>PTEX01000079.1:1700860-1839309 GCA_003342815.1 Eudromia elegans
GGGGCCGCCCCGCTCCGCTCTGCCCCGCGTCCCGCCGCCCGCRCCGCCTCCGCCGCGCCCGGGGGCGGGGGCTCCCGCGCCGGCCCCTCTCCGGGCCCCGAAATGGTGCCTGGAGGATGGGGGGGGGTCGCACGAGCCACCCGCCGTTCCCTCCTCAGCCTCAGCGGGAGAGCCCGGCTGGAAGGGATCTCCAGCCGAGGCCTCCTTGAACCCCCGGAGGAAAGAGCCTCGTGGCCTCCTCTTCTTCTCCCCAACCCCTCTCGCCTGCTGGTGCCACCACAGCAGCTTCCCAGCAGGGCAGCATCTCACCCTCCTGTTCCCAAATTTACACCTGATTCACTTCTGCAAACCTCTCCATCCCCACACCTGCACTCGCAGCGCTCCACCATGGGCCAAGCCACGGCCCCCCATCCTCCTTCGGCACCTGCTTTCTCTCCAAGGAGCTTTGCTACCCTGAGCACCCTGGCTCCAGCTGGGATGGATTGAGGTTTGGATATCCCCAGGCCCTCGGAAGAGGCAGGAGCGCTGCCCTGGCCTCCCGCTGTCCTGCCCTGCGAGCAGGGTTGRCCTGTTCTTAAGTCATGGAGATTTCAGGGCAAGCGTGAACCAACAAGTCCCACTCAAAACATGTCAACCAACACAGCCAAGGAGCACCGGGTGCCCCCCACAGCCACCACCTGCCCTGCCACCACCACAGGAGGTGACATGAGGACATCAGCCCCAGCGAGCCAGCAGCTCCTCTGCCTCCTCAGGCCTCGCGCTCTGCGTGAGGATAYGGATTTGGGGCCAAGGATATAGATCTGAAGGGAGTCAGGATTYCCAATTCAACCATTTAGATGCCAAATTAAGAGATCATGAGAAATATTTCAAAGCAGAATCTTCTCCACCACTAAGAGCCAAAGCTCCTTTGGTTAAAGAGTTTAGTTCTGGGAATCTTTGGGTAATAMTGGTGGTATCGTTTTCTGGCACGAACTTCTTGGCTTTGAGCCTTTTCCACAACAAACCAGAGCAGGGCATCTGCAACCGCTGCCCTGTGTGCGCCAGCACGTGCTGAACCCACGGGGAATCAATGAACCCACCAAGCCACCACGGCTGCTCGGCACCGTCCCTGCCAGCCCTCGGGGCTCCCCCAGCAAGTGCTGGGATCTGTCACCCCTTTGGGCAGGTGCCCCCCTTTCCCAGGGGGGGCTTTTTCCATCCGCCCCCCTGCCCAGCAGCTACCCAGGGCAGGACAGGGGTGGGTTTCAAGGCTGGGGCTCTTCTTGCCGTGCCATGTCGGGTGACGAGYCTGCAACAAAGCGGTCGCTTCTGCCTGTTCCAGCAAGAGCCCTTCTAGGGCTCTGAAAATCCTTTTCATCCTGCAATCAATGAAGCCACTAGCCCCGCGGAGCAGGGAGTGCAGCTGGAAATACTGAGCTGTAGTTTAGCCGTTGTGGGGATAAAAACACTTTAATGCATTCAGACCTTAGTCCGGGCATGGTCTTCAATGAACACTCTTGTCGTTTTTTGCTTTTTCTGCTGGTAATTTGGCTCCCTTAGCAGGCAGGTGGCTTACTACAAGTGGGCAACTGAAAGCCGTTCAGATATCCGCACTCCGGTACAATCAACCCCCAAGTCTTAGAAGTCAGATCCAGAGTCTTCAGCATCCTAATCACATTAAAGAAAGTGCAAAAAAAAAAACCCCAAACCTGCCCTCATGTATTACATGCCCTCGGATGAGAGGGGTGGAAACCGCGTGGCCGTGGCGCTGTGCACGCTGCCTTGGGGGCTTGCGGCGCTCCCTCACGCTGCTTGGGTTTATTTGGACATTGTGTGTTGCTCTCGCACCGAGCAACACGAAGGGGCCGTATAAAAGACGCTGCATCTCAGGAAAGAAAACGAAATAAAAATTAGCAGCAACATCGATCAGCCAGGGCAGCGCTGCCAGCACGGCAGGAAACGGCCAGGGATGAGCAAAGACATCATCTGCGAGAGAGCGTGAACTCARACACCGCCCCGTCTCTCATCTTGGGCTACCGTGGACACGTCTGGCTCCTTAGAGCCTTCCGAGATATTGACAACTTCATAGGCAAAGGATTATCCCTCCTTATCTGATCTTTTCCAGCTTCCCTACCTGGTATATATGCTTAAACAGTGTTTAGTGCATCAGTATACAGAAAACAAAAACGGCTTTCCATTTGCACTAAATGCTCTTTTTTTTTTTTTTTTTTTAATAGCTGCTGCAAAACTGTTCTAAAAAGCAGGATTGCTCCCCCTCCTCTGTATTGCCTTTGTCTGTGTTTTTCTGTTCTTCCTCCAAATTGTTCAATTCATGGTTATGCCTATTATACTGAGGCACACAGCAAGCGTGTATTTTGGGCTGACAAAAACATAATACCCTTGTGCTGCCTCCCCCTGTAAGTTACCAAAACAGCTTTTGCCTTCAGGAATTTCAGCCAGCTTTCTGATTCCAATTGAAGGGTCATGTTTTGCTCCAAGATACTAGCAAACAAGTATGGCTGAGCAATGAGGTGATAGCTAAGGCAAAGAACTTACACCTGCGAATTAAAAAGAAATTAAATGCAAAGTCTATTCTTAACAGAAGTCTAACTTGTTTTGAAATTCCATATTAAAAAAACCAACACATTATTTGAAATATGCTGTTATGATGTTTTAGACTCCCAACTACAAAATTAAATTTACTAGCAAAATTTAATTTACCTACAAAGGTGAAAGTAATCTATTAGCATTGCTCATTAGTACGGGCAAAATGAACATGCTCTCAGATGTGAGGCTCTTGCAGAGTTAGAAATGCAAGATGTTACTAGCATCAGGAAAAAGACTTAATCTTTCCTTTTTCTTTGCATACCACATTTGCACATAGGATGGAAAAAAGCATCCGTGCCCATTCCTAGGGCAGAATGAAAAACCGCCTCCCGCTCTGGGCAGCTGCTCGGTTTCTGCCTCTCAGACAGGCTTGCAGGGACCCGAACGCTTCAAGCCGGGCTGCTGCGAGCCTGCCCAGCCTCCTGGCATCCAGCCCCCCTTCCCGGGGAGGCTCAAGCCTTGCCCTGTCCAACCCCTCTTTTCCAAAGCATAAGGAGGGAATTAACCTCTCTTTTTTTGCCGCACACATGCATTTATTTCAGAGTCCCCAGTAAGCATTTTATAAGCGTATTTGGTGACTTAGCTTTTTTAATGCTGGKACACGGCAATGATTTGACTGTACCAAGCAAGGGCAGGTGCCTGCTCTGCTCCTGCAGTGCTCATGGTGTGAGGGGCACAGTCCTTGACTGGGCACAGCCCAGAGCTTCCACGCTCATCCAGAAACCATGCRTGGATGGGGAAGATAATAAACACCTGAGGATGGGGGACCCTTCTCCTRCAAGGCCCAGCAGGCTCCTAGAGGGCAGAGGAAAAAAGGTCACGTTGCATTTGACTAAGGGGCTAGAACAAACATCCAACAGAGACACCTGGGGTGAGGATCCAAGCAGTTCTCCTGGCAAAAGCCAGAGCAGGATCCTGCATAAGCCAAAGGATGGGACRGTTCAGACAAGCACGGAGCAAGCACAGAGCAAAGGTAGGACGTCAGCCCAGGCAGCCAAGGTCACACATAATCCTGAGACACAGAAAGAACCGCAGCAGCAATAAGGAATAAATTAAAAGCAAAAATCTGGTCTGCAAATTAAGGTGTAGATCAGCATTGTATATAGCCAAGCAGAGCATCACTAAAAATAAACAAAAGAGAAATACAAGAGAAAACAAAGAGCAGCTACCAAAAGCTGAGCTTAAATGGGGCTCCAGACTTACAAGTGTGGGTGGGTTTAAAGGCCACAGGTGAGACTGGTCACTGCAATTGAAGTGTATAAAGGAGTGGCCTGAGCATCCCTGAAGGATTTTTTTCTTCACAGGGAAACAGGAGAGAATATTAAGTTTATTCTGCCTTACTCCAAAATGGTCCATGCTGGGCTATGGTTGAAGAGCCCTTCATGAAACTTAGAGAATAACAAAGTCCTCAGGAGGCTGTGTGCAGCATGTTCAAGTAAGGAATGGTCCCCCTGTGCCCTTTCCAAAGCCAGGATGCTCTTCCCCCTGTCAGGACGATCCCTGTTTAAACCTGCATCTGTGTTCACCCGTCCTGGCACCTGATGCTGTCCACAGCCAGAACCTGCTCCGGGGAACCTGGAAAGCTGTGGGAGGAGGAACATGCCTTCAGAGGGGCACTAACACTCCCTGAGCCGCTGCTGCCAGCGCGAGCGAGGGCCCAGCTGCAGGAGGTCACAGCTCCGCGGGACGCTGGCAGCACAGCGAGGTGGGAGGTCACAACCGCTGCTGTAGGGACCAAGTGAGTGACAAAGCGGTGACCCCAACAGCAGCACCTCCCTCCTGCCGCTGCTCGCACCCTGTGCAGGGGAGCAGGGTCAGAGCAAAGGATGCCAGGGTGCCTTGTAGGACAGAACTGCAGGGTGACTCTCAACAGCTGGGTCTGCTCATAGGGCAAGGAACTGGGAACACCAGGACTCCCCCTTGCTCCTCGCACTGAGTATTTGCCTGTGGTTGGCAGGGACATGCTTGGCTGTGTCGGTGAGTCTCTGGGTCACCAAGGACATAGYAGGGGCACCCCCCATGTTTTGTTTAGGAAGCACTTTGTGTTTCCCTAGCACAGCACAGGGCCCCCTTCTCCCTCCCCAGCACCCGCACACCCGACCTGGCAGCAAAGGGCCAGCTCGTGCCAGCAAAGCCCCTCAGCAGCCTGTCTGCAGCCAGCCCTGGTAGACAGAGCCCCAGTGAGAAGGGAAAAAACGGCCAAAACAGTTAAACAGATACCCAGGAGGGAGCTGGCAGGCAGAGGCGGCAACGCGCAGAGCCGGTTCCAGGCTCAGAGTCATGTGCTAAGCCCCGGCGGCTCCACGCGCTGCAGCCGCGCCGAGGGGACGGGACGGCCACCTACCCACAGCAGCGTGGCCAACGCCAGCGCTCCGCAGGCCCCGTCTGCTTGGCCGGGCCACAGCAGCAGCATCCAGCCTGCAGGCGCACTGCAGCCAAGGTGTTGGGAAGTGCCCCAGGGCCCCTTGGGGCAAACCYAGGGAAGAGCCTCCACCTTCTCCCAGACCAGAACCAAATGGCAGGCAAGGCGTGAGAGCAAGGCTGCCTGCAAAGGGAGGGAGGGAGGAGCTGAACCGTGCAACGGGAGGGCCTCAAGGCAGTCCTGCTGCTCCTGGGACATGGTCCCATATGGGATTATTGCTCTGATAAACACTTTGGATGGAAAAGGATCCACTGCAGGTGCTGGTGGGGAAGGCAGGGCTCATCAGTCCTGTGGACAACTATCTARTGATATCCCTGCTCAGTGAGGATGTGCAATAGCTGGGACCAGCACAGGCAGGATTTCTCCTCCATAATTTCCCATGATTTCCCATGTTTCCTATAGCAAAGAAAGGATGGGAAGCCTAGTGTGTAACACACCTCCTGCATCAGGTAGTGTCCAGGTTGCTTTCTTTTCTGTAGCTGTGGAAGTTTCCAGAAAAGACRGAAACAAGAGTATTGAAAAAGAAATGTATTTAAGATGTGCACAAGGGAATYTCTTACCTATGCGCAGCCCACCCTGACCATCCTGAAGAGCTCAAGCCTGCTCCCTCTCTCAAAAACACCAGCACTACCCTCAGCACGGTGGATAAGGAGGTGCTGGTCAGTTCAGGTGCCAGCATTTGGATCCAGCTGCAAATTCACATTTACTCCCAGCAGCAGAGCTGGCACCCAGTACAGGAGGGGAAGCATTTCCCCTCATGTTCCTGGGCACTGCCTCGGGATGGGCTGCAGCAGCTTCCACGGCCCCCACTATTATTAGAAACAGTTATGCTTTATGTAAGTTCTCCTTTAGCCCATTCCCTCCCTCCCCCTGCAGAAAGCAAGCRCAAGGTCAGCCCATGCAGGCACCTGGGGAAATGTCAAGTGTCAGGCACAAAGGCCTGGAGCTGAGAGGCTGGTGCCTCATGGAGGGTTGAAAGCAGTCTCAATTATCACCCAGCAGGCTGCAGTCGCCAGAGATGGGGAAAGAGAATCCCCRAGGGTGCTCACAGTCCAAGGGATAAGGCAGACAAATGCTTTTCTAATGCTCCCTCTCTGTCCCTCCTGTAGATGAGCCCATAACAACTAGGAACAAGCAAAGAACAAACATGCCATCTATGTGGCCAGCAATTTCCTCCCCACTGGGCTCAGCTATAAGGCAAAACAGTGACTGAAGTTGCTAAACAGACTTAGCTGGGCACTTAACTACTTAACTCTGTTCTATTTACAAAGTCTTCAACAGCTCAGCGCTCCCTTAATCCGTAAGGCACAAAACAAGCAGGAGAATGCGCAGCTTAGTCCCTCTGGATCCCGATGGGCTTTGTGGCATTCCCGGGTGAGTGGCGACGCGGAGGTTTTCTCTCGTGGGAGCGCGCGGCCGACGCCACCGGCAGCCTCAGAACTGCTGCACGATCAGCTTCCGCTTCGTGTCCCGGCTGAACCTGTTCATCTTGAACACTTCGCTGTCGTAGAACGCAGAGAGGTTGTGGATGTTGATCTGCCGAGCCTGGCAGCAGCAAGGGGAGAAGAGAAGTTTATGAAAAAATATAGGAACCATGTGGTTTTCAGGAGCAGTCGCCTCCCACAGTGACAGTCAGMGATCTCTGCTCAGCAGGAACCACGACTGCAGGAGCAGGGGAGAGTGTAGGTCAGGATGAAGGAGCATTGGCAGCGCTGAGCTGAGCAAAGAGAGGATGCTGGCTCAGCATCTGCCTGCTCTCAGCTTGTCCTTCTGCTTCCACTAAAGCACAACTATTATTCAGGAGCCCACAAGGCTCCAGTGGGAGTCAGTTTTGCAGACCTTTAACTGGGGGGAGGTYGAGCAGGCGAGCACGAGGCTGGCGGCTCTGGAGGGAGCAGTTACTCTGCACGCTCAATACGAGGAGCGGAAAAGTGGGAAGCAAATACTCCTCCATTATTAAGCAAGGTAAATACACTGCCGGGAATGGCACGAAGCCAGGAACTGCATAGGGATGAGAATGCATTACAGAAAAGCGTGTGCCCCAGTATTGATGGGGAAAGCTCACACAARTAGAAGTTTTTCTTTTCGTTTGGTCTTTAAAAGCAAGTGCCAGGGAACTCGCATCCTCCTTCACCTGCAAGCAAGAGACATACTGCAGGATTTACGCTCAGTCTCCTCACAAAGGTCTGGGCAGTGCAGAACAGCTGAGGGGGAGCGGGATGGCCCTGGCAAGGTAAGGCAAAGCAGTCCCGTGTCTGGGTTGATTACCCCAAGGCTTTCCTGGTGTCCTACCTCAGGAGGTGACATGACAAGTTTGGAAGCTCAACCCTGTGGTTGTGAGGYTGCCAACCGAGAGCAGGCACCAGCCTCCATAAGGTTTGTCACAATCCRCCCATACCTTATCCACCAGGTCCTTTTCTGGGATTTCTATGGTGTCCTGCTGGGCCCCGTAGCGGTTTCTCTGGTAGATCAGCTGCTCTGCAATCAGCTGCTTCAGGATGAACAGCAGCAGCTCATTGTTGTCTCGCTTGAATGAAAGGTAACGGGAGAAGGTCTGGGAGGGAGGATGAGCCAAGAGTTAGGAATCAAGTGACTCGCTGCAGGTCTTCTCTGCCCCAYACCAACCACCCTCCCCAAAAGCACAAGGGGAGACAAACGACACCACTGGCACCTGCACTTGTAACATCTCCTAAGGGACTCGGGCTGCCACCTGCACATGCAGTCACACAACAGCCAAGACACTTCCCTGCTGGCTGCTCTCAAACCTAACACCGGGAGGGCTCTCAGGGCTGTTCCTTTTCTCTGCAGGGTAAATACTGCTGGGAACCAGTCCTGGAGCATCCCAAAGGCCTGGGGAAAGGGGCAGGGAAGGAGCAGCCTCCCTTCGCCCAGACTGCCCCGTGCCTCCCCGGCAGGCGCTCGCATTCAGCCGGCTCTGCAGCCACAGAGCGAGGCCACGAGCTGCCCAGACTGAGGGCAGGCTCAGAGGGGATCAGTGCCAGGCTGCAGGCAGCCAAGAGCTGCTCCGAGCCAGGCCCTGCCACCCGGAGCAAGGGGCAGACCCTCGTGTATCAAGCCACGGCAAGGGCTGCTCTGTGGTTAGCTGTCCCCTGAGGAACCCCAGGGCTGCACGCAGGAAAACAGTGAAGAAACTGGCTGYCTGCTTGTCTCAGTAACCACTATCTGGCAGCAGCGCTAGGAGTCCTGTGCCAAAGGAGCAGAAAGGGGGTCAAAAGAGGAGAGTAACTGCAGTGTTTGGGCACAGAGACTCAGGACACCCTTCCTGCATCACCTCTCAGTCTCAACAGCGCACAGYTCCTCATGGGGCTACATGTCCCACCACAGACTAACTGGGAGCAGCCGTGAGGCAGCACCTTCAGRCTCTCAACGCTCTTTACACCTGCAGGGCCGCCACCTCGTCCTGCAGGACACAACCGTGCTGGGCCTGGACGAGTCCCTTGCCCTGGCTGCAAMAGCCCCTGCCCAGAGATGCTGCAGTTGAAACCCTGGTGCCCGGGGTGCAGCGAGCACCCTCGAGAGATGCACAACCCCCCAGCACGGATGTGCACACGCACCTTGCGCATGCTGCGCATGACGCTGAACTTCTGCGTGTCGATGAAGCTCTCCAGCATCACGCGGATGGCCATGTTGACGTCATCTTCCACCACGTAATCCCGCAGGTGCATGCGGGCGTGCGCCTCCGCCATGCGGATCATGGACTCGATGTGCCGCACCGTGATGGGGATGCTGCCGGTCGCCTAAGGAGGGAGGGGAGGGGTAACTCCTTACTGCAAAACAAAAGGTGTGGGGCTAGMAGGGTGGCTAGCCCGGCTCGGAACGTACTGGCCACCACACAGAGCTGCTCCTGGGGTTTTGAGGGCCTTTTCCGGGCTAAGGAGGCTCTGCCACCTGCTGGCACCTCTGCACAGAGCAGCAAACACTCTCCAGCATTTTAATTCACATCCAGTTCAATTCAGGGAATGCYACTCTGGGTCTCTCTTTGCCAATATTTACTGTCTTGCTGGTTACAACAATCCCATTACCTACTGGAGAGTTAAAGGAACACAGAAGCCTCATTTGCCCAAGTTCCAAATATTTCCCTCTGACTTTAGCAAATTCCTCTCTTTTGGATTAAGAGGAGGAGGGGAAGGATAAAAGAGATCTTGACAACAAAAGACAAGACAAACGTTCTTTTCTATGCAGAACGGTTCTCTGTAGTGCACCAGGAGCGTGTGGGGCTGAGCTAATACTGTTATCTCCCACAGGCCTGCCAGACTCAGCCGCAGGAGCAGGCACTTGTACACGTGTCCAATCCATGGATTACTAACATTAGATCAAGAATTAGCTATTCAGCAGACACTGCTGGATCTGCCTATCTCACAAAAAAGGCAGCACAGACTCTTGTGACATGAATAGCTAGAATGCATCAACCTGCGCTGGAGCAGCCCGCGGCTCATTTGCACTCTGGACACGTACTTCCTCCCTGCTTTTCTCAACATCCTCACCATAGATTCTTTCCTGAGGTCACTGTACATGCGGGCCACCTTGTCCTGGTCCATCTGGTTGAGTTTGGGGTGGACCTTCTCTTTGGCATAGATGATATATTTCCTCAGGATCTCCTGGGGAATGGGTTCAACTCCATATGTGTTGGGAAGAATCACTTCATTGGCATCCCCATTCACGGCCTCCTTGTTACCTGGATGGTGCTTGACATGGCTGCCCACAACAAACCGGGCAAGCATTTCATCCTGAAAGACAGGAGTGAAATAACAGGAAAAAAGTCACTCACTGGACTGCAAAACACAGTTGCCATTTGCAGCGGAGCATCCCAACAGCATCACCACGAGTCCAACASAAGCTCAGGTTCCCAGCACAGCCTGTACCTGCACAGGGTCCACGGTGTCTCTCACCACACACAGGATATCAAACCGAGAGATGATGGGCTCTGTCAGGTCCACGTTCTCCGAGAAAGTCAGTGATGGGTCGTATCGCCCACCTGGAACACAGAGACAAATCTCAAGGTCAAACACAGACTCCAAGGGTGAAGTGTTGAAGCAAACACAGGCTTCCTGCACAGGAAGCCTKTATTGCTTCTCTGCTCCAGACTGCAGAAGCCAAGCAGAGGCAGGGGAAGCAACAACGTAGCCCTTGTGACAAMTGGCTGATGATAAGAGGCCTGAGACGGTCCTGTCCTCCTTCAGCACTTACCTATGGGATTAGCAGCAGCAATTACAGTGCAACGGGCTTGCAAGGATGTGACAATGCCTGCTTTGGAAATGGAGATGCTTTGCTGTTCCATGGCTTCATGGATGCTGGTCCTATCCTGATCATTCATCTATGAGAAAGCAGGACAAGACAACCTGAAGTGAATCTATGTCTATACCCAGTGCACCAAGGGGAGCTGCTTGTGTGAGAGGCTCTGGAAAGACAGCACACTACACTCTGCATGAGCCAAGGGCCTAACCAAACCACAGGAACCCCGGTGAGCCTGGGGCCGGCAGCCTCAGTTCCTGTCCCTCCGCGCTGCATAGGGCCCAGCCAGTCCATGCACAGCTTGGCMTTCCCACGGAGACCGTGAAGCCGGGACTCACCTTGTCAAACTCGTCGATCAGGCAGACCCCCCTGTCAGCCAGCACGAGGGCTCCTGCCTCCAAAGTCCACTCCTTGCTGACCGGGTGCCTCTGCACGTAGGCAGTGAGACCTACGGCAGAGGCGCCCTGGCCGGTGGTGAAGATGGCTCTGCTAGAAGCCTTCTCWATGTACTTCAGAAACTGTGACTTTGCAGTACCAGGGTCGCCGCACAGGAGCACGTTGATGTCACCACGGACTTTGTGTTTGCCGCCTAGAGAGAAATGGGAGACACAAAAGCAGCTGAGTCCCCTGTGCACAGCTCGACAAAACTCTGCCCTGGAAGCCACAAGGCTGAAGGGAAGGCAAAGAACAGGCAGGGGAAACACTCTGCAGGGAGGCTGAGGGAAAATCAGCTTTGGATGCGGTCACATTTTGTTACAGTGYAGAGCAGCCAGAAAGACCAAAATAATGAAGGACATAAGTTAGTAGCACATGAGCATGTGGAGCTAGAGCAAATGCCTCACTTCTCACTGCGACTGCATCTTTTTAAAGTACAGGTGTGAGAAGCAGCATTTCTAACCTCACTGAATACTTCTAGGAGGCCAAAAGGTGGAGCCTTTGCAGGAACATAAAACCTGACTAGAGCTGGGGGGAGAAAAATTTCCCCAGGTTTGCAACAGGAGCTATTYTCAGTCTTAGCATTTCAACTCCTACACCAAGTTTGTAGTGTGATAAAAACAGTCCCTTCCACTGCAGACATCCCTTAGTCTGCTGCCTCGTCTGTCACCAAGACATACAGGCAACTCCAAACACTCTCACTGCAATAGCACGGACACCCCCACATCCATGTGCTTTCCACTGGGTGAAGCACCACTATGTGACAACAAATGCAAGGGACACCCACCTGGGTTTTTGGGCTCCCCACCAAACAGAGCTAAAGCCAAGCCTCTCTTGATATCTTCATGCCCATAAATAGATGGGGCAATGCTGGCAAAAATCTGAAAGGAAAACAGAKAAGTTACCCAGAGAATAACATTGCTCCATCTAGGCAGAATATGGCATGAAAAGCACTATGGGGCAYTACCTACAGCTCCCCTTAGATACTGTTCTTTCCAAATGATCCTTTAACCACTGAAAGGTGGAGATATTTCAGATTTAACTATGTATCCCGTGTCCTATTAAAGCTGCTTCAAAAATGGTGCTGTAGGAGCACTGGAGGTTATGAGATCTCGTGCTGGAAGCTCCTGATGCTGCCTCCGTCCTGCTGTTGTGCACAGGGTTCACCGGGGAGGCTGGGCCTGTTATCAGGTGCTGCTAAGYTGCAGACCTTGATTCAATATGAGACTTGCTGACTGCACATGAGTAGCTGCATGCTCTGTGCTGCACGTGMTTTGCCATCATGGTCAAGCATTTGTTGTTATAAATAACTGACGTACTTTCTCAAGGGTATTTTGTTAATATCCTGATCAAACTGCTCTCAAACCTGCCCTGACTCAAGTGAAGCTGCTAYACCCACAGGAACTGCATAGTGAATATTAAAGTGTGTGACCAGGATAGCAGAATGAGGTCCCCACTCTGTTGCAAAGAGCCTAACCCACTGCAAGTGAACCTTGTCCTTCCCAGTACGGGATTCAGGTCTTTCCACAGAGAAAGCAAACTACATCTTCCACAATTTAAGCTAATAACATCCATTTGAAGAGACTGGAGACACAAGTATCATTGCTCAGAACTCTTCCTCCCCTCCTCTCCCTTGGCTTTCAGGATATGGGGAAAGAGAATAATAATCATATATATATATAAAAAAATATACATACATATAAAGTAACCAAGTGCCTTCTGCCCTGCTCATAGAAAACAGGAGAGACCCAGAGAATATGACTGCAGAAAGTACAAGGAGATGCCAGCCAGAGGATGCCCTGCACACTCCTTCCTGTAACTCACTCTTTTTAAGAGCTGTCTGAGAGCTACAAAGACCAGATGCTTTCAGACAGGAACGGGATGTCTGGAAGTTCCTCTGACCACCGTTTCACCAGCTGATAATCATCATTACTCCATCATTGTCCAATCCTGGTTGCACAAAGAGGCCAGTTTGAGGCTGACTCACCTTCTCCCCAATTTGCTCGTCTTTGGACAGGCCCACAATCACCTTCATGTCCTCATCCGTCAGCTCCCCGACAGCCAGCTTGTTGTCCTTCTTGGCAATGTGGTTGGCCAGGATAACAGTTGCAAACACTGGGAACCCATTGGCAGTGTTCAAGGAGCCGTCGTAGTTGTTGTGGTAGATCCCCGTTAGCTCCTTGGAACCAGGAGARGATGTATCAGTTCCCATACAGAATAGAACAGCCTCCTCTTTCCATTTTAAGATATCAGTCTTGAAAGTAGCTGTCCAAACGTGTCTGAGAAAAAGCCCTCCCATGTCTCTTCTGGATATAACTATCCCATTTCCCTGTGATATTGCTGCATTGAGAGCGTGTTTGAAAATGCCCTGGGTCACCTCRTATCTAACTTCAACAACATACTCACAATCTCATCCCCTGGCTTGCAGCTGTCAACCAGATCAGCGAGGAGAATGGCATCCTTGGAGCGGGGCAGCCTGCCGGCTGCCACCTTCCCAGGGCTCTCCTGGATTTTGATGCGCTGGTAGTTCTGATAGACCGTCTGAAACAACAAGACAAACAAAACAAAAAGTTACCCAGCAAGTCTGGCTGGCAGCAGCAGTGCCTTCACTGTGAAAGGGGAGACTGACCTTGGATACAAAGGACACAGGTTATTAGAAACAAATCTAGGGTGTGGGGACAACTGCGGAGACAGTGAAGTTCTTTGCCACGTCTGGCCTCTGCACGTCAGCCTCCAAGGTCCACCCAAACCTTGGGCTGGCTCCTGAGGGACACCATGCTTGTAATGATCAACAGCAYTGCAGCAAAAAATGAAAGCTAGACTCGCAACATAATGATTTTACTACTGTCCTTTAGTTCCTTAACTGACAGGACAGRGAACACAGGCTGTCAGAGACAGGGGAGAGCTGGGTGCTTTGTTTCTGCATTTCTACAATACTGACAGGTCAYTATGTATCACAGAGAGGAATGTGGCAAAAGATTGAACTCAAACACTTATAAAGGGACAGTAAAGGACTTCTGGGTGCCAGATCAGGCAGATTCAGGCCATTAACTCCAACAGGCAGGGTGTAAGCTCTGCATTTAGCATTACTGTCCTTACAATATCAAGCTTCTTCAAAGGGAGAGAACCAAGAACCAAGGCTGGGAAGAACAGGCACCACAGCAGCTTCAGCAGGACAAGGAGACAACCCTGTCTAGACAAGAGGCTCYCAGTCTCTTACCTCTTCCATGTTGATTTCAAAGGGACCAAGAGATTGACACTCAGGACAGGAACCAGGTTTCACCTCCTGGTTCTGGGACTGGAAGAAGGGTCCCAAGATGAAGTTGCACTTGCTGCAGTTGTATTTGACCATACTGAGCTGAGGCAGGACCCCTGTGCAACTTGTCACCACACCACTGGTCCGGATCAACTGGTTCAGGTGCAGTTGCCTAAGGAAAGACAGAGAGATGCTGGATGCTTGCAGAGCTTAAGAGAGCAGGCAGAAGACTCAGAAGGCATCCTTGCTACAAGGCACAACTGAGAGATGCTTAATAGGTAACAGTCATCAATATGAGGTTTATGTTGTACCTTTGGGAATACTGGAAGTTAGTCCTTAAACTGACTTTTTTTCCTGTATTGGACTGAGATACCTTGAGGGACCTCCCCAGGGCTTTACCAGCAGTCAAGCTCTCCTGCACTGGTTATTCTGCTGCTTACCTGAGTGACCGCAGCTCCTCCACGAGAGGGAGGTGGGAGATACGGACATGGATCTCCTGAGCAATGCGATCGTATTTGGGGTACATGGCCAGCACCACTTCCTTGGCTGCTTCGTCAAAGATCTTCAGCATTTCTGCTGGGGCCTCAGGCAGAAAGTAGGCAAGGACATGTTCCTGGGCAGCCAGATCTTCGTAGTTCACCACCAAGCTCTCTCTGTTCTCTGGAGAAAAAGAGGAGGTGAACTTTATTTGCAAACTGCACAGCCCTTGGAGTCTGCAGGAGACCAGAAGAGACAAGCCTGTTTTCTGCAGATTTTACTGATGTTTACACCTTCATGAAAAAGACATTCAGAAATAAAGAAGTAAAAATAGTTGGAAAAATGTTGTTTTACGATATTTTTTTTTCTGCTAAATTCTTTAGCAGTACCAAACTTCTGATTGCTCTTCACCAGTTCAGCACAGTATTTCCTGGGCTCAGTGTTTCTAAGACTCAGAAGCCTCACTACAATACATAATTCTATCATAGACCTCCAATAAACAGAAACCAACAGGAGAAACAACTGTGCTGAATGGCTGGCAAAAACCTTTGGTCTCTCATGTTCCTGGGAAGAAAGAAGACAAACAGCTCTTATTTTCTTGCTGCACAACACTGTTCATGATCTAGTACTAAGGCTTCTGAAGCTTCTGCTCAATATAAAGAAGAAACACAAGAAGCTACAGTTACATGAACAGTTCTTACTTGGATGGGACAATTTCTGTTTTTCAAATTCACCAGTGACAACCTTGAGGACTGCTGCTTTTGACACTTCCTGGACAGAATACATGGTTGCAACACTGACAGCATTGTAAAGGTCACAAGGTCTATCTATGGCCTCTCCCTGGGTAATCCAGTTTCCAGTGTGAGAAAGTAACTGGCACAGACAGCAAGTAATTGTTGTCTCTTTCAGATCATGAGCTTGCAGACCCCTGTCTGCTGCCCCACATATTTTTCACCAGCATTTATACTGTATGAATATTAATGAGTAGCAGGTGCCGAGGGCCTTCTAATTAGTAAGCCAGAATCAAAGAAGATAGTAGAGATGCTGCCATTATTTATTTATCTCCATCAGCATCATAGTTTTTTAGAGCGCTGACTCAATGTCTGGGATAAACGGGGCAGGCAGAGAAAACCCACTGATAGACTGGTTCACTGGTTCACTCACATAAAGAGAAGAGAGCCTGTAATCACCAAGCTCTACCTTTGCACATGTCACTGATCCTCTCCTTGAACACATTGTGTCCGTGGTCATCCACATGGGTCTTCAGGAAGTTCTTGAAACGGTGGTAGATCTCAAGTCGGGGAGCTGCCATGGAAACCCACTCCCTCACGGAGTGGCCCTTCATGTCCTCCAGGTTCTCAATGCTCTCTATCATATCTTCATCCTCCTCTTCCACGCCATCGGCTGCCCGCTCTGCCAGGCGCCTCTTCCGTGAAGGACGGTCTTCATCCTCATCGTCGCTATCTGAGGGTGAGGAGGAGAAGCTGCTCAGGGTTGGGATTCCCATTCCCACTCCTTGCTCTAGTCAGGATTGAATTTCATGGGCTTTGCGAGCGAAGAGGTGGGTCAAAGCCTGGCATACAAACCAGGGGACATCCCCGGCTCAGCCACACTCAAGCTCAATTCTAGCCTGTCTCCTGCGTGTTTCATAGTGTAGCTAGAGACCTTATTGGGAGGAAAAAAGAATATTCTTATTCAACAACACCCACAAGTGTTCATTAGTAGGTTGAAGGAGGAAGACCTGGACTTCCAAGTGCAGTACGGGCCCTTCCAGACAAACACATTACTCTCTGCAGGAGCAACAACCCCAGCACTCCCCCTGGCATCCGCTAGGTACAATCCCAAACCCCYGATGCAGCTGGGGACCCTGACTCTATTTCAGCAGCAACCAGAAGCTCAAAACAAAGCCATGATGTCCTAGAGAGTCCAGCCAAGCCTGATACTAGAAATTAATCTATGAGCCCAAACGCTACCGGAGCTCCAGAGGCCTCCTCGCCTTGCTGACGGCGAGAGGGCAGCGCCCAGGTTGCAGTCGGCCGCGGAGGAGCGGCTCACCCGTGGAGCTGGGGTACGTACCGTAGAGCAAGCCCCTCCTCATGCGGCCCACGCCGTGCTCCAGCTCGCGGTCGCGCTGCCTCATGGCGCGCTCCGCGGCCTCCCGCTGGCTGGCCGTCAGCTCCTCCACGTCCTCGTCGTCCAGCGCCAGGCCCTCGGCCTCGTACACGTCCAGCTCCGGGATGGGCCGGTAGTCCCTGGCACACACAGACAGCACCCGGTCAGGCCGGGCTCGGCTCCCCTGGCCGGCTCCGGCTGCCGCGCACGGGCAGAGTTTTGCAGCCAGACTGCACCCGTTCAGCAACAAAACAACAACATTTTCAGCTGCAGGAGCCGGGCGCTGGGCTGCATGCACCCCACGCGGGCCCACCGGGGAAGATTCGTGTTTAACCACACTGGAGGAAATGGCATTTTGCTCCCAAGCAGCAAACTGATGTTTTTCCAGGACTTGGTTGCTCCGTCACCCTGATCCCCACCACTGTCCTGCAGCTCCTCAGGGCAGGCACCAGCAAAGCCCAAGTGTCCCCCCACCCTAAGGGCCGTGTCACCGGCTGCATCCAGGACCCCTTTAACAACCCCCGTCCCCAGGCAACACCTCCGGGGGGTTTCCTTACCTTTCCATCCCCTCCCCGATGAGCTCCTCGCCTTCCTCCTCCTCCTCGGGGAGCCCCTCGGTGCCCAGGAGCCCTTCGGACTCATCCTCGAAGGGCGGCAGGTCGCGCCCGGGGCTGGACGTGAAGGGGTCGCCGCGGCGCGAGCTGCGCGCGGGGCTGGTGGCCGCGGCCTGCGACTCGGGGGAGTCCTGCGAAAGGGCAGCGCGTGAGGGCGGGCGACCGCGGCGCGGCGCCGCCACCTCTGCCCCCCTCGGGGAACACAACGGACATGCTGGGAGCGGGGGTGCTGAACCCCGAAGTCTGAGGCGGCCGGAGGGGAGAGGGAAGCGCTCCGGTACCACCCGCCCCGCTCCACCAGCGCGGGGCACCGGGGGACATTTTGACTGTCCCCGGTGGAGGCCTCGCCGACCCCCCGAGCCCCGCGCGGCGGGGACCGGCGCCGCAGCGCGAGGCTGCCCGCGGGACTGGGACCGGATCCGGCCCGCTCACTCACCGCCATCGCCGCTTCTTCCTCCTCTTCTTCTTCTTCTTCCCGCCCCCAGCCGGATTCCGCGCGAAAGTGAGCCACGTGGTCAGAAAAAGCGCGCGAAACCTCATTAATAATGGACGAAACACGCCCCCTCCTCGTGAATATGCATGACGCGCCTGGGCGGGAGGGCGGGGCTCGCCTGAGGCGAAGTGGGGCGCGCGGCTGGCGGCTCGGGGATGGGGCGCGGAGGAGACTCCATCCCGGGACACCCAGACCCGATCCCAGAGAACAGCTCATCCTGGGACACCCCATCCCGGGACACCCAGCCAAGGGCCGTACCCACCTCGTGCACCCAACAGGGAGCCGGTGACTCAGGGCGCTGTGGCCTCCATGCCCCGAGGGGCAGTGAGAGCCCCACCTGGCCCCCCCAGGGCAGCCGTGCCGGGATGTCACGTCCCCAGGGGATGCTGGCACCTTCCCTGCTTCCCTCGCCCGGGGACACCGTGCCTGGCCGTGTGCCGGCATTCCCGAGTTGTGCGCGCTGTCACATCCAGCGTCCTGCCGCCCGGCTGCTCCTGCCAGGCTGCCATGCCAGGAATGCCGATGGGAATGAGCATGCAAAGAGCCGAGCGTTTGCCCATTTTTTATCAAAATCAGTCTGGCTTGGCCAGGATTGCGCTGGCTCCTGTGAAACCTGTTGGAATCATCTGTATCCCGTACAGGGTCGGGCTGAAATGACAAGGGGTGGGAATTACAAGGGAGCAGCTTTATTCTGCTGAGTGCCCACACGATGAGCGATGCTGCTCAGGACAGCAAGCCAAGAGGAGCACCCGTCCCAAAGAGCAAATTTAAGACATCAAACACACGACCAGGCTGCTGCTTGTCACGGGCATGATCTGGAAAAGCCCTGCCTTCCAGCTACAGGCTCTTCCATAGCTGCAGATGGTTTGGATTTTGGAGATCCATGTTCTCCGAAGGGCATCTGAGGCACCAGAAGCTGAGGATCCAACCGTGGATCTGAAATGCCTCTTGCAGGAGCCCCTGCGGTGACTCAGCCTGGCGCTAACTCAGCAAAGCAGAATCCTCACATCATGAATAGGAGACAGCTCATGCCCGTGCCCATGCCGCGTGCCCAGTGCTGCTGGGGGTGAACCAGAGGCCCCGTGTCCCCCGAAACGCCGCTGCCTGGTGGCTCTTGGGCACCACCGRGGCTTGTAAGGAGCAGCACGGGAGCGCTGGGGAGGCGCGTGCTGGCCGACCAGGCCCTGGTGACCCACCGCGATGACACGGCCTCGCCGCGGGGTGCCACTGTCCCTCCAGGCACAGGGCCGCAGCTCTTCCGCGTCATCTCCTGTCCAGCCTCCTTTCCCAAGACCCATGCTTTCCTCGCTCTTGCTTTGAGCTCTTGTGTGGGATGCTCGAGTTTGCTGAGGTTGGGCTGCTAAAACCGTCGCTGGACACAGGTCGTTGCCATCCACGGAGCAGGGCTCTTTCYGCCGTGTTCCAGACTGTGCTCCGGGGCACGAGACAGCGCGGGTACGGGGAAGGCCTGTTCACACTGCAGCCCTTGGTCGGGACACGGCTGAACTGGTCTGTGGAACTACCCGGGGTCCTGCATGACCTGTCGGAGCGCTGAGCATCAAACTCCTGACCGTATCAAAACMCTTGGACTTTGCAAACCTGACGCTACAAGTTGCAACAGGGGGAGAGGACAGGACGAGCACTGGCGACTGAATTCCTGCTGCGCAGAAGGGCAGAGACACAGGAATACAGCCCATGTTGTATCCTGTGGAATAAACTTACACCTAATAATAGAAACCAGTAGCTAAGTAGAGACAACACAACCACATCTGCCTCTCCAGTTGCTCAGTACCTGCACGGCAAAGCAGTTCAGGCCAGGAAATAATATCCTGTCCAGCAGCCTAATCCAACACAAACAGGAAGAGTATTTTAGAGAGATAAGGTATCCTAGGAGARTGGAATTTGGCAAAGACACAAGAGCACAATACTGTCCTAGAAAMCGTGGTCGCACTTTCTGCCTCTGATGAGGGCAAGTCACGTGAGATTGCCAAGGGACGGCAGAATGGAGCAGGGAGAGCATCAAGTGCCAGCCTTCTTTGCAGTCCTCAACGTTATGTTATTGCTGGCAAATATCATATTTTGTCTTGCTTCAGTCTAGCAACACTGCGAGTGACACGGCAAGGATGACCTGGGAGATCCTCGCCAGCACCAAGCACRGGGCAGGGAGAGGCTGCGGAGCGCAGCAGTTCTCGGCTGTGCMACCAAGGAGATGGGGCAGGGTCGTGARCTGGGAAGTGCAGAGCTGTGTTTGYACATCACAGAATCCCAGAATCCCAGAGCAGTTGAGGTCCGAAGACCTCAAGAGACCATCTAGTCCAGCCCCCTGCTCCAGCAGGGACACCCAGAGCGCGGCGCACAGGGGGGCACCCAGGCGGGTTTGGAAGGTCTCCGGAGAAGGAGACTCCACAACCTCTCTGGGCAGCCTGTGACAGGGCTCCGGCACCCTCACAAGAAAGAAGTTCTTCCTCACACGGAGATGGAACTGCCTGGGTTTCAACTCGTGTCCATTGCTCCTTGTCCTGTCACTGGCCACCACCGAGAAGAGTTYGGCCCCCTCTGCCCTACATTCTCCCCTCAGGTACTTGCACATATTGACCAGGTCCCCTCTTGGTCTTCTCCAGGCTAAACAGGCCCCACTTGCTTAGTCTTTTCTCATATGACAGATGCTGCCGCGGGCTCTCCGCGCACGCCGACACATGCCATGCTTGTGCTGAGGGGCAGGGATGGTCAACACCAGGGAAGCAGGTGGATTCCCCACTATCCCTGCATTTCAAAGCAGCAATGAGGAAGGCAGGATCAAAGTCTCGAGGCCCCTGTGGTGGCATTCAGCAGCCTGCTGTCCGAGAGGGAGATTTCAGTCCCAGTGTCCCAAGCACTGGCTCCAGCCCCGAATGCATCAGACGGGAAGTGCAGGTGGATTGGAGGGCAGGATCTTTCCTTCTGACACAGTCATGTGGGAGGTGCCACATTCAGTCGGTCCGAGGCCGAGGCTGGCATCGAGCAGACACGGACTTTACTCCTGGCTCTGCTGCTGAGACACCTTATGCCTCTTACCAGCAGCTCCTCCTCTCTGTGAACAGCAGTGTCCCTTCTGCAGCTCAGCGATGTCGACACCTGCCCAGCCTTTGAGTCTGGATCCAGGAACAGATCCTGCCAAAATCACGCAACATGTGATTAACCTGAGTGATGAYGGGAGAAGAGATGGGCTGAGGACCAGATCCTCCAGCTGCCATTCCAATAGCGTGACACCTGCCTAAAAACCTGCCTTGGCTCAGCGGGAAACGCAATGGGAGGGGACTGAAGTGCAGCTCCTCTCCGTGGGGCTACTGAAGCGAAGCTGGGAAGCTGAACCTGAGGYGAGGATCACACGCACTTCCCTTGGGGATGATGCTGGAGATCTCAAGATGCTTCGTGCTGACCGTATCTGAAAGCAGGACATGCAAACTTGCTCGGGATGGGGATCTTCTCAAAAGGTGTGGAGCTCGCAGAGCACATTTCAGCTTAGTAAAAGCCTTGCTTCTCTGTAGGAGCAACCCCTRGAGCCTCAGGAGAGCTACAGGCACACAACCACACCACAAGTTATCCTCCCATTTTGGAAATGACTCAGAACTATCATCCCCTTGCACAGTGCTCACAGCCAAACAGGTCTCAAACGCCAGGAGTGACCTGATGATATTTAGCTAGTTATTTCCCTTATTCTCRTTCTTAATCTTGCCTCATTTGCCCCAGTTATACCCCTCTTTGCCTTCCTATACACCTCTCCTCTCTGCCTGGTATTTGTGCTTCCCGACGCCCCGAAGGAGGTGCCTCGTTTCCCRGGGCTGCTCCTTGCGGTAGCGAGTTAGTCCAGCCAACAGGAAACTTCCCTTGGACATCTAGCCCTTGGGCTCTTAATCATTCCCCAGCGGGGAGGTGACTGCAGGATCCGGCTGGGAAGACAATTATTAACCCACCGCCTCGTAGGAAACGATTCCTCCACGGGGCAGTGGAAAATCTGTGTTTTTCTCCTCTGTGGAARCGTGCCGATGCAGACACCTGGGGCACAGAAGTCTGTGTGTTTGAGGCCAATGTCACCATAAACTGCCCATGATGATCAAGAGGGTGGCTCGGGCGGTGGCCAGGTCTACCCCACTGGTGTGCCCCATGTCCCTAGGCAGCCCTGCTCCCCAGGCAGCCCGAGGCCCCCTTTCCTGGAGGCATGCAAGGACATTTTCATCCTCACACTCRTTTCGAAGCCGGGAAGGGCGGCCCTGAGCCCGCTGGAGCCAAATGCGGCCCGCGTGGTTGTGGCTACGTGTAACGCGCTGCCTTAAGCACGAAGCTGCCCACGGCGGCGCGCGGGCACACGGCGCCTTTAAAACCCGCCACGGCTGCCYCGCAAGTCCCGCCTCCCGACGCTTCCCATTGGCAGGAGCGGCTATTTCTTTGGGCCTCTTTGACGAAGCCTCTCTGCGGAGAGGCCTTTGATTGGCCGAAGCGACATCCCTCCCAGGGAGCGTCTCTCAAGAGCGAGGCGAGGCCCGTCCGTACAGTCTCCGCGCCCGCCTGCCGCGCGGTTGCTCGCCGCCTGTGCGTCTCTCTCGCGGACGCGCTCTTCCTCGACGCTCCCCGCGCGAGGGGAGCGGCCGGGCCGGGGGCTGCCATGGCGGGGCCGGGCCCCCGCGCCTGAGCGGCGGGAAGCGGCCGGGCCGGGCGGCGGGTACGAGCGGAGCGGGGCGGGGGGCGAGCGGCGGGGCCGGGCCGCGCTCCGCGCCTCCCCGCAGACCTCGCCCCGCTGCTCTCGCTTTCGCTTCCTTCTGTTTACGGCTCGCTGCCCTTCGCGGAAGGGAACGGGGGGGTGGCGGCCGCGTCGCTGCGCGGGCGGCTCCGAGCGGCGCCTCGGGACCCCTGTGGCCGGGGAAGGCGGGCGTGGAGGTGGCGTCGCGGCCCCCGCTTTGCTGCTGCTGCTGCCCCGGGCGCGCGCTTCGTGCCCGCGAGCGGGGTCCTCTGGTCTGGCGTCTGGCTCTGCGCTCCCGTCTTCCCGTAACCCCCCCGGATGCCCCCGGGTGGGTGTTTAAAACCTGCTCCCAGGTGGGGATTCTCCGCGTGTTTATTGCTACTACTTTATTAGTGCTGGTGCGTCTGGTTTTACTCTTTTCTTTGGTTGATTCTTTCATTTATTTATTTATTTAAGCGGTTCYTTTCTTTTAAAGTTAGTCTGGTACCAGGTGTGGTAATGAAATTTGAGGAGCGAGAGATGAGTCCTCCGTTGYTGGAAAATCCCTGTCTTGGGAGTTTGTTCTGAGGGCAAAGTGGGGAAAAGCAGCTGGTTCGATCAAGGGGTGCRAAGTGTGGGACTTGAAAAGTTGTGTTAGAGAAGAGGAATGGAAAAAGATACAGAAAAAAGCCCTCTCTTTGCTTAAATCTTCCTCGCTGAGGTAAGGGCCGTGTTGGAGCAGGGGTCCGGTCAGGGCAGCTCTGCCGAGCTGTTTTCTGGTCTCGGTTGTTTACCAAGGGAGCAGTGCCAACCCCAGCGCGATATGAATAGAAACAAGTTTTTRGATGTTCTTTTCTGAAGGGAGCAAAACTGTCCCTTCCTTCTTAGAGTGGGCGCTCAAATAGGAGTGTAATTCAACTCCGCGTGGAAGAAATTTGTTCTTCTCTCCCTCCCACCCCCCTGGTGTGCGGCAAATAGATCTGATGGTCACAAGACAACTGGGATCGTGGCCCTGGATCTCCTGTTTTCACCCTCTTCACACGACTGCAGAGGAGCTCGTGGGGGCTGCCTGGGGGCAGGTTGTGCCGAGTGATCCCCTGGATGTGCTCGGCTCCCTGGATCCATCTTAGCCTGGACGAGGGTTTGGATCATGTGCCCTGGGCCCAGCGGTGATGCTGGGGATAGTGACACCAAAACCGGATCTTTGCCACGAGTTTGGAGTCCCATTGCTCCGGAATTTGTGCCTTGAGACATATATATATATTTTTCTTTTCCGACAGGAACCGATTAGTTCCCCACATCCTTCCTGTAGGCTTTAATTATTAGGAAAGCATGAAAACTATCCTGTCTATCTGGTGGATCTGACTGCCTTCAGACCTCATGTTGTGTGTTCTGCTGCTCTGCCTTTTTATACTCTCATGTTGGGAGGAAGAAGAGCAGACACTAACACAGGAGCAAGCAGCCTGGCGGAGGCAAGCTTGACTGTCTTGCCCGCTGAACGCGTGTGACTAGAGCTCATTTGAGAGGGACTATCCCTCCACCCTTGGGACATCTGGGAAGCGTCGCAGCCTCTGCAGAGAACAAGTCTGTGGCTGTCAATGCAGAACAGTTTGTGGGGAGGGTCCCGTTGAACTCTACAAGCGCAGTAGGTGACACAGGGCTGTGCTGCTTATTTGCTGCTTATGAGTCATCCAGTACCTAGCAGGAAAAGTACCTTTTGYGTCCTCCCAATGAAGCTGTCATTTTTGCCATGCCAGCCCAGCCTGGCCTAAACTCTTTTTTTTTTTTTTTGATTTTCTTGTTTGTTTGTTAGTGGCTGTGTTTTTTCGAGGTTAATCCAGGATTAGCTATAGCACACAGGCTGCTCAAGTGCATCTGGCCCTGGCAGTGTTCATCTTTAAGATGACAGTTGAGAAGTGCTATGCTGTCAAGAGGGGYGGTTGTAAAGATGTTTGAGAGCCTTACACAGGCAGGGTTCTAGAAGGGCGCTGTCTTTTTGCAGTCTTACTGTTGTGCTTAAGATCAGAACACTTGTGCCTTGCAGAGGATGAGAAGAAAAGATGATTAGTCTTGTCTTTTGTCGCTGTTGGTTTCTGAAGGCAGAGTCTGCACAGTCCCCTGATAAATGTCAGGCTTTGCCTGCTCTTAGACTGTGAGGTTTTAGGTAGGGACCTATGGTCTTTTTCTTTGAGACAGTTAAATTAAATCATTGACCACAATTTCTGTTGACCTTGGGAGCTAGAAAGATACAGATTTTCTGTCTTTGTCCACTGATGCTATGTCTTGTTGCAGTCTTGATTTCTTCTATGGTTTTGCTAAAGCTCAGATAATTTTGAGATTATGTAGTTTAGTATTGCACCATTTTGAAAGTGCTTATTATCCTGGTACCAGATAGTGTTTTTAGTCTTGCTTGCTGTAATGGCTGTGTGGGGAGCAGGGACAGGTGCCACTTGCTCCACTGTATAATACAGTCTTTCTGATGATGGTGATTTGCTGTAATGAGCAGGAAACAGTTGTGTTGGGATCTCATGGAGGGGATGTGTTTTTTAACGCTGACTCACAACTGAATTAATGTTGCTTTTCTTGTCTCTGCTTAGCTTGTGCTCTGCTTGACCTGGACCAGAGAGAAGGCAGGATGTTCTAGTCCTTGATGTCTGCGATGAGCGTCACCATGTATGACAACGTCACACACGCTACTGCCCTGGTGACAGCACTGGATAACGTGACAACACTGCCCCCAGCAACTACACAGGTCATCAATGACACCAACATCACTGTGCCACACAAGTGCCTGCTGTTGCTTTATGAAGACATTGGGAAATCCAGGTGAGAAGGGAAAGGTGGAACCCAAGACTGGCTCTGGGCTAGGGGAAAGAACGTTCTGTCTCAGAGTTTGGGTGAGAAGGGATTGGAGCTGGTACTTTGGCTCTTAGATGCAGAAGATGAGGAAAGTAAGGAAATTACTGTTCTATTTATGCAGAGTCCGCTACTGGGATCTTTTGCTTCTGGTTCCCAATGTACTTTTCTTCATGTTTCTTCTCTGGAAGCTGCCCTCTGCCAGGGCCAAAATCCGTGCCACTTCGAGCCCGATCTTCACCACGTTCTACATACTAGTGAGTACCACTGTGTGCTTTTGAACTGATTGGAGGAGAGCCAGTTTTTTGTTACTGCTAACTTATAGTATCACTGAAACATTGGAGACCTCATAGATCAAACCTCCGCAGGGATGGCAAAAAACCACAAACAAGCAGTTTTTAGATGTATATGTTTTATAATAAATGGTAATTGTGTTCTTCACAATGTCCTTTGTACGTACTCTAATTTTCATAGATTCTGGGAATGTCCATATCTAGGTTGAGTGGATTTTGTTCTGCTGTGGTCATAGTGTGGTGTTTCTTTGCTTTTACTTAGYCTTTTTAAGGAAGCTACATGTGAAATGAAACCAGCTTCTTTCTGAGATAGTGAAACAGTGAATATGGATCTGTGTGAAGCTCTTGGGAAGCTGGTTCATCTGCTGTATTCTAGTTAGTCCAGGCATGTAGAACCTAAACCCTGTTAGCTTCTTACCCTTCAAATCTGAGTGACTGCTCATTTGGGAGTGTTCTCRTTGCTTCTTAAAATGGAAACAGAATATGTAGGCAGTACAGTCACAGCTCTCAGACATGTAAGATCTCTTGTCTGTTCCCTTCTCTCAGTTTTAAAACGGTACAAGTAGCTTCTGTTCACTTCAGGTGATATCTGTAGTAGTCTGAGCATTCATTCTGATGCTGCTCATGAGGCAGTGAGTGAAGCTGAAGACCCGCCTGGTTTTATGTAGAAATGCCCTTCAAAAGTCTTATCAGGGTGTATTTTATATCCAGTTTGTCTTATTGTAACACAATGAGCCTGCTCTTTCAGTGAGATTAATGCAGATTGTAAAAGTAAACATGTGTGTCTGACTTGGGAGGAGATAAGCGATATCTTTCTGCAGCCTTTGTGCAGGACTGGCATGGTAAAACCCAAGGTGTAACAAAAATGTGCCAGTTTGGTGAGAAGACTTGTTAGCTCTTGTGTTTCCAGAACATTCATGTTGGGCTTGTGCAGCCTGTGTGCTTTTGGATAACCAGGTATATAAAATGCTTCATACYCTTTCAAAATACTATTAGTCATTTCCAAATGAATTTAAATTTTCTAATATGCTTCCAGTAATGAAGTAAAAAGTTAGTGTGAAAGGTTTTGAAAGGCAACACTCCTGAGAAATTAAAGGGAAAAAGTGAGCTGAACGTATGCTGCTGGCTTTTGAAAACACTGGGAAGCAGAAAGAGCTACAGCAGTCTTGGAGGGAAATGCTTTTTACTCAGTTTGATCTCTGGAGTACGTTATTGGGAGATGGGAATGTAAACATATTGTGTGAGGATTTCCTTTCAAACAGTCATTTGTCACATCTTTAAGGAATGCTTTCTGGTGGAGTTGGTTGATTAAAACTAAGCAAATAGGTTAGGAAGAGTATCCTTCTATTTAGAGATGAAGCAAAAAAGTGTATTTTCTTCATCAAAGAATACAGAATAGTTATATTTGGGGACTTCTTGCAAGTGCTGTCTTCTAGGGTGGAAGTCCCTGGAAGGGAATGTCACGTTCTTGTCTTGAGATATTTTCGTTCCATGTTTCCTTAAGGGGAAACATTCTGCTGTAGCTGGTTTGCTTATAGGTGCTCAAACCGTTTGGAATCAGCCTAGACTCCTTCAAACAYGTGATAAATGTAGCTGTGTCATCTACTGAGCTATAATAAATTAGTCCAGAACTCTGGTGTTTTTTTTTAATCTGGGAGAAAAATCACTTCTTTCAGAGGCTAAGTCTTTCTAGCRCAGTGGAAGGAAGAAACATCCAACTGAGCTCTAAATTGCCTAGAGTGTCTATGACAGCACAGGCCTGGTGGATTAGCCTGGCTGAGCTCCATGCTGTCATGTTTAAATGGTGCATGAGCTGACTTGGGTATCTTTGCATTGCAGGGCAAGAGGCTTTCAAACTTGTGGCTGCAGCTKACTTATCCTCTGCATTTCTGAGCCTTGTCAGTGCTGAGCAGAGGGAGATTTCACCTTTGTTGCAGATCTAGATGTGGTAGTTACTGTCAAGGGACTTTGCTGCTTTGGTACATTTGATTTATTCGGTCATGCTGAGCATCTGAGCTTGTAATTTGGAGGGATGTATTTTTGTTTTAGCTTTCTCCTCCCCCAAACAGGCTGAAGGGTGTGTAGGCTCTTTGCCTGTAAAGACATTGTTATTATTAGGAGTGAGTGAGACCTCTTCAGAGCTGTTTTATCTGACACTTGAGGGAATTTGTTCCCTGTTAGACTCTTAAGTCAATACTACTACACTTAACAGGCCCGAGGAATCTTCTTGCCAGTTCAAGTCACAGATTCAGGTAATTTGCTGGAAATCCCCAGTCCCTATTATCAGGTTTCAAAGCTGTCCTGRAAATCGTATTCCAAAGATATTTATGGTAACTGCTGCCTATCTGCCTGTTGATGTCAGCTCACTTGGGTATCTCTTCCTGTAGGTGTTTGTGGTGGCTTTAGTTGGCATTGCCCGTGCTGTTGTCTCCATGACTGTCAGCGCCTCTGACRCTGCCACGGTTGCTGATAAGGTAGGTACAACCCTGACTTCAGCAGCTCTGCTCAACAGAGTTCAGTCATAGCAATCTATTCTTGTTTCGTTTTTATGTGAACTCAGGAGGGATGTTTCTCTTGGGTTGCTCGTAGCTATATGTGTACTATGGAATCCTGTTCTGATAACTGTATCTGTAAGATCACAGTGTCCAGGGCTGTAAAACAATGAACTTCTGACAGTAAACATGCAAATGGCAGCAGTGCAACTTTCTCCTGCAAAGGTGGAATGGCACTTAGCAAGAACTAAAAATTCAGATACCTTAAAAGGAGAAGCAGCACCTGGTCTCTGTCGTTCTTGCATGTATTTGTGTGGCTCTTAGAAAAATACTTTTTTTTTCTTGCTGAAAGCAAATAGAACTGAATTCCATTGTGAGCCTGATAGCAGAATGTCCTTGCAGCCACTCTGAGCACAGGGCAAACCTTTTAGCAAACAGGATATAGTTTTGTACGTGCTGTTCTCTTTTGTATGCCTTTGACTTGTTGCAGAATATCACCTAAAACAAAAACCTCTGTCGTTTTTGAGCTGCTGGGGGCACCCTCAGAGTTCTCTAGTCTTTATTTGATTGGGTCAGTGTGATGCCCTTGTCTTGTTACCTGTCAAAGCATTTTACTGCACTACTTGTGAATAGCTGGATGTCTGCAGCTTTTTCCTTTACCTTTGTTGAATAGATCTAGAGTCTTCCATAATGGAGAAATGGATGAAAAAGTGATTTTCTTCAACTCTGTTAGTTTTGCTGCTTAATACTCTTTGCTGGGAAGCCATGCAATGGGGCAGATACTGTGTCATTTTTCTCATGTAGACACATGTTCTGTTATGTGTCTGTTATGCATGGGAGAATAACAAGCCTACCTTCTATTTATTCTGTTTATTTTTGAGATGTTAAAAGCATGATTATATTTTATTAAATCTCTTGCCAAATGCTTTTTCAAATACTGTATATCCTTGAGTGTTCAGAGAAAAAGGACTGAGAAGCCAAGATTTTGGGTCTTGCTCTGCATTTGCCATTAGCTTATTGCTTAACTTTCAGAAAAGTCATTTAACCTACTGTTTACTACTTTTGTTCACTAAATGAAACATGGGGATGGAAATGTCCAGCTGGGAGTAGGGAGTGCTTTATAGTTTGCTTTACATTTTAGAAGTAGTGACTTTGGCAGCATGCTGGCTTTTCTCAGTTGTAACTTTCCACCTTAGAAACTGTCCCCATTTATTCTATGTCTAAGACCCTTCTGGACTGTGGTCTTTGGGAGGAGAGCAGAAAGGAACATCCATTATGGGTGATGGAGCCTTGAGTGTAGTGCATCACTGACACGTCCCCTCTCTGTGGGCACACTGCTTGCTTGCTGCCATGCTGGGCTGCTGTTTCGTAGGCTAGGGCAGATGGACGAGCACCCAACTAGCACTCTACAAAGCATGAGGAATGTGTGTGGAAATGTCCAGGGGCTGCCATCTCCTGGAGCAGAGAGTGGGGTTTTGCTGTATTAACTTCCAAGTGATGCCACAGTCCTTGTAATCACCTCTGTTTGGTTTCTGTTATCCCTCAGATCCTGTGGGAGATCACAAGGTTCTTCCTTCTGGCCATTGAGCTGAGCGTGGTGATTCTAGGCCTTGCCTTTGGTACGTGTCAGGAAGCTGCTGAGTGCYTTGCATGTTCCCTGTTCGCCTGCTTTCCACAGAGGCTGTCTCTGTAAGCATGTGTGAGTGCTGATCCTATAAAGTGGAAAATCTCTAAAATAAATAGAGGACAAATTCAACAATCTGTTGTTAAAAATGGCTGACAGCCATTTMTAGTCTTCAAAGTTCTTCTGACTTGAGCAGTTTCAGAGTTTGTATRTGCATTTCTTTCTTTTCTCCTATATTGGTTTTAGAGACTTTTTCATTTTCATTTTTTACTAGGTTTGGGTTCACATCCCAATTCACTCCCATATTCCTTATTTCCAGGTCACCTCGAGAGCAAGTCAAGTGTGAAGCRTGTCCTGGCAATCACCACAGTGCTGTCCCTGGCATATTCTGTCACCCAGGTGAGTAAACAGGAGCAGAAAAGTTRCTCTTTGCAAAAAAAGAGCTTTGCTCAGAATTAGGCATTTAGGTGCAACRTTCCTGCCTGCCATGTGGGACAAATGGCAGCTTTGCTCTGCGGGATGTTTGGGGAATGACAGGATGCTTGTGGATCCCCAGGACATGCACATGACTAGACCTCTCTTCTTGGTGGTATGACTGGCCCAGGCAGGATTCAGAAATGAGATGAGGTTTAGACAGATTGTCCCTTTTATGAGTTTGAAGCAGAAGTGAGAATTCTTTATATCTGAGCAATGAGTTGGACTGTAGCTAAAGTTCTACCAAAATTAGATGGCGAGACACAAGTGCCCTTGTCAGAGACGGGCAGTCCAGTGAGCCCTTCCAGCCTCTTGTCTCAGTCTCTCTGAGCTGAGAGCTCTTGCTTCCCTTCAGACTAGCAACTGGGTTGCTAGCTCATTTATTAGCTTTGTCTCCAGCTCTCTACAAACAATGCAGTGCATGTCTGGCTTTATCCTTGCTATGTCAGTGGGCCTCTATCTGAGGCACCGCCAGAATAACACTCAGATCATTGTTCCATGGTCAGGCTCTTGCACGCAGGGGCCCTGAGCTGATCCTTAGCACGTGATGCTCTGGAGGAGTCTCATTAAACAGCAGATGTATGAGCCATATATGCAATAATTGCATACAAGGACGTTTCTCACTACGTTGTATGTTATCTTCTGTTCATACGTTTCATTTTTTTTACCTAACAGGTGAATGAAATAATTTCCTTTCACTACTTTTGCATAAGTTCTGGTGTTTTTATTCCAGACTTTCCAATATGAAAGATCTAAATTAGAGCTGGTGATGGAGTGGTGAAATCTCTGACCATTTCAGACAAATGGCTGCTTCAGTCTGTTCTGTTCTTTTCCATCTCCCTTTTGGGATGACACTGATGCTCATTTCTCATAGACTGCTTCCTATCACTTTTCCCACCTACTACTTAAGTTTCTKGCACTTTTCCTATATGAACTTGACATGACCTAGGCAGGAAAATGGTACCTTAGTGAGAAGGCAGAGACAACATTTATTRGAACTTCCTTAAACGTAGTCACCTTTGTCCAGCCCTCTACGGAGGGAGGGTGCTGTCTGTAATGGACCCCTGATGGTACCACTTCTTTCCTAGGGGACCTTGGAAATCCTGTACCCTGATGCCCACCTCTCAGCAGAAGACTTCAACATCTATGGTCACGGAGGGAGACATTTCTGGCTTGCCAGCTCTTGTTTCTTCTTTCTGGTGAATACAAACATGTGTTATGCACTGTCTGACTCTTAGAATCTGTGAATGGAGCAAAGAGAATGATYTGTGTATGATAAGGCCATAGATTTCCCCTGACACATACTCTGTCTGAAGTGTCTGAAGATGCTTGTCATGGAACAGGGAAGCTGAAGCACATTAGTGTTGTGGGGTGATGTGAACTTTGGCAATTGAATTCCAGCTGACCTTAAGGTATCTTTCACTTCCTTGGTTCTTGGTAACAGCCTGTAAGTGCTTTGGAGGTGAGGTGTGGGTCCTTCATATCCTCACGGGGTCCTCCTCAGAGCACCCAGGGACTGCCTGACAGCCCAGGCCATCCTGACAGGCTTGTTGGGTTCAGTTACCAAACAGCCGTGGAACAATTGGTTCTTTTTCTCAACAGRTCTATTCCTTGGTGGTGATTCTTCCAAAAACTCCTCTGAAAGACCGGATTTCTCTGCCCTGTAAGTGACTGTACTGTGTTCCAGAGTACAGGTGGGGGATAACRCTAGGATAACAAATATATTCCACTAACTTGGGATACAGTTCCAAAGCCCAGGATGGAGTTTGCTGAGCCTTTCAGAGGCCCAGGCAGGGTAAGGGCRACTACACTGTTGCTTCAGTATAGCTTCTTAATGTTAGCCACTACATTAAAAAAAAMCAAGACTTACTGTTCAGTTTCTAGCATAGGTGTCATGTGACTGTCATGGTAGATTTTTCTCTGGAGAAACATAAAGATGRCTTCTTAACTGTATAGTTTCGTTTGAAATGCATGTATGATGTATGCATRCTGGTCATCCCCTCGGAAAGTCCTGTGCTTTGCTGGCTATTTGGGAGCTGCTTAGTAAGTTTTGCCTGGGTACTCAGTTTAAGATGTTAGGATGTCCTGTATATTTCCCTCTTATTCCCCCTCCATTTTGTCTGCAGAATATCTGCAGCCCTTAAACAGGGAGATAGGCAATTAACTGTGGGTGTTCTTTTTTTGTTTTTTGTCTGGATAATGATGGCACCTATGTCTGGCTACACTGAGGGAGGGAATATATGGCCTCTGCTGCAGATAGGTGGTCCTGGGTGCCGGGCTGGGGTGCTCAGCTGCCAGCCTCTTTCCTTCTGCTCTCAGAGCAGTTGTGTTTGTGCTGCAGGTGAGAGCAGTGCTGCTGCTGGCTCAGCTGTGTTCCTTTATAGCTGAGCATGTGACTGACAATGGCTCCAGATGTTTGCCTGTAGCATCTTTGCATCTATTGGCATGATGCTCTTTAAAACCCATCTCTGTGCCTCATGTATGTGCACATATACACATGTRTACAGGAGAGCGCAATGGAGCCTGTTAYATCTGTTCTGACCGCATAGGACAGAAACGTGCAGTCCTGTCTCCTTGGGAATGTCTGAGCAGCCCGGATGGCAAAAAGCTTTTGCTGTGTTTGGCATGTCCGTTGAACAGAACCTATCACTTGTGCTGGGCTAATACTCATGAAGCTGAGCTTCATCCTTGTGTCTGTCTTTCTTGCAGCCAGGAAGAGTTTCTATGTGTATGCTGGAATCTTGGCTCTGCTGAACCTGCTGCAGGGCCTGGGCAGTGCCCTCCTCTGTGTGGATATTATAGAGGGCTTGTGGTAAGTGTGCTGTTAGAGGAGTGCCCTGGAGCACTGAGAGCACTCAGCATTCAGCATTGCCTGAGAAAACAACCAGGGCTGTTCCTACGGGGGAATCATGCTGTTGGGTCTTTTTTTTTTTTTTTTTCTTACACCTAAAGACTTTAAAGTATTTGGGAAACTCACAGTGGGGAGGTCTGTGGAGCTGCATCTTGCACCCTCGAGATGGTGAGTGAGGGTGATAACTTGACTGTTGGTTTTGGTTCCTGTTTTGTAGTTAATAAAGCAGGAGGTGGGCAGTTTTCTAGAAAGAGTGTGGGTGCCTTTTGCCGTATCTGGAGTTTGCATGGACCAATATCACATTTTGTGGTCTGAATTGGGAGCACTGAGACTGCTCTGCATCAAACCTTGGAACTGTCTCCTCCCGAAGTATCTAGGAGTGAGCAGCAACATGTTGATAGCAGCACTTGTTACTTTGCTCTCCCTAAATATGTTTAGCAGAAGACTTTTCTGCTGTCCTTAGACCCTCTAGAGGGAAATGGGGTGATGTTCTTTGGGTGGATGTGGCTGGGATTATCTAGCTGTGCTGTGTGTGAATGCTGAATTCCTTCATATTCTCTTTGCCTTTGACAGCTGTGTTGATGTTACCACATTCCTTTACTTCAGCTTCTTTGCACCTCTCATCTATGTGGCCTTCCTGAAAGGCTTCTTTGGGTAAGTAGACAGAAATGGGAGTTTGTAAAGTATATGTTGTTTAACTGTTCTGCACCTGAGTCTCATCTATAGAGTAAAGGTAGTGATGAGAATGCCACTTGGAGAACCGTTATTTTTTTCATCTTACTGTTTTCCTTGTGTGACCTAGGGCTGATCAATTCTACCAAGACWCCTTCGTATGGGAAGTAGCGCTGACAACTATTTCTCCTGAATGTTCAGGAGGGATCAGTTCTTAGGTGTCTGCCTTTGTTAAGCAAAGGTTTGGCTACTGAAACTGGTCCCTAAATGAGTAGTGAGAGACTGAGTCCTGGAAGATTAAGTGGTCTCCTAGGAGGGACTTGTGACAGCTCAGCAGAGAGGGTCTGGCAGTTGGGTAACCCCGTGGCTATCATCAGCCCTTTGGCTAGGGGCTTCTTTAGGTTGTGAGTGTCAAATCTGTAAACAGGAAGCAAGATTCCGTGGGCCCGAGGTGCCACCGTGTGGCCACCCTGGAGAGAGGCCTCTTCATAGAATATTTCAGTGTAAGAAGCTCTACCTTTTATTGACTGTGAGCAAGAAACAGATGCTTTAAAATAATGTGGAACATAAAGTACTTTTACACTGCCAAAATGTGCCTCCACAGTCTGCAGACACTGTTCCCTTCTGATTTCAGGTGTTGAAAGATGGGAACTGCTGATCTGCAGATGTTTGTGGTTTGGTTTTCATAATGCCTATGAATGGTGGTTGAGGCAAAATCCTGTTCTGTTGTCGCCAGGTTGTCGTGTAGTCCAGTGGTGTTTGGATGTGTTTTATAATTGAAAACTACCAAGAATGAGCTAATTGTCTTCCCATACAGGAGCCRGGATTCTGCTATTTTTTATTTTGCCTGGGTAGCCTGGTCTGAAGTCACAGATGRCCTTAGCTAATTGTGAAATTTACCTGGTGCAATAATTGCCATGAAGTGAAGAGACTTCTCTAGGTTCTCTGTGTAGAATTTCTGCTGCTGCTGAGTTTCAGTTAAGGATGAGTGGCTGCAATGGGATACTGCATTGCTTAAACAAGCGTTTTAAATCTTYAATGCCTCTAGGTCTGAGCCGAAGATCCTTTTCTCCTACAAATGTCAAGTGGATGAACCTGAAGATGTAGACGTGCACCTACCCCACCCCTATGCTGTTGCCAAGAAAGAAGGGATGGATTCTGGGTTCTACTCAAGCACTCAGATTGACACTGCAGCCTACCTGGATGATGTCGCCTCCATGCCCTATCATGTGGGCAGCATCAACAGCATGGACAGCGACCGCTGGAAAGCCATCAATGCCTGAGGCAGCGCAGCCCCCTTCACAYGATGCCTCCTTCTCTTCCTTCTGAGCGCCTGGATGCCACAACTGTTGGGATGGCCACTGGAAATCAGTCCTTGACTGCCTGCCATGGCTTTTTCTCTTCCTCCTTAGGATTTCCTAAACCTATCGTGGAACAGTTGGGAACCCAAAACACCTTGGAAAGGACACTTTGTTACTACCCAAGAACAGCCTTGAACAGTTTTGTTCATAAAACTACCAACACTGAATCTTCCCAATCCTACATGGTCCAGATGTGAATATGATCCAGAATACAGGCCTAACTGGTACCCCTTTCTCTTCAATGACTGGAAGCACTTCTTTGCCCTTTAGAGGAATGGCACTTAGGGATATGAGGGTGTTGATTTGCCTGCTGTATTGTGCATATATAGAGAATGTGTAGTGCATGGAGCCACAGATGGTCTTCCTGGGATTTCTTGAGCATAGTTGTGTGGGTTTTGTAATACAGTTGCATAGGTTCCTGGTGACAGCAGTGTCTGCAGAGGGAAGCAGGGCAGCTCTGCTCTTATACCATTTCAGCTAATACTGGTGAAAATAATGAATGGCACTTTCTGGGGTGAAAAGGAGCATTTGGAGCATGTGGGAAGAGGAGAGGATTAAGGAGAACTGTTCATTGTGCCCTGAGGCTGTTTTGGAGTGGGCTGTTTAATAGGTAGTAAAGTGGGTATGACCTGTTGGAAGGACAGGCAGACAGAACATGCAGACATGCTGACTAGCTGAGCTGAAGCAGGTGTGAATCAGTCATTGTAGCCTGTGCTGTTGTGTGGCTGAATTCAGAACTCACCCTTGACTTGGTGTCCTTAAATTTCACTAAGTAAAATGYGAGGTGCCTGTTTCCAGAGGGGATCCTGCTTGTGGATCTGGTAGGGGCTTGGAGGGACTGTGAAGGAGGAAGCTGACTCTGCATATGAAGGCTCAGGTGTCTGAGGCAGAGCAGAAACCCATGATAAATCCCAGCTGCCAGCATCTAGTGACTGGGGAGCTCTCAAATGCAGTGGAAGTGCCAGGATTGAGCTGGTGGGTGTTCTTGGTAGGGAGGTAGGAAGGAGAGGGGTGCTCTACTACTGCCTCCGTGGCAGTATTATTCTCTTATGCTGCTGTTTAGATGTCTGGATTTCTGCTGGTCTGAATAGGCTTTATGGCTTGATGCATTGAAAATACTTCTGTGTGTGTGTGAAGTGTTCCACTTGTAGACTACCTGGAATTTCCATTATCCTCTTCAATCTGGAGAGATCTCTTGTCTGGACTGCCTGCCACTGTCACTCAATCCAGGGACTGATCAGCTGGAAACTGCCCCAGACTGGCTTTTGGGGACATYTGGTGCTCTCCAGGGATAAAGAAGCTTATTCCTCTGTCTTCGGGGGTGCTTTCTTACCTGGGTCCTCCAGGTAGGTGGGGATCTGCTATAACCAATGGTAACTTTCCATGAGAGATGGCGGAATGAGGGGATATGGAACTTTTGGGGACTGTACATTTCTTGCTCAGCACTCTTGTTTCTGAAGAAGATTAAAGGAAAGAGTTTTGGGGAAATCTTTGTGGATGGTGCAATGCAAGGATAGTTTGGATCATGCAAAGCACTGCTACTAGGTAGTGGCATTTCCTACCAGGTCTTTCTACAGCAAGGAAAGAAACAGTTTGGSTAAGAGCACAAAGTGCACATTGGTTGCCAAAACTATGCAGGCCTTGTGCTTATCTTCTTTGTTAATGAGCAATGCAGCCTCTCTGTTCTGCTGCCTGTGGACTTTGCTCTGCAGGCTTCAAAGTAGCATCAGCACCTTAAAAACAAACACCCCCTCACCCTCCTCATATTTTAAAATATTTKTATTTACATTTAAGGAAAAAAGCTTCCATTTTTTTCCATGTGCTTGAGCTGTATTTATATCACGTGGTTCAGTGGCCTTTCACATTTCCCCTCCACGCAGTAACTGTGCAAAAGGGTGCACAAGCAGCTGGCCAGGTGAGCTTTTTGCCACACCAGAAAAAAAAAATTCATGTTCCTCCCACCGCTTGCTGTGATTTGGCCYGAGCTGCACTTGCTCCTTGCTGTGAAGGGGATGGGTGACAGTGCCTGGGCTGCCCTGCTGCTGCTCCTGAGGCTGCTGCTGCAGGGAGCTCTGTGACCCGTGGGCCTGGGAGGGGGTCAAGAGGTGTGAAAGCCTTGAGGCAGGTCAGGAACAGAGGAGCAGATGCTTTCCTGTCCCAAGGTTTATTTGCTGCCTCTCCACCACCTGGAGTTGAAAGGACTTAGCTGCCCTCCTAATGTGAGGAGTAGGTTGTGGATTCACCTCGTCATCAGCTGGATTCAGTGCTGAAGGATCACCAAGGCAGGTGGTCGCTGTGTCCAYCCTCTCCTTTGCTGGCTCTCCAGCRTCTTCTGGAGTGTCCCCTCTCTGCTGCTGAGGAGTATCTGCACTAGGTCACAGACTGACCTTCCTCCTGTTGTATTTTTATGTATATAAATGCCTTGGGCCATATTCACCATGGCTCTTGAGCAGAAGTGTTACGTGTTTGGGGGGGAATGCAAAGAGACTTAGAGTAAATGTATATTTTTGTTTGTAAAATAAAGAAATAAAATTAAATTTGGCATAAATAGTCATACTGTATTTCTAGGGACTCATGCTAAGGGGAAGGGTTTTTTTTTTTTCTTTCTTTTTAAGTAAACAAAACCCCCCTTTGAACAGGGAATGGTGAAGCGAGAGACTTTTTGGCTTTTGGAAATATGTTCTTAGGACAGCAGGTGCCTCTGCAGAGCGTGATCTCCAGATCTAAATAATWGAATCAGTGAAGCTTTGGCGTTCCAGAGACTCACACCTCCTAAGTCTTTGCAGTCTGGAGGGAGATGATTAATTCTGTCCCTACAGCAGCTGCTGTGAAACTGCCTGCAATTCCTAGTGAGTGTAACTTGTATGTGTTTTTATTCCTTGGCGGAATGTGAGCTGAACTAGGGGCTCCTTCGACTGTTGCAGAGAAACACAAGGACTTAAAGTGRATGTGGGTGTCCCTAGGGGGGGCAGCCAAGACCCCCTGGAATTTGGGTATCGGAGGGAAAGGTGCAGTTGGGTTAAAAAGGGGGTGGATGGAGGCAGGATGGGAGGGGAGAGGGAAGGGGCTGTGGGGACAGGTTGGCACCGGGGGTGGGGGGGTGTGTTGTGTCTCCCTGGGGACATGGGGACATGTGTCTCCCCCGGGAGACCAGTGTATCCAGGGCCCCCTACCGGGACTACAGCCCCCAGGCTGCACCGCGCCCGCCGCCAGCACCGCGCCGCGCTATTGGCTGCTGCGGAGCCTAGCGCCAATGAGGCGCGCGGGTGTTGGCAGGCGACGTCGCTGGCGGCGGGCGCCCCGGTGGGCAGCGCCGCGCGGCGGGAGGCTGCCCGGCTCGTCCCGCCGCCATGGGCGGCACCGAGAGCAGCCAGGGCGGCAGGAAGGTCTCCTTCGGGCTGGACGAGCGGCAGCAAGTCCGCGTGCTGCAGGGCATCAAGGTGCGGCGGCGCGCGGGGGACAGCGGCCGCCGTGGGAGCGCAGGGAGCCGGAGGCCTGGGAGGGAGGTCGGTCGGTCAGGGGCTGCTGCGTGGGGCAGGGAGCCTGGCTGAGGGAGGTGCTGGGGCGGAGCGGAGCGGGGAGGTCTGRGGATGCGGGAATGAGGTTGGGGAAAACCAACAGGGAGGAGGCGCTGGGAGGCAGCCCTGAAGGAGCGGCCGGCGGCGGCCGGCTTTACCCACGAGCTGCGGCGCGGGAGCCCTCGGCCTCCTCCGGGTTCTGCTCTGGCCCTTTTCCCCTTCCCGCTGCTCCGTGTCCTCTCCAGCTTCGCGAGCGGCGGGTGCTGCGCCCTGGGAGCGCTGCCCGGCTCTGCAGGAGCCGGCAGGAGAGCGGCCCGTCCCCGAGGAGCAACCGCGGGTCCTCAGCAAGGCCCCCTGCGAACCGGGGCCTGGTGGGGGCCTGGGGGCAGCGAGGAGCAGCAAGGCCGTGGGGGAAGCGGCTTCTCAGGCTTTCTTTTAGCATCTACATTTGTGTGTTGTGAAAACAAGCTTTGAAAAGAGCTAGTCGTATCATTCTCTTTGGGTTTTTCCTCCCTTTTTGGCCACTTAAGTCTTTTGCTTCTACTGTCATTTTTGTCATTGTTGCTTCTTTCTATCTGATTCCCCCCTCTCCCAAAGATTCCTCTGAAATGGGTTTGCAGGATGAATTTTCCCCCCATATTTTGACCAGTCACTTAGCAGACACTGAGTAGGGTTRTGCTAAGTCTCCCTTTACCGTTTGTTTCAGGTGAGGTCAATTCTCCCCTGATTGCTCTTTTCCATAGGCAGGTGGGGGCACTTCAGGGCTTGACCTGACCTATCCCATAAGCAGCAGAACCAAATGGTTTTGTATAGTTTCATCCTACTCAATCAGCTGCATCCTGGAGGCACTGGAGAAAAACGTGGGTTTGCTTCTGTTTGACCTGTAGGAGCTCCAGGTGAAGAGGCCCCCAAGAGGTATCTTGTGGTACCTAATTATATTAAATGAGCTGTGGTGGTCTTAGGCCACTATGTTTGACCTCCAAATGTAAAAGGTTTTACTTGTTTTAGTTAGTTTTGGTTTTGTTTTGTGAAATAGAATAGTTGTTCCTCTTTTAAAGAGTACCCTAGGGATTGCTTGCTTGCTTGCTTGCTTTTTGAGAGTGTRTACATAAGCAGTTCCACTGAACACTGCAGTTAACGTAGACTGGCTTCCTTCAGGTTTGTGTTTTTAAAAGCCTGTTCCCATAGATGCTTCCTTTCCATGCTCCTTTGGGCATCTTGCTCTGGGTGAGAGGGATGGTGCCCTTGGATTGCTGTAGAGCACTCTGTTAGTCCATGCATGCATGGTGACCAAGTGCAGAGTGGCCTCAAGTTGAGCCATATCCATGATTGCTTCCATGGGATGCTACTGATGAACTCTTTCCTTCAGCCCACTGCTGATTTTCATAAAGTCTGTAAACAGCTGAATTATTTTTGAGATTTTTACATCTTTGAACTTTAAATTCAGTGGCAGTATTCTGTATTATTATGAGACTGATTTTCTTTGAAAATTAGATTAAACTTTTTAAAAAGTAAGCACCCAGACTTCAAATATATGTCAGTCAGTACTGGAAATTCTTACTCTTCCCTTTGTCCTGCCACTTGTCAGCCCCAGGAGAAGGTGCTTCTATAAAGCTGTGAATTTTGTCCTTATCAGTAACAGACTTTCTTGCTGGCCTGCAGTTTCTCTTGGGGGCTTTACTGCTTACTGATAGGTGTGGGGKTTTTTTTTTGTGTTTTGTTTGTCTGGCTTATTTTTCCTTTTTGTGAAGTCAGAGTACAGATGATGACTACCTGAATTCAAAGGAATCTSATATTAAAATGACTTAACCTGCAGAATTTTTAAGGTCTATGAAAACTTATCATGTATGGAACTCTTATAGTGAAATATGTATGCATTAACATAAACTGTTTAATTTCTGTTTCAGCTCTCTGAAGACGTCGTGAACCGAATGAAACAAGATAAAAGGGACCACCAGAGATCGCCCCACTCGCCCAATGGCACCGCATCGTCACCAGCTGCAGAAGGAACACCCAAATCCCCTACAGGTGCTGTCAGCCCGTCGGACCTACTGCCTAGAATTATATCACTGTTCTCAACAGCACTGCCACTTGGATGTTATAGGGCATGCCCATATCTCTTCAAGGCTACCTTGTTATGAAAGGAGCTCTTTAATTAAGCTTTGACATGTTTGTGTAGGTAGATATCACTGTCACTRAGAGCCTTGAATGTTACAGTCCTAGGACATGCTTTTTATGTGCTTGTAGGAGGCAGTAATGCCATGTGGCAATTGGGATCTAATGGTTCTGTCTCTAGCTCTGTGTGGCCTTCAGTAAGATGGCTAGTTTCTTTAGGTCCTCCATTTGTGAAATGGTAATAGCAGCCTTTTCAGATACATTAGTAAAGTTTTGTGACTATGTGAAGATCTCTTTAGGCTTTCAGATAAGCATGCAATAGGAAAGGCAGGGATTTTTTTTATTTTCATGAGTTCTATCTGTGTCCACAAAATTTAAATTTTCTTGAAATTTTTGAGTGCATTGGGTTTTCTCTTGGTGGGATAATATTCACTTTTGAAGTGTTCATGTCTTTCAAATAACCTGTGATATGATGAGAGGGTGTCATSTACTCCAGTAGTCACTTGCTTCTGTTCCTCTTTCTAGGAATCCAACCACCAACAGCAAGTACTTCTGATCAGAAGTCTTCTGCAGCAGAGCAGGATCTATACAGGAGGTGAGGTGAAATTTTGCATAAAGAAGGTGCAGCTTAACTCCTTTTGAACCATGTATGTGTGGCTTGTTTCAGTCTGAGAACAATGACTGTGGAGTTTAATACCCCCAGAATCCCCCTGAAACCTCCTAGTTCAGTTCAGGGTTATGCAGCATTCCTTGTAGTGCAAGTCTGTGCCTTGGCCAAAGATGCAAACAAGGGAGAGGTGAGCAATTGGAAGAGAAGGCTAAGGTAAGGAGTTGGTAGATACAGAAAATTGTACTTTTTAAAACTCATTAAGCGTAAATTTGAGTACAAATACCTTTTCAGAGACAAACTGAAGAAGTCTGATAMTTTTTCTTAGGGATTTTGAGATCTCAAGTGTGATGTTTGGTTTAACTCAGTTTATGCGTAAAATAGCCAGATGTAATCTGATTTATGTGGTTCCTTTTGTGCTCCCTCTCTTAGGTTAGACTKAATGACTGCCAGCTCATTCTAGAGTGGTATGAATTCTCTATTCAAGGGTCTTTTTAAATATACAAATACCTCTAAGATATTGGTAAGGATGAGATACCTTGCTGAAGAAAATATCTACTTCTCTTTATCCAAACCTCAGGAGTCTTCTCATAGTTTTAGGTATTGCAGGGCAGTAAACTTAGTTTTGCTACAACTTGCTGGCCTGTCTTCTGGTGTGCTCTTAAAGCTGCTTTGGAGATCTGTCTTTTCATGATCTTTCTTTTGCTGCTCTGATGACTTCTTTACTGTGTCTGTACTTTTCTGGCAAAGGGTCTCAGTTGGTTACTACAAAAATGRGTCTCTCTTTTCAGTATTGCTGTTAACTGGTCAAACTTGCAAAAACTTGATGTATTAATTACTGAACAGCATCCAGATTCTTGTTCTGGGAAAGGGGAGGGAGGGATAGAAATGTAGAGGAAAGGCAGGCAGGGAATACTTAYGTGCGCTTGGCACAGCCATGGAATGGGCAGCAGGCCTAGATGAGGTGAAGGGCGACCTGGGTGTGTTTGTGGATGACTGACTTGGGCAGAGCAGTCATTGTGCTAGAGAGCAGTGCTGCTGCTGAGAGGGACCTTGACAAGYTGGAGAAATGGGAAAAGAGAAGCTAAGGGAACTACACTGGTTTGGCCTGAAGAAAAGAAGATTAAGAAGGGATGAATTGTTGTCTTCCAGCTGTGTGTTATGGAGGAGACAGTGCAAGGCCCTGGTTGGAAATGCACTTGCGTCTTGGTTCTGGCCAGGGATTGTCCGTGCTGAGTCATGACCCTCTTGCCAGTCTGCTGATCCTCTCCTCTCTGTGGTTGGTACTCTTGTAGATATGAGCAAGAGCAGGCGCTGGTCCAGGAGGAGCTGCTCCGTCTGGCCAAGAGAGAAAGGGAAGCRGCCAGTGAGGCCTTGAACGTCGCCCTTCAGCGGGAAAGGGACAGCACTAATGAAGAGAGGCAGAGAGCAGCCCAGCTGGTGAGTACCAAAAAATCCCAAAATACAGAACAGACTTAAAATCTCTCTGCTTGAAGGAATTAATTAATTGTTATTTGTGTAATGAGTTTAGAAATTGTCCTCTAGGCTGAAGTACTCATTACCTCCTAATTTACTTTTGGCTTGCAGCATAGCTGGCACAACCTTTCTTGTGTGGTGATTTGAAGGCCAACGCTGTAGGGAAAGGCATAAGCAGTGGCTGTGCTGGGGACAACCCTTCAGATGGGGAGAGAAAAATAGAATAGAAAAAAAAAGTATTGTGTTTTTGTTGTTGTTTGTTTTTTCAAACCTTAAATGCACAGTAGTAATATTGATACCAAGTACTCTCGTGATATCACTTTGAATTGTATTCATTTAAATACTGGCATTACTGTGACAGTGGTGGCCTATAAACAAGATGGAGTTTTACTGAAATTGCCACTTTGTCCTGGGCTGCAGCAGTGTGAGATGTCAGGCTGTGGCAGTGAGGTGGGACTTGCCTCAGTGAGAGGGATCTACCTTTAGCTGTGATGCTGAAAGTATTTGAGCACGCTGCACTAGGAATGATCCTCTTCTAATGCATATTGAAAGAACTGTTTAGGGAGAGAATAGACTTGAGTAATGACCTTGAATAATAACCTCTGACRGGAGTTTTCATTTTCACCTTGTGATTAACAGTCCTTGATGGACTTTTCTGTGAATTTGTCTGTTTCTGTTTTTTGGATCCATTTATGCTGGTGACTCCCTGAGGCCCTATTGTGTGTTCTTGGGTTAGGGTTGGAAAGTTGTCTGTGTGCTACGAATGGGAAACCTGCAATGGGAAGAGGGCGTGTTAGGATAGTGGTGCCTGGGGCAGGTTTCCCTGTTCTTATGGGTAGGAGGCCAGGTCAGCAGGCACAATATCATCTGTCTTTCCACTAGAAAGAATATTCTTGTGAATGCAATTTATGGACCTTTGTAAAAGGCAGAAGAGGGGAGGGAGTTAATGGATATAACTTCAGATCAAAARATGTTACCCTGCTTAGAAATAGAGGCCTGCCCTTCACCAGTGACATATGGAGTCAGTGCAGGGATGYGGCCAGCAGTGTCAGGCAATAGTAGTCAAGTATAAAGAGGGCACCTCTAAAATGAGTTGGAATCTGACCCCTACCATACAAAGGCTCTTCTATTATCTGAATTACCTTTTAATGCTGCGGTGTCACGTTCCCAGATATTGCATACTTGATGTTCTGCAAAAATCTGCTTAGGCTCTTTTAGTGTAATTCATAAAAGATAAATGGTGACTGTGGAGTGTTAGCCCTGAGTGTTGTGCAAGAATGGAGAAACTGTTAATTTTACTGCTCTTCAGCTATCTATGGATCAGTCATAAATTTAAGACCCTTAAAAATAGAATTGTCTAGCCAGTCCTTTTGAAAATGAGGTCAGGACTGCTGCCTATTGGTTTCTGGGTATCTTCCTGGGAAGCAACTATTTTCACCAGCTTCTGAAATTATTGGGATCCTTACCAGACTTACTTTATGTCAGCTATGCTTTCTTTTGAGGCATGGACATCTTATTCTGCTTTCTCAATCATAAACAAATTGTACTTGTCCTTTGTCTTCTAGTCCCTTTCGCTCCTTTTATTTGGCATAGATCTTGACTATTTCTTGCTCACTTTTCTGTTTTGTAGTCTCATAATATGAGRCAAATGCTGAGTGTGAACTACTCTTCCATCCCTCTCACCTACTTATCTCCTCCTCCAGGCAGAAGGACGCAGTGGAACTAGATACCTAGCAATGGTCTAAGTGTGGATGGGTTATGGAATTGGGAAATTACCTGCTTAAATGTATAAGAGGAAAAAAAAACACCATTCAGCTTTTTCTCATGATCCATTGAAGAAGCTCCTGTGAGGAGAAGAGCCTTTGGCAGCCCTAAATTTAGTAGGATTTTATTTATTTATTTATTTACTTTGGACTTGAAATACTACTTTTTTTTTTTTTTTTTTCTCCCCTGCCTTGTGCCCTCAGCATCTCAATAGTTTGGTCATTAATAGCCTTTGCTCGCACAGTTGTCTCTGGTAATGCTGCAATGTTCCCCATTAGCCTTAGCATTTGTAGACCATATGTCCAAATACTATAGCTATATTTTGGAATGACTTGATTTTGATTGTGCTGAAAGTCATTTGGCATTTAGTCTGTGTTCTTTATGATTTTCATCCACTGACTTTTACTAATAATAGTGTCTTTATGAAGTGATTCGTCAGCCTTATTATATAATCCACCTTCCTGATGAGACTGTGGACTGCAAGTAACTGTTGATAAGGAACTTGCCGATTTAATAATAAATAACAATAATAACTTCAAATTGAGAACCTGGCTCCTGTTCTACTTTTTCTTTATAGCTTTGAACARGTTACTCGGCTTTAGGTATGTTAGGCCTTGAGTAAAACAGCTTGAATCTTTAAAAAKCTCTGTAATGAGGAATTTTGCATCATTCACTTTTACTCCTTGAGCAAATATGGCATTTGAGTGACCAYACAGGGGCTGGCTTGGATGGAATAATCTGTTAAGCTGCTGTAAAAAAGCTCCCCTATTTGTATAGAAAGGAATCGTCTTATAACACATTTCCTCTCTATACAAACATACATGTTTGTACAGTTTCTACCACTGCAAGATGCTAGTGCTGACWGGACCCCCTGAGTAATCTAATGCCATGAGTGCTCAGGATACAGTAAGGATTATATATGTAACACTTGGCAACAGGGTCTGTGTTGCTTGTAGCATTCCWTGTGTCTCATATGATTTATTCAAGAATTAATCTACCTTTTTTTGAATTTAAATTCTAGCATTAGGAACCTCCCAAGTTGCCATAAACAAGTTTTTTAATTGCTGGGTTGCATTATGGATTGTTTTACCTCTCCCTAAATTGGACATAATTTCTTTTTCAGTTCTGATAAGCCAAATCTCTTCTTTCAACTGCTCAGATCCTGTGTGTGTGCGCGTGTTTATTTTTTCTTTTTTTAATCAACAGAAGAAACTTTGCAAGCAAAGTGCTCTTTTCTGTCCTTTCTGCTTTTGTGATTCCTAAAGTTGTACAGCATGTGCACCGTGAGCCTCCCTCCAGGAGCAGCAGATCCCAGGCAGCTGKTTTCCACTGAAACCTTGAACCAAATCAGTGTGGACTGGGGGAAGAAGAAAGCAGGAGTGTGTGTGGGGGGAATAAACGCGATTAACCAAAGACATCTCATTACTACTCTGGAAGAGGAGGATTATAACCTATAAAATAGGAGGATCTCATTTAGGGGCCATGTGCGCCTGTGTTATCAGGACAGAGGGAGAGCAAATAGAATAAATGAAATTAATACTTTGAAAAGAAGCATTACCCGGATTTGAGAATTGAACTAATATGATTTGTGCAAAGCCCTTAAGTTCTTATCTCCCCATTTAATACCTCTAGGATAATGGCTTTGACAGAGTTACTGACCAAAAGTCTTCCGTTCCTTTCCACTTTGAAAAAATGAGCTAAGAAATGAGGTGATGGAAGGACAAACTTTGCACCATAATTAGCTTTTTCAGGAAGGACTAGAGGGCATTAGTCTCTGTGTGAAAAATGGGGCAGACACAAAATTGCTGAAGTGTTGGGAAAGTTTTTCTGGAGCTGTCAATGCAGGACTGCTTCCCCTTGCCCATGYGCCTGCTTGTGCCCTGCTTGCTGCCTTGCTGGTTGGCAGTTTCTGCTTTCTGATGGCTATAACATTGTGTTGTTTCAACTGGACTTCCCTGGAACATGAGTCTGGAAGAATCCTTGTGGCATATGAGGGTCTGGAATGTCTATAGTTGCTYGGGTAGGTGATTGTAGTCATAGGCCATAAGATCCCTTTAAAAATGTTTTCTTTTTATTTGTTTTCCAGATATAACATGTTTGCTCTTTAGAGCCTCTCTCCATCTCTTCATTYGGTAGGAAAGATCTGAAATAAGAATGCAGAGGGGAAAAGACTTGATGAATATAAAGTTTTTTGATATTGGTGTGATCTTGTCAATGGTGGATTCTGAGCTCTTGAGGCTTGAATGTGTCCTGCTTTGAACACTCCTGTTATTGCATTCCACCGTCAGGCTGCTCTGACACATTAACCAGTGCATTTCTTTCCCCAGCTCMAAGGATGAGTAGGTGAAACTGCTGGAAATGACATAGATGGGCTGCTTATATATTTATGTAATGGAAAAACAGATTGAGAGTTTTGGTGATACAGGGTGATGATCAGATGGAGTAGTGTCATCTTTAGCCTCAAAGAGAKGAGGGAACGATGCAGCCAACGAGTGGAAAGATTTCTGTAGGTTTATGGTAACSTTATGAAGCTTTAAACCAAACTTAGTTTTTTTTTTTTTTCTCTAAATTCCCTGGACTGAAACTAATTTGATCAGATGGTCAACCAGATGTTGATCACCTACCAGCTGCAGATGCAGTGAAACTCATCCTGAAGATGTTCTAGAAATGGTGCTGGGCACAACTGCGTTCCGTTGACGTTTGCTGTTACCTTCTGTTAAGCCTGGGGTCAGCTTCCTCCTGGCTCGTGAACACTCTGGCACACAGAGGCCTTTGATGCCCGTGCTCTGCAGCACAGTGACAAGCTGTGCAGCCTGGCAGGTGTCCTGCRTCATCGCTGTGTTTCTTGCAGCTGTGACAGTGCCGTGATGGAGACTACTGTTCCTGAGGTGAAGCGGAGCCTCCCCTGCCCTAGCTTAGCCCCCCCGTAAATTGATTGATTGAAAGATGCTTCTCGTCGGACTTTATGTTGTGCTTTGGACGCTGCTCGCATCCAGGCAGTTCTGTTGGTCCTGTTTACTCTGCAGTTAAAAGGCAGTATGTTGGGTTAAAACCCCTACCCTTCTAACGCGGTGAGTCTGTGTATAGGAAGCTGGTTGTTTCTGGAAGGAGACATTGCTAACACACATCTCAACTGAAAAGCCCATTCAGTTGTTTTTTTTTTCTTTTAATTCTTCCAGACTGATGTTTTCATTGATGCTSTAGTGAATAGGAGCAAGTGTCTACCTGCCCTTTTTAAAGGAATGACACCCTCTTCAGATATTTTTTTAAATTACTGATGGACTTATTAATAAAACAAGTGTTCTTGTGTAAAGTTTGCTTGGACAGTAGCAGTTGTGGGGCAGGATCTCCTAATCAGTGTTGTACCCTAAGACTTTTTTTTTTTTTGCTTGTAGAATATTGTCATATTAGGTGTAAAACACGTACCATTAATGTCATGCAGGGAACTCTCTGAAGTGGGTTAACTTGAATTAAATTGTCTTTGACTGGATGCTGTGATGCACTTTTTTCTGATTGCYTTCACTGCTTGTCTAAACCTGTCCTTTAAATGTGTTGATACAAAAGCAAATCTTTTGTATTAGTAATGATTTATTACAACAAAGATTATACCCAGGGTTTGTCTATTAAGGACATTTTTTATGCTTTATGTTTAAAATTGACAAATCTTAGCTCTCAAAAACAGAGCCACTCACATTTATTTCTCCCTGCMAGTGGTACCTGCCCTGTGCGGGTGGAAGATGCTGTAACCTTGGAAGAGGCCTCTCCATTGCGARAGCTGGTTCTTTTAGTTAGAGAGTAACTGCTGCCAGTTCAGGGCTTTTGACATATAGTAATATATACATACATACATAGACTTGAATAGCTGAAGTATTTTAGCAAGTCATAGGGATTCAGATGCTGGCCTGTGTTCTCTGAATTTTAGAATAATTTTTAAATTGGTTTAATTTTTAAAAATTGCTTGATAAAATTCTCTGTGGGGCAGAACTTTGCAATTAAGAGAAGAGCAGTATTGCTTTGCCTTTACCAAAGGCTGGTTCAGGCTCTGAGTAACCGTCTGCTGTTAGGCATGTGGTGTCTTGTGGTCTTCCTTTAGTGTTAGTGCTTCTAATTAGCAGAGAATGTGTCACTAAGTGCAAAAGATCTAGCCGAAGAGCAGACAGCCTTCACTTCTGCAGGTTCTCTCTCTTTTTTTTTTTTTTGGAATTTATTATTATTTTTTGACCTGAAAAAGTCTGAGTACCAATAATGAGGGTATTTGCTCTGTTTCTGTGCCTCTTTAATGTCTGATGTGGAGACCTTCTGCTCTGTGCAGAGGAGAGTCGTAGAACTTGAAGCGGTTCTGTGTTTGCTCCTGCTGCTGAGGAGCCTGGGCTGGGTTACGTGTGTATTGCAAGATACTGATAGGGGAGTTAAAATAGGATGGCTGAACAGCCCYGAATCTTGCTGCTTCTCTCTCTTTCATTCTTGCTGTGTGGGTTAAGAGAGATTTTTCCAGGCTTTCTTTAGAGGAATGGATGTTAATCAGTGGAGTCACTGAAGTTAGGGGCTTGGTTTTCCTATGGTCTCTGGCCAGAACATCCCTCCTTTTCTTCCACAGTTGGTTTTTCTTTAGCTGCTGTCTTCTGTAACAGAATCGAGGGCATTTCTGCAGTGAAAGAATTACTTCCTTTTATGAAACCGTTAAATGCTTAAGAGATCCCTGTAGGAAGTTAATCTTCAGTATTAAATGATGCACTTTGGAAAGGTTTGCACTGGACTTGCACTTGGTATGGTGCTGTAAAGCATCTACCTATCTGTTGTTTCCAAAAACCGAAAAACTTAAGACTTCATTAGTGCTGCACAGTCTGGAAAAAGAGCAGGGAAGATGGATTTAAATTTGACTCAAAAAATCTTTGGAGAAAATGTATTAAAATTAACTTGGAAGGTAAAARTATTCCCTTCTTCCTGCACCACGCATCTTTCCTTACCTTCCCTCAAGAGAAGAGGGGAAGAAAAGGTGTTACCTGGGTTGGGGTAAGATGCTGCCTCTGCATTCCTTATTTTTCCTGCAGCTGTTATGTTCTATGAGGCACTCACGGTGTTCTTTTTTTTCACACTTTTTTTGTCTACAAGATTCCCATGTTCCACAGAGACCTCTTCAAGAATCACTCTGGTTTGGGATTGCAGCAAAACTGTACTGCCATTTAAGAAGGAAAAGTTGGGATTGSGCCTCCTCTTTCTTTTTCTTAACTGATAAAGAAATAGAAGAATAGTGTGTTGATAGTTTGCCATGAATAGTGTGGGGTTTTTTCTTTCTTTTCCTCTCCTGTGAGCCAGCACCATTCAGATGCGGCATGACTTGCGCTGTGGGGTTTATGATATTGTTTTCCTGTGTTTTGTGTGTTTGGGATGCTATATACGTGTAGCTTTGTACTTGGTTATAACTCTCCAGGGTGACAGTGGTGTTTAAGTCCTAAATYGGTGATCTTTGGAAGTAAGCTTGTGAATTTTCTGGACATGTTTCTGAGTGAAAAGTGTTATTAAAAAGAGAGCAAGATCATGAATTTAAATGGCACATAACAGCTAGGGAGTGAGTTTGCAGGAAATGGGAAACTTAAATTGCTCCTGCACTCTGAGACGATACGGGTACAGGGTGGGTCACCTGTCACTGGGTGTCACYTCCTTCTTGTTTCCTGAGTGCCATGAAAACTAGGCGGTGCTTCACTCATCTTGCTGTGGAGCCTAAATACAAATTTTGAAGTGATTTTATGTGACAATATAGAGTACTAYAGAGAAGAGCCCTTCTGAGCTTCCTTGGCTTGCACTAGAGATGAAGTTGAGTTGCATGTAGTAAAAGGRGAGAGGTCAAACTGAGTACTGAGAATATTTGTTTAGTTTTTATTCTAAGGAAAAGTTAAAAGAAGTTTATATGAAAAGTAAATTTCACTGAGTGGTTTTTTTCCCCTCAGTTTAGTTATTTCCTCTGCTAAAGCTGGGCCCCTAAAACCTGCTGTTATTTAGTGATGAAGTCTATTTTCATTCCTAGCTTCTCTCCCGCGATCTCTTTGCTTCCCCCAAGCTGCAGGACTGTCCTCGCTGGCGCGTTATCGGGCGCGCGTGCAGAGGGCGAGATTGCAGGCGCCTCTGTTCCCGGCTTTCTAAGGATCAGACAATGTTTTACACGGCGTCCCATTCTCTCGCTGGCTGGTTGGACATGATGTTGGTACCTTATCTTCACGCTGACACACGCTGGACATTAATAGAAATACATTGCTGAGATGCATGTGTGGAATTTCAAGCAGCTTTTCTCGCTGTGCTTTAGATAGTCTATTGTGTGCTTAACCTCTTTGCAGGAGGTTTTGATGAGGAACGCCTGACGTTAACTCTTGGGCAGCTGGACGAACTCTCTTGGAGGTTATTATTACAGTCAGCATAATTTCTCCCTAATTGAACACTATGTGTAGATTTATGGAGTTTCAGCAGTTTTAAACCTATCTTTCCACGAGTGGCATTCCTGCTTCCTARTGTAAATTTATGGGGGGGAGATAAAGCCGTGTGTGGGGAGTAGGTAGGAAATGTGTCCTTCAGAGGGAGAAGCACTAATGGCACCTYGTTTAGCTTTGTCTGAACTCTACCCATCTCTTATTTTTGGCCTTCTGATTGCTTTACATCTGCCAAAAACATGATCTGGATGCAACTGCTGCTATTTGCCAGGAATTCCTTCTGYCCATGTATCACCTCAGAGGTTTTGTTTCCTCTGTGCTATATATGTACATTTTCTGTGCTTGCTTATTATGACTGTCTGCAGTTAATCTGTTGTTCATGAGTAGCGAGAAAAACATGATGGAAAGGAGCTGCTTAAAAGGGACTGCCCTTAAAGGAAATGAGCTTATGACTTTCTCTTTTGTATATTTTTTTAATTCTTAAGGCAGGGATAGGGTCAGAGAGGAGGATTTGGAGTTAGCTAACTTTCTGTTCTTCCAGTTGCATGGGAATTTTAGARCCTTTTTGTCCTGGAAGTCTCCAAGATTAATTGGCAAGCTTTAAGGATGGTGCGTTAGGAGTTGAAAAGTGAAAAGTAATCAGGGAGATAGAGCAGATCTGGATATAATTACTGCTTAAAACAAAAAAGTTCAAGTTTAATAGTGGCTTGATTAGTGCGTTAGAYGCTCTTCATCCTGTGATAGCTGTAATGGGCACTGTCAAGCTTATTTGTACAGCYGAATGTAGGAAGGGGGAATCGGTGAGACTACTTAAAAAAAGTATTGATGTCAGCTGTAGTTAAACTTGCATATTTCTTAAATCCTCTTTCCTGATTTTTCAAGGCAGAAGAATTCTATTTTGAGTACAGAGTTTGACAAAGTACGGGAGCCTTAGGCTGTGAAACAAACTGAATTTTAGAACATAATGTACATCAGTCTTTCCCAGTGTTGACTTTTTTTAATGATTTACAAGTTGCTCCTTCTACCCCTGCACCCCCCACCCCAGTGTGTCTTTCCCTGTGCAAGGCCCAGCCTTTTATAGTCAAGTTATTTCTGAGCTTTTTGCTCATGAAGCTCATTGCCTCTTTGCTGCGGATCCATTTGTCYGTGATTCGCCTCTTACCACCCCAGTGCTCTTAGAAGCCTCTGTAACCACCGGGCTCTTGGGTCACTGTGCCCTTTTCCCAGGCAGCGATGCAAGTCCTCAATGAGCCTTGGTGGTGGTGCCAGCCACCTGCATTTTCTTCCCTTTACAGTTGTTGAGAAGTAATTTACCAAATTTTACACGTCTCAGGTAAAAATGCGTTGTCATTGTAATTGATTTAGATGAAGTATCAGCTTGCGCTCGGTTTAAGTGGGGCTTTTAGCAGYGCTGCTGCTCCAATAATGCCATTCTGCAGCAGCAGACTCTTTTTTTCCAAGGTTAATAAGGAATCTGTTAAAGCACCTGGAAAGAAAGGAGCTCTAATGGCCTTAGCTACCATTCTCTTTTGTGTGGATGGGACTTAGTGTATCTGGTAAATACCTCGCTGCCTCTGGCCTTTCATGGGCTGGCCGCTCCCACAGGAAATAAAGGAGGTCAAGGGGTTCCGTGGGGATTTTTCAGATGGGATTGAAGCAGCTGGACAGAGAAGATTTTCTGTAAATTTTAACCCATTTTAATTTCRGTGTTTTGCTGTCGGATATCTCAGAGGATAGCTAAGGATAGGAAATGGATTTTTCTGACAGTACTTGTGCATACAAATACAAAGTTTTGTCTTTATGTTGCTTGCACTAGTGTTTGGAAGTTGGACCTCTTTTCTGGAAAAGAAGTACATCTAAGCATTCCRAAACTGCAGTGAAAATTAATAGCTTCGTTAAAAAGAAATCCATATGATGGAACCAACTTCATATTGGCCAGCAGATGTTGCTGTTGAGCTTAGTTACACTTTTCCTGTAGTGTTAGTTTAAGAGCTCTAATACTGGCTGATTTGGAMTTGATTTTCCTGCTTGATAAGTAATCTACTACTCCACAGATTTAGGTACGTTTTGTGTGTCTATGTATATAAATAACTAATATTATCTTTTTTGATCTTCACATTTTTTAAGTTCATTCTTGACTCTGAGCTCTTAGGGAAATTTATCCTTTATTTAGCAAAGCAATTTATTTATTTATTTTATTTGTAAGCAGCGTTGTCTGTCTTGTTTATTGTATTTTTCAWGTGAGTATTTGGAATGTGATGGTGCAAATGGAATCTAATAAGCCATAAACAGCTCATTTTATTAATATCCCTCTGCYAGTCTCATTTGTGGAATCTAGAAGACAAATAAAGTATTTGGGGTCAAAACCTGCTCAGTTCAGAGGCTCTCTCTGTGTATTATCTTGCAGCCTCTGTGCTCTGCTGCCCAGTTCATTGGRGTGTAATTGTAAGTGAAACAGTCTTATTTTGGGATTAAAGGGTTTTAATAAACACTCYAGTTGCATGCCAGTGACAATTCCTTCATTGAATTCCTCTCTCTGCCTGTCTTTGGAAATCCGAAGCAACTGCACGGACACAGTGAGTGTTTCCAGAGGGTGGCAGTGAAGGAACACACCTCGCAGAGCTTCCTTCAGGAGCCAACCAGGAACTGCTGAGCCCTCAAATTGTTTGCATACCCATGAAATATCCCTAAATTTGTACTTATTTATTTTCTTTCTGACTCTGGTGTCTCCAGGAGTTACCATAATGTTTTTCAGGATGAATTTACCCTGTGCGTTTGCAGACCTTTGGTTTCTCCATAAATACCTTGCTTGGAGTTGTGAGGTGTTGCATAGTGACTTAACTTATAAACTGGAGTTATACATTGAATTCACCTGCTTTTCTCTTTCATTTTCTTTCCATGCTTCCCATGGCTTGCTTTCCAGCTAAAATGTATGGATGTAGCAGCCTGGGAAGTGGCTGTGTACTCAAGCTGCAAAGGGACGAGCAACTTTTTGTGAAGCCAGGGCAGGTTTCCCTGGAAGGCTATGGCATGGTAGCCACCTCAGTGTTCTCTTTGCTCTCCCTCTCTCTAGTTCACGTCCAGTAATATTCTTCTTTTGGGGCAGGTAGCTGTTGCCAGCAGCAAGCTCAGTGGAGGTGGAGGGAGAAGGTTGCACATGCCTCCTAATGGCACCTCGTGCTTAGTATCAAGATGAATGTCACTACATCCGTTCCTAATATTTTCTTCAGTCTCTCTTTTGTTCTACATCCRGTCTTCTAATAAGATACTATCTACAAAATCAGCTTCTTTGTAAAAATAGGCTAGAACATGTGTGCCTCTATCAACTTTAAGCTACCTAGGCTAAGTGGTACTATGCTGCAATGCTCTGAGTTCCTGTGAGGAGCTGTTGGAGATGTATATGCCACTGTTCCTTCTCACATGTACCTTAGGTCAGTCCAAASTGGGATTGTGTATTTCTGATTAATTTGATTGATCTGAAGTTTTTAAAGAGGTAGAGATGATCTAGATGCCCTTGGTCAAAATGAATTATCATTTTGAGAGCAGAAACCTCTCTTGAGAGAGAGAGAAGGTGCTGGTAGGCTTGAATCCCTGCARTTTTTTAGGGAAGAGATTTGTATCTTCTCATCTGTTTTCAAGAAGGAGAAACAAGAGTTATAAAAACCACTTAAAGGTTCAGTTAAGATTTATTCTGGCTGCATAACTGCCTCCCATAATAACTTTAATATGCATCATCCTGAAGCTCCTAATTGGCCTTGGTGTTGGCAGGGCTTTCAGACCCAGCAGAATCTCCGATGTTCAGCAGCTTTTAAGAAAGAAAGTAGCCAGAGAAGCACAAAAGATGAAATGGCTGCCTTATAAATTCTGACTGACCTTGAGAGTCCTCATTTTAAGAAGCAGGAGGACTCTGAGAGCCATCTAGATGAGAGCAGAGGCAGGAGTGTATGTAGGTGCATGGTTGTTAAGGCAGGAGATGTGRGAGGGAAGAGAGGGGAAACCTCATAGACTTGGTAAGAAGTGATTTTGTGGTGGGCGATGAACCTGCTTATCCYGCTGCAGCTTTTGGTTGGAGTCTGGACTGATGCCGATTCACAGTGATATCATGATAGCTGCTATGGAAGATCTGTGGGTTGAATTAATCCATTGTATTGGAACTGGTATCTTTGGTTTAGGAAGTTGTTCCCCGTCAGTTGTTCCTCTGCTCAGTGGCTGGTGTCTGTGTTAGACAGTCTTAGGGCAGAAGAGACTGAATGGCCAGGAAAACTGAAATTTTATTTTGCTTTTTTTCCRTTCCCCTTTGTGCCTGGGTGTGAGGTGGAAGCCTGCTGGGCTATTGCCACTATCATATCATGGTTGTGAGTGATGGAGGGCCGTCGTTTTCAGTCTCCTGGGGTGTTGGTTGTGTTCCTTCTGCAGACCCTAAATTCCTATTAAAACAAAATGTTTGCCTTTATTTTATTCCATTAAGTAATTTCACTGCTAATGCATAATTATCTACAGCAGTGACACTCGTCTATGCTTTAATTATCGCAAAGCTGCACAGTTCCCCCTCCTCCTGCCGTGGAAATTGTCACTTGTGCAGGGTGGTTTTGCAGAGATAAGTGTGTAATAACCTGGCAGTGCTTTGGGTCTTCCACAGTACTTGGGCGGTTGCTGACTGTTAAATTTGGACATTGGAAGAGGAAGGAATTTGGTCTCACATTTCTATTAGTGGCTGTTACTAATATGGACTGAGATACTGGGAAGGAAAAGGCTCTTCAAAACTTCATAGTACTTGTTTGAAGATAAAGATGTGAGSAAGTGTTGACTGGAAGCTTTATGTTCACTGGTCTTAGGAAAATTTGGAAGCACAAGTATTATTTTTTAACAAAGAAATCTAAGAAATGAAGCATCTGTGATTCTGGGCATCAGCGCAGGAGCCCGGGTTGTGTCTGAGGGATAGTCTTAATCTTTCTCTTTTCTCCAGCCTTCAAACTGGTCCCAAATCCTTTTTTTCTGTAAACATCCTCTTGAACTGCAGAGGAATCCAGTAAGATCTGGATGCAGCCATTTGTGAGGAAATGCAGCTCGTAAAAGGTTGTTAACCCCTAAACTGGGAAAGGCTCTGGGCTTGGGTGAAATACCTGGTGTTTCTTAACACCACCCTCCCTTGTCTGTTAGGGAGCAATTTTGTTAGTGGAAGACAAGGTCAACCTTTTCTGAATAGAGGACAAGGAGCAACCTCATACTTGGGTGCAGGAATGTGAAGGTCTGCTTAGAARCGAAATGTTATTTGAGATTCCCCAAACTCTGCTCAATCTGCATGAATGAAGAACTGACTCATAGTTGTACTTGGGTAGTGCCAYGGAGCTGAGGGAAGTGGGCTATAGACATCTCGTCTCACTTACAAAGATGGAGTCAGGCTGGTGAGTGAAGGAAACCCAGAGCGTGTGTCAAAAAGATCACCATTTGTGAGAGAGTTCTCATAGAAATGARGGCTGTGTGAAGAAAAAGGCTGTTTATTATCTTATAGTAAGTGAAAAAGAAACTGTTTATTGGTGTAATCTCCTGGCAGAGTTTCTCTTCTAGCTATCTCTTTTTGGAATGCCAACCAAGACAACACAGTATGTGTTTCCATCCTGACTTAATTCTTAGGATTGAAGTTACCCTCTTTGGTATACAAGAGCATTGAATTACTTTCCTATGTTGGTGTGGTAGAAGCCACGTTTTGGCCGCTGACTGGCAGGAGCGGGGCAGGGAGGCCTSTGCAGCCTGTTGCAACAACTGTCCCCAGGCTCCTGGAGTCTGCTGCCCTTGGCAAGGCGTGGGGGCACCTGTGCACACAGGCTCTCTTTGGCTGGAGGCTTTCTGTGTGAATTCTTTGGCCTAAGGTCTTTGTCTTGAATCTRTCGCTCGCAGACCTCACAGCTTGCTAAGCTCTAAATCTTTGCAGATATATTTTTTTTCTACAGTTCTTATCACCATATTATCTTACATAGTTTTGAGATAAAGTAGACTTGCGTGGTAGGAATGGTCAGTGTGTTGGCTTTCTTCTTATCATGAAAAGATACTGGGTTAAGAAGTGCACATTTTTGCACTGGAGAATATAAACTCGCCCACTGGTAACTTGATTTCCAAGAACTCTTTTTTTTTTCTCCCTGGAATGTAAACACCATTGCTCARCTTCCAGATGTCACTTCTCTAAGCACTGTTGGTAGAAATTCCTTCTATATCTGGCAGTTGATGTTCACATATAAAGACTTTAAATGTGTGAAACTGATTCTAGAAGAGGTGACTGGGTGTGTGGGGTGCATATTTGCTTTTGTGGTATGCTCCGGTATATCCTGAAAAAACCCCACAGGACCGTTAATGTCTTTATGTGCRTGTATTAATTTTGTTCTTCTAAAAGGCACTTGTTGGGTTTTGGCRTATTGAAGATTTGCAATATACCTTCCATGCTGATATGGAATGAGATGTTACTCTTAAATATATTATGTTTGTGCAATGACTGCACAAATGGGGAGGCGAGGAGATCTGTATGCGGGAGATGATGGAGCTCGTTGCCTCAGTTCTCGTGGTTGGCATAAGGAAACCAAGGACAGATTCCATACCCAAAYAGCAAGGTGTTGACTGGGCATCGTGGGGTCGAGGGGTGGCTCAGATGGACTAGGTGTATAGCCCATTGGAGRGATGCAGAGGATCTGAGGGAAGCCGGGAATAAAAAGTGAGGTGAGGGAAAAGGGAGAATTGCGTTTCTAGGCTCCATGTGTGAATGTGATGTTCTTGCCTCCTGTGTGCTTGTTGGCAGGTGTGGAGAGAAAGGATCCCAGCCTGGCAGCGTGGCAGCCCCGCCAGCGTGGCTGATGATTAATTGCTCTTTTTAAATTGCAATTATGTCACTTATAGAACCTGTGAATATTAATTYCCGATTTGCTGCTTGGGAGAGGGAGGAAAAAGAGAAGAGAAYGATGACGAGACAGGTCCCTTTTAGAGATGTCTCAGAAGTGGGTTAAGTGCTGCAGCCGAGAGTTACTGCTGCAAGCAGAACCTGCTTGACTCTGCATTGTTTTGTCTGTCTTGCTGCTGCGCCTAGAGTGTTTCTGTTCCTGTCCTCAGAACCCTCTCGGTGCTTGTAGGGAATTTTCCTCCTTGACAGTAGTAGATGGCAGACTGGCACCATGAGCTAATCTCTGGGAGCAGTGTTAGTTACGTGTATTTGAGGCTTGGTTTTCCACCATTTGCTGATGCTTCATGAGCCCTTCAAAGACTTGAGAATTAAGTAGGGATTTCTTTCTTTGCTGTTTCAGCTATTTTCCCTTATCTTGAATGTTTGTAACTTTTTTCTCCCCTTATAGCTGCATCTTTTGTGCCATCTTGGAAGGATATTAACAGGCAAGTGTCAGGATGTTGTCACCATCTTCCWTTCAGTAGTCTGAGCAAATACATGYGATGGTGAAAACACCAATTTCTTCCGCGATTTGGTGTTGATGGAACATAAATGTAAGAAGATGGAATTTCAGCTGTGGTCCTGTGAGGTATTTTCTGCACGAATCAAGACAAACTATTGCATCTTCTCCCCCCAGGCTGAAGTGGTTCTCCTCTACTTTGCCATTCTCAGTGTTTTATGTACGAGAGAGGGCAGCTATATCCCATCCCATGAGAAGATGCCTTAAAATTAAGSCACATTAGCTTATTAATTTTGATCACTATGTTTAGTGCTGAACTTGATATGATGGTATTATTATAGAGCTGGTCAGATAGGATTATAGCAACTATACAGCTGAATTGAAGATGTTATTCAATACTTCTGCAAAAGCTAAAGGTTGGACATGAAGGCTTCAGGAAGCCGATTCCAGTTCTGTGTTCAGATCACTAGGGACAGGCTGTAAGAAAAGAGGCTGCAGCAGAGTAGGAGAAAAAGTATGCTTTCAATTTGTGCCTCGTGTTGTCCTTTCCTCGACAGTGAAGGGTGTTTTGGGAGAGATGACTCGCTGACCTTGGAGGGGATTGAGAGCAGCCCGACGACTGCTGTGTCCTTGCTTCATTGGGTACGTTCTGGCTCTTAGATTTTTTTTTTTTTTTTTTTCCCCTGTGTTCAGCTGTACAGCTCCATGGTGAATGCACTGGCTGTTTTGTACCAAAATGCCCTGTAAACTTAGGGTTTCCTTAGTTCTCAACAGTGCATTTTACAAGCTCTGCCTACAAGATGCTTCTGAAACACTACCTGTTTACGTAGGCACCCAGAAGACAAGGGCATTGCCTATTGCACGAGGGGGTAAGTTGTGTTTGCTCCATGTATTTGCACAAGGTGCAAATAACAGCTCTTGGTCAAAAAGTGCCAAGGGAGTATTATGTTTAAGGACCATGCAGCCTCAGAGGGTCAGTCRTGTGACTTCAAAAACATGACTTGGCCTCCAGCAGATGGGAATGGTGGAATACTCCAGTGAGTGCTTGGAAAAGGAGTGAAGTTCAGCATATCTGGCCAGGAACTGTGGTTTTGCACCCAGAAAGTCAAGGTGTTTTGGAACAAAGGATGCTGACCATTGCATAAAGTGTCAGTAATCTTGATCACTGAGGATTGAAGATGAAGGCTGAAACATCCCATGTCTCCTTGTGTTGCCGTGAGAGGTAAAAAACTTAACTGTAAGTTGACTTACAGTATCAGTGCTATGGTTGGCTTCCTGAAAGGCTGAGCACTTCTGTACAAGATTGGAATGTGCATATAATTCACACTAATTTAGAGTGATTTTTGGGAGTTGCTTGATTGTTTTCTGCCATTGCAGGATGTTCCAGTGCTCATGAGCTCCTGGGAAGCTCTGATTGCTTTTGGGGCTGTGGTCTGCAAAGACTTCTGCTCTTCGCGCTCAAGCGCTGTGATCAGCGTGAGGAGGGAGGTTGGTGCTTTCGCTGCTCCCTGTCTCTCATTTCTCTCGATGTAAAGAGCTTTGCAGAGACAAGTAATACTTTGCAATTGAGTTTCTCTTTTAAAGACACTCTGATGCTAATGTTGATTTAATAAGGTTCTCTCATTTTCTCTCCTTGCTTAATTTGAAACGTCTAATTTTGTGCTTCACAGTTCTGAACACAGAATTAGTGAGGGAAGAAGAGCCGGAGGCAGAGGGAGCAGAGCCACACCAGAAGTTGCCAGGGGAGATTGATTCAATAGAGTGAGAAGGTGCAAAAGGTTATTTGGCCACAGGTCAGAGCAACGTGAGGGTGGTACTAATGAGAAGAGCTTGATCCTTTACGATGTTTTAAGGCCTCTGTGGGTGTATGTTCCAACATTAGATGGAAAAATGGAGCATGAAGTGTTGGTTCTTTGACTGGACTTTGCTTTTGATTTTATGTAAATATAGTGTATGTATTACATGATAAGTAGGAAGGAAAATATTGGTCGATAACTAAGACTTTAAAGTTAGTGGGGTTTTTTTATTCTTATTTTAAAAGGCTGTTTTGACAAGTCTGATATTCATTTCCAAAAATGCTGAGGGGTTATGATGGTCTGAATTTAGTCTTGCTAATTTATTTTGTCTGTACCTGAATGTTTTTTCCTCCTTCAATTTTATGCTTGTGGAAAAAGTTACTGACATCGCTGGAAATTTTAATTCTTTTGTTGCACTGGGGATAAATGTAAACTTCTGAATACCACCGTGAAACACGATGATCTGCAAGAAATCAACAGTAATAATGCAAGCTTCTTCCTTCGCCTCCCTCTCTAAGTTTTTCTGCGCTCCTAGAGCACTCGTGTGCAGCAGAGCTGAGTCCTGGGGCTGCCTTTTGCTTGCTGGAGATGGCTGACAGTTCTCAGCACAACTCACTGGGCAGCGTAAACGAGCACAAGTTGTGTTCAACCCACTCATATGATAAGCTGCCCACACGTTTCATTTGAAACCTGCTTAAATCACCTTTAAATCTGCAAGGGAAAAAGTAGGCCGTCAAAGTGAATACTTCATAGTGAGGTTAGTGCTTTCCAGCGTGGGTCGGGGACACAACCCATTCCTTGCTGTTAAAGCTTGTAGGAAAGTGCAGTGCCTCCTGCAGAATTACCAGAAACTCATCCAGGGTCCTGTAAATTAASTGTGAGGAGTGGTCTCTGCTCCGTCCTTCCATCCCAAGGTCTCAGTTAAATACAAGAGTTCCTTTGGTGCCATAYGGGAGTTGGAGACACAATGTTCTTTCTTTTCTCTTTCTTCCCATTTCCTGCTAGTAGGAGCTGAACTTTGGCTGGTTGTTTCTGCAAACTCTGTGYGCACTTGACCAAGCAGGTCTGCATGGGGAATGAAGTTTAACTTTAGGGCAACTGTTAGTATAGATTCCATTGCTTAAAAAAGCCCTAACCCAACTTTTAGGCTTTCTTTTCCCTGCCTTTGGCTGCCCTTAGTGACTAGTCTCTAGGAATATTTGTCAAATCACTTTGCAGTCTGGTTACTTCTAGTCCACTGCACTGGTCAACTTGTTTGATCAATAAATCAATCAACAGGTTCTTTAAAATTACTTTCATTGACTAGGAGGTGTAGTGTACAAAAGGAGCTCACAGAAAGTAAATGATCGTGTGTGCCCCATCTATAATTAGGGAGCAAACACTGTGGAGATATGTTTGTAAATAGAATCTGCTGTAATAAATGTGGCAATCTGTCTCTAGGGCTCTGCGGTACTCTGGGCTGGATTGGCTCTTCCAGTTTGCAGACTCATGAAGCATGAATCTTAGCTCTGTCAGGTCATCTAATTGCTATATTTAACGCCTGCAGTATTTTAAAGCTAGGTTTCAAGCTTTTTGCTTTTGATCAAAAGCTCTAGGAGTAAATACTTCTTAGCATGTGGCATCAGGTTTGAGCTTCAGGGGCTCCATTGGGACTTGAGAGTGAAACAACAAACGTTTTGCTTCCAAGGAAAACTCATCAGAGCTGTTTAACTCTTCCTGCTGCATCCCCTCCAATCTTCTTCCTCCCTCTGGTTTGTGTCCTGATGAGAGGCCGACAGTTACTGCTGCTTTTTAAAAAGAGCGTGGGTTTTGCTCCCACGGATTTTTCCAAGCTGCCTACCTTGAGCTCTTGTGCTTCATAGGACACAGAAATGTGTGCTGCATTGCCCAATAAATGGGCATTGAATCAGCATTGAGTCCTTGTAGCTCTTAGAAGTGTTAAGCATTTGCATGAYGTAGAAAACTGCTGTTTGCAAATTGTCCTATCAAATGGAAATCAAAATTTTGCTGGCAGTGACAAAGACTTGCAAGTTGCTCTTGTTATGATTGTGCCCTAGAGATTGCAATGTGAAAATAAAGAACGCAGCCTTACAGCAGCCTGAAATCCTCATTGTTSCTGAATCTACACCGTTTTTTTGCAGATGACTTCATTAGGATATAGTTGACCTTYGTTAAAAGACGCTACCTTGCAGCATTCTCTCTGATCATAGCCCTCCTGTAAGGAGAGGGTAGCGCGTGTTTGAGAACCAGCACATCCACTCGCCAGAATGCACAGTGGGAAGCAAGTGTTCCGGAAGCAAGAGTCGGTCTCTGATGGACGTTTTCTCTGTAGCTCAAAACCACAACCTAATTGGCAGCCTTTTYATAACGCTGACTGGGGCGTAGGATGTAGAGAGTGCTGCAGGCCAAGACTGAGGTACGTTTTCAGAAGTGGTGGTAGGGAATTATAGTGATGATTCTTGTCCCTGTTCAGTGATCATATAGAGGAGGATGATTGCAGTGAAGTTTTTTTTTTTTTTCTTTTTTCCCTAGGCAATCTCTGTTATCTTCCTGCATATTTTGGTTCCAATWTGCTCCATATGTAACACCTGGCTAAAAGCATGATAATGTATGTGTATTAGCACATGCCACTTACTTAAACTTCCCCTCCTTCATGGCTCTTTGAGGTTCATTCAGTAAGGCTTTGGAATGCACTTGATTTACATTAAATCTTAATTACTGTGCATCTTTCCTGTGTATATATATCTTGTAAGCTGATAGATAGGGTTCTGCTTCCAGAAAGGCGCAGTGCTGACCCTGCAATGCTGAGTAAAGTGTTTTGCATCTGTCTAGGGTAAAAGATGAGGGAAGGCAGGAAAATTTTCATGTGGGTAAAAATATAAACTGTGATATGTGAATGTCTATCTCATGTCTCCACCTGCAGAAGGAATTGTAAAGAGACAGGCAGAGGAGATGCATGACCATGACTTTGAAGGTTTTCAAGAATTTTCTTACTCAAGCATATAATTAAGACTGTCTTTGCCTGTGTTAAAACGCGACCTCAAAGTCAACTGCATTTCTTTTAAACTGTGTAGTATTTGAGAAGAATCTTTTTTAAACAAAAAGAAATTAGATTTGTAATCTTGTGGCAGAAACTCTGGCTTCACTGCGCTATATTAAACCTCTATCCTCTGACTGGCACTTATAGATACCTGTTGTGTTGGGGCATATGGACTGATTATGCACATCATCTTTTTTTAAATTATTATTATTATTTTAAAAATATTGGTTGCGTTTGAACTCGAGTGCCTGACTTAGMAGCTAATGTATCTCCATTTTAAGAAGCTGGCATGAGGAAGGCTCTGTCCCTGSTTGCATGCATGGGAAGGAGACTGGGTTACAGGCACGCAAAACTCTTATTCTCCAGTTCTGGAAAGCCACATCCTGCTCTCAGMCTGGCATGGTGGGAGCTGGGATTCCAGCTCTGAGAAAACACCTCGTTGACTCAGTGAGGTCAAAAATATGTTTGAGGATAGACATAATTAATATTGAATTTCATGCTGCCCTCTCCTGAGAACTCTTTTTTTGYTAAATTGGTCAGGGCCTTGGAGGCTCTTGTGCCTGATATGCAAAGTAGGAATTTAAGCAAAGAGGTAAAAACCTAGAGTGAGTTGTTGACTCACCTGCTATCAGAAATCAGCCTCTTGAGCGCTCCTCTCTGGAGAGCCTGCCCTCTCCAAAAGGGTTCTGTGGCACCGAATGCCTGTCTGTGGGCAGACTCGGTATGTGTGCACATATAGGAGCAGCGATGGGAAAAGGAGAATGTTGGAATGGGCTGAAGTATTAAAGCAAGCAGTGAAAGCAGATGGCTTGCCTTGGATTTGATAAAACAGGTTTCTCTTTATTTTGTTTAAATGGGAGCTATCAACTGTCAGCACTGCAGACCTATTTTCAGCAATGCCTTAAGTATTAARAGTGCACTTGTCCCAGCATCATAAAAAGGCAGGGCATTTTACTGCTGCTTCCCCTCTTCGTGTTTCTAGAATTGTGTATGCCCTGTGTACATTAAATTTGAGCTATTTTGTCACAACCTTTCCTTAAAATTGATTGCTGTTCTCTTGTCTCCCTGTTCCCTCTCCCTTGTCAAATGATTATATCTCTGGCTCTTGCTAGGTTTAATATTGATGCTGCTTCAGTTTTTCCCTAAACTGGAAGTCTTTAAGGGCTTGGTGTGGATACCGAATATCTAGATGTATTCTTTAATTCTTATCATCGTGAAAAAGTTTGGAGTTGGATTACTGCCCTCAGGAAAAGGGACTCTTTGCTCATTCAGTGCTGAAGTCTGGTCATCAAGATGTTGGAATATGTGCTGCAGAACTCTTCAGATCCTGACATGAGTGCAAAAGTTGTTGCCAGCAGCTGTCTTAGGTTTTGGGCACCTGCTGCTTCCCCTTTCGCACATCTCCCACTCCATCTTCCACTCCCGAAGTTGGCAGTGCCTCTAAAAATACTCTTTATTGAGCTCCTAGGCAGGAAACCTACCAAGTTAGTAGTCTGGATTCCTGACTCGTTGGCCGTGCTGCAGTGAGATAAATTATATGGCAGTGGTGCTGATAATGGCGAGGTGTTTGGCAGCTGGAGTGAAACCGGGCGCCTGCTGCTTCCTGTCAGTTCAGTGCGTGACGACGGCGCTGCCCTTCCTTGGGCTGCCGCTTCGTCCCATGGATCCCTCCCRCCGCCGCAGCCCTGTCCTCCGATTAGTGTCTGCTGCGGGCGTGACGTGTGCCTGCAGTGGCACTTGTGTATGGTGATGTGCTGCACGGGTGATGCTGAAGCCTGTTCTGATGCAATTTGGCTTTTTGTGCATGATTTCAGAGCAGACTGGGCTGTTGGTAGATGGGGGCATGATTCCCTGCCTGCAGCATCAGTGCTCCCATGTGAAGCTTTCAGGAGCACCAGTGCATTACCCGCATAGTTCCTTGTTTGACCAGACAAGGTCCACAGGCCACACGTGGATGTGGAAATGCCTAGGGGGCAGGTGGTAGACAGGAGTGGCACATTTGGCCTCAGATCCAGTYTGAATAACAGAAACTTCAAAAATATTGGTTGGGCACCTTTATTTCTTTTATTATCAGTCAAAAGTGGTAAATATRGGTGTATTAAAAGATCTTGGCATAGACTTATGAGGCAGCAAAACCCAGCAGCCCTTTTGAGTTTTCATTTTTATTATTATATTTACTCTTTTCACTCTAAATATAATTATTTTTCCCAACACAGGAATAAGTCCTACTGCATTTAAATGGGTTTTAATTTTGTTGATTCCATTCAGTGGAATATATCCATCTATTTTGCAGTAATAAGATTTTTTTTCCCCATCTTGAAAGGTGACAAAGCCTTTGGCAGTACCAGCAAATAGATGCACTGTGTTAGCAACAATATTTTTTCTTTTTAGACTGTAATTGTACTCTTAGGTCTTATATCTTGTGTTGCTGTAAGGGGGCAGTTTCCTGGAGATAGGGCAGCTTCCTTCTTGCTGAGCAGCTCTGCATTGGTACCAGCCGATCCTTTTGCAAGCGTTTGCAAAAGGGGGGAGGATGTGATGGTTAGCACCTTAGGTTAGCACCTTAGGTTAGCCAGGGATGACAGATACAAAATCAGCTGCCTCTGCGTGTGACCCATCTAGTCTAGTAGTGATGAGCACCCCAGAGCGCCCTGTGTTCCTCCTGCCCGTCTGCTGAGGGTGGACAGCCTTGCAATTGATAAAATGTAAAAAAATCAAAACTAAGCACATCAGTCTCGACCGTCAAAGTCATCGGAAGAAAAATTTTTCAAATGGGGCTTTTGTGGGTGTTGGCCTGAGGATACCGGTGACGACGGCTCTGCGTTGCCTTGCCCGGCAGCAGYTCCACGCTGCTCTGTGGAGCCTGGCTGCAGAGAGGAGGGCATTGGCCTCTCCAGCCCATCATGGGTGTTGTGTTCTGGATGGATGCGGGTGGGCAGCACGTGGCTGGTGCCGCCTCATCTCTCTGTTGCCTGAAATAGTTGCTGGGCACCATAAAAATGATGGCAGATCCCCATAAACACGTTGCTCTCCTCTGTCTGTGCCCTCTGGCACTGAACTATGACTGAGACAAGSAAAGTTCCTCCTGCCCTGTCAGCCCCCCTCAAATAAATAATCTCAATAAAAAAAGCCAGCCCTCCTGCGAGGATTCTGCTCGGCAGTCGTGCTGCTGACTGAACGGAGCCCCAAGAGGCAGGGGAGGCTTGCAGGCCTTGACAGCAAATGAGTGCTGCGGCTGCCTCCTAAACGCCTCGACTTCGGGAGGAGGCGGTTGTGGGCATGAAGTGTTTATCATCTTGTACCCGCTCCGCTGCTGCAGGCTTCCTGCGTAAGTAAAAAGTAGTAATAAGTCAATAAGAGGTGATACTGCAGCCCGCTTGATCTGCTTGTCTTCGCCCTGAAGTCCTTAAATTGGCTTGCTGACAAAGGAAGGGAGGCAATTGAAGGCAGCTYGTCTTTGGCATTGCCGCTTGGGCTGTGAGCTGGAGATGTATTCACCTGCCTACGGTGGGAGATACGGCTGGAAATCTCATCCATCAGCCGCCTTTGCCAGGAAGCGCTCAGAGATCGTCCAGCACGGGCGACGACGGCTCCCTAGCACCACTTGTGTTTTCCAAAATGCCCTCGCACAGATGTGTGCTCCTTGCAGGCTCATTGGAAGCCGCATGGTTGTCCACCTGCGTCCAAACGCTCCTGGTGCTGCCCCACTCCCTGGCACACGGGGTGGACAGTGGCCCAGCACCGGCCCTGCAGGGAGCTGCTGCGGGAGCCTCTGTTTTGGGGACTTTGTTCTTTGGTGTGGGGGGGAGATGCTTTTGTTTTTGTTTTGCTTTAAAAACACAGTTCCCAACAGGGGACAGTGCTGCTCTATTTAAGATGCCTGTCATTTTTAAGGAACTTTTCTGAACTTGTCATCCTAAGAGCTATATTGTGCAGCAGCAGGCGGCCTCCATAAATCACTGATTTCTTTCTTCTCTTTCCTTTCCTTTCTCTCTTGCGCTCGCTTTATTCCAAGCCTGCGGATTTGGACGCCTGGGTAAGCTCTCTTTTTGTCTGGATCTTGCTTATTCTAAGTGTCATGTTGTTACTGCGCGTGTACAGATTGTTATTGCTGAGCACAGATGCAGGATTTTATTTTCTGTCATTACATTTTAAAAGGTGTTCAGCTAGAAAATTGCATATTATTTCCTCCATAAAGATTTTCGCTGGTTCCTTTTGTGTAGCTTACAGCTGCCGAAACCAAACATGATCTGGTGATGTGTGTAGCTGGCTAAGAGAGCAGCAGACACAAGAGGAAATGCAGGTTACACCAGGGCTCTTTTTGAGGGCCATGAGACTGCATGAGGGGTTAAAAGAAAATGAGAGCAGTCTCCTGCCTTGGGCAGGATGAGAGAAAGGACAAAAAGCGGGTGGTTTTGTAAGCCTCACGTGTCTGGAAAGGTGGCTGCAGACARCCCCGTGTTATCGGTGGTGATGTTACCACTGATGCAAGCGGAGGTTGAGTCAGTGCTCCCCCATGGCCGCTCGTCTCRTGCAGCCCTCCCTGTGAGGTTTCGCTGCTGAGTGTTCGGCACGGTGGGCTCGAGCTGCCTCGCGGTGTGTCGCGGTGGCCTTGCAGCTGTGCCGTTCCCTCTAGGCTTGGTCAGGAACACGCCAGCCAGCTAATTCTGGAGCTAGGGCTGCTCTTCAGAGCACTCCTGTCAATTCCTACTGCCAGTCCTGGAGCTTTTAATAGCATTTTTTTTCCCCTGCCACCCAGACTGCTACCAGGCTTGGAAAATGGGAAAGCCWGAGGTATAGCACTTGCAGTTATGAAGTGAGGCAAGCTGAGGTACCTGGCCAAAACCTGCTGCTAGAGACCTTTGGGGGAAGCTGGTAGCTGCTCTCAGCAAAGACAGAATGATGCAGAAACATGGCATTTGATAGACTTAAATACCCCTCCTTTATCCTTTTAGCTTATTTCCCTGGATTGCCTCTGACTGATTGGCTTTTCTAGGTATYGTTTCACTATTTTTAGTGTGGCTGGTGAACATGGTTTGCCAGTAAGATATTTTTGGAACAATCTTGCCAAGTGCTGTGACTTGTCTTTGGGAAGCTCTTCATACGTTGTGATACAGACCTTTCCTTCTAGCTCTCTTTACCCTTTGCAGAGAGAGAGCAGGTTTTCTGTCCCCAGCAGACTCCATCCCATGGCCTCTCCTGATCCCTGAACCCTGCAGCAGGAGGGCAGCCATCAGGCTTTGCTATTGCTGCCGTTCGTTCCTGGGTGCCACTTCCCCAGTGTCACCTGGCCCTGCCAAGAAGCCCCTGGTTAGCAGGTTTCTTCCTTGGTTTTCATGCTAAATGAAGTGGTGAAAAGAGACTGTGATTAAAAGCAGTAAAAACCTGGTGGTGATGTTTCATGGGGAGGGAATATCCAAAGCTGATCCGTGAATGGGTGCAGGTAGAGGGGAGCCCACTCCTAGAAGACCAAACACAGGCTCTAATGCTAAAGCTCCATACCCTGGTTTTGGGTTGGGGTATGGCTAGGGGTGGGTTTTACTTTGGCCTTCCTGTTGTCTAGCTGGAGTTGTCCTGTTCTAAACTTATGAGTTGCAAAGTGTGGTTGACATCGAAGTGCCTTTAAAGCACTTGCATGGGCTTCTAAAGGGGGAGGAGGAAGAGGCAGGACTTGCCCATGACTGTGCCCAAGCTCTTGGTCATGATCCAAAGCAGTATTTAAATAACCTGGAAAAACTTTGGGTTGTGGAAAAAAGTGTAAACATAAAAGAGTTTATATATATACATATGTATAAAATGACATATTATGTATGTAAAATGACATACTATATATAAAGAAAATTCTTCCAAGTTTTTGGGTTTACTTGCATGCCCCATGTCTAACTACTGTCTATCCCTCCCTCTCTGTTTTGCTTCTCTGTCTGCCTCACACTCTCTACTGCCTGTTTTTTCTCTTGAATTTCTTAGCTGTCATCTGGACCCTTTGGTCATCTTGTGCATGATGTGTGATAAAGTGACTTTTTTWAAAAAACTTTATTTTTTCATCTTTTGTTTTGTTTTTCCTCCAAACAGTGTGGTGTTGTACGTGTGCTTCTACTGCATCCATTCCCTAGGCCTAAAGGCCACTGTGTGAAGTTTGGCTGATGCTTTTGTTTGCCACCTGCAGCCTCAGTCCCCCGTGCAACTGTAGCCATCTCCATGGCAGCCACTTCTGTCTGGGACATCACAGGCTTGTGACTTCAGATAGGGAATAAGCAGCAGGAGTGAGGAACTCTCAATAAATATACTGTATTCATATAAAATTTCCCTTGTTGCCTAACCCAGTTTGGAGCAGTGAATATTTCAAAATGACACATGCTCTGACTGTACCATTCATCCTTCAAACATCGTCATAAAGTGTACCAAAGTTTKGAATAAAAACAGCTGGTGGGGCTAGAGGGAAACAGAAAGCAACTTTCAAGTAGATCTGTCACTAAGCAGAATATCACTTCAGTGGTCTGAAACCGCAGCTCTCTAAAACGAGCAAGGCATAGAAAATATGTCTGAGTTGTGCAATTTAATGGTGATAATGTGGGAGAAAAATTTTTTGAAAGAGTTGCGTTGAAGGCAAGATGAGCATGTGTCTTAAGGCCCTTTTCTGCAGGTGGGAAATCTGGGTTTATCTCTTGCTGGATGTGGGTTTTGCAGGCCGGACACTTCAGGTACCTTTGCCTGGGCAGGGTGCATCGCATGGAGGCATCTTCCACTTTGGGTGTCCTGGCACTGCTTATTGCGGCTTCGGAATTCAAGCAGGTCAACACTCCTGTAACGACTCTGCCCCTCAGCATCCCGTCCCAGATGTCAGGCATTTGTGCTGCCGTCCTTTGGGGTGGTGGTACGTGGATAAAGAGAGTGAAGTTCTTGCTGGATGAGGTCAGGCAAATTCCTGGGATGCAAACATGGATGCACAAGTCCATATCTAGGCAGAAACAGATTCTTTGCTGCAAGGCAAAGGCTCTGGCGGGGCAGGATGGCTGCACRCGCTGTCCTGGTGTTCCAGGAATAGTCCTGTACTCCAGGCAAGTGGCAATGCTGGGTAATTCCTTGCTTACATTAAGCAGAAGCATTTTTGTAAGTGATAATATTTTGGCAGTTCCCAAGTTAAACATTCACCTGGATCACCTTCCATATGAGTTGTGCAGAGAGAGGTCAGTACCGTTACCTTTCTTTCTTTTACATACATACATACATACATACATACATATATATATTTTCCCCTTAAGGGAATGCAAGACTTGAGTTTGATCTGGTTTTATGGGCGTTATGCAGAAAACTAGCCAGAGCATTGAGATGCTTTGGTTTCCAGCCAGGCCATGCTGCTGCCTCCTGCTGATTTTCTTCCTGTTGAAATTTGCTTAGGTGTCCTCCTTGTCAYGGATCTAGGAGAGCTCATCATCCTATGCTGTCCTGTTTCAGCCTGTGTGCAGGTCACAAAATRTACAGCAGCTTTGGTCAAACCAGAGCCAGGCCATTAATCAAATGTCTTTGGGAGTAAAAAGATTTAGATTGGGGGTCTGTGCTTACGCCTTRACCTGACTGTGTTGGCTGGGATGGCAAACAGGGCAATGAAAGAACCTTCCCTTTTCACTCTGCTCCCAGGGTTCTGCACTTTGAATTTATTTGCTTACTCATCAAGCATCCCTGGCTGCCTAGCCTAATCTTTTCTGCTTAGCCCTATTATACCAGCATATTTCCATTACTGGGAGAGTAGAAAGAAGGAAATGTGCAGCAACTTACTTTCAGATGTAATTTTTCTCATTAACAATAGCTGATGGCCATAAAATGACAGGTCTAAGCCTACGGGGATGTCTCTGTCCTGGCTGCTTAATTGTATTGGACCAGCATTTCTACGATTGTACCRACATCATTAAAAGTTAAGAGCAGTGCTGCTGCAATGCTGCGGGTTAGAAGGGTTTGTGCTCCTGTTAAATGGYGTAGCTGGGCGGTTTCGCAAGGTCTTCTGCAGGCAGAGGGCCTGTGTGACCACAGGGATTCCTTTTGGGGGTGGGATGGAGGGGAGAGACGAGTGCTGTTCTTACTATTGTGTTCTTGAGCTTTAAGAGAATTTTATTTTAGTTGCATCAATGCTATGTTTACTTAATGCTAGATCAGTTTGGGAGTGGAGATGATTTGGGGGCGGGAATGCAGTGAAATGCTGGCAGTTGTAAAGAGCTAAAAGGGAAGAACTGTTGCTGTAACCACAGAGACTATATATATTTTTTTTCCTTGAGCACTGTCTAGCTGATGATCCTTCAAGCAAGTGTTTGCATACTAGGTTTGCTGCTTTGGAAGTGTCAAACTTATACTTCAGACAGAAGGAAAGAGAGRTTTTTCTCATTCCCTCTCCGCCCCAGTTTGAGCAGTGAGGATGCCTGCACATTGAGCACACAGGTCGTCACCATGCGCTGAGCTACGTGTAGAGAAACAAATACCTGTTTAATGAGAATGCATCTCTCTGTGTTGTAATACAGATTTGCATTTGAGATTTCCCTTATGGGCACAAGGATGTATTAAATCCATAGGTGCCTTCTGAACCTCCAAGAGGCAAGTGCTTATGAAGGGAGATCTTGGGGTTGTGTTTAAGGTACCGTAAACTTGGATAGTGTGCAGTTCTGAAAAAAGCACTCGGGAAGTCCAGAAGGGCCGTCTTCCCAGGACTAGATTTTCCTTTTTAACAAAAAGAAATAATGAGTTTAAGTATGATACTAATTAGAATAATTTAGACGTACAGGAATAGTCCAGAATGAATTAGAGTACTGAAGATTTGGAGTTCCAGTAGAGAAATCCCATATCAGTCTGGTACAACCTGGATTTTCTGAGTTCCTTCCAATGGGCATCCTGTGTGTTTCCTTGCCTTTACACATTTCTTCTTTCACTGAAGCCCTCTCTCGTTTTCTTCCCAGGCTGTGGAGCTGCAAGGCAGGGAGGCAGAACTGAAGCGGCAAGAGGCCTTCTATAAGGAGCAGCTGGCCCRCATCGAGAGGAAGGTGAGACCCGGTTCTCCTGCATTCGTGGCCTCTGAAAGCCAGTGGGGCTGGACACACATCYGAGTGGATCCTCGTCATTGTTTATCCTTCCCCTTCCTTTACATAGTTATATGAAAAAGCTGTATGAACCAAATATTTTAAACAATGCACACTTTAAAAATAGGTTTAATTGGATAGCTTAAAAGAAAACTTTATCACCATGGAGTTTAGGTGAAAGCTAAATTTGCCGTGTTTTTTATTCCTTCTGTTAAAATTCGTGTGCTAAATTTAAAACAAAACAAAAACATAAACCTTGCTATAAATATGAATTAAASTTGTATTATTAATTTTTCTCTGGGGAGCCCAACAGTTCAAAGTCTGTAGCTGCAGTGCACAGTCTGCTTCTTGCTGGATAAGCCTTTGAAATGAACGTGATTTAAAGAGACACTGTCAAGCATCTTTTAAGCCTGAAATGACCTTTAAAATCCATTTAGGGATTTGAATCTCTCCCCTGAACGTGGGATTTGCTTCTCTGTTTAATTGTTTACCATGATGAGTTTTTAAAAATTGATGCYGTAAAAATAGGAGCAGCCATGCTGTTCCTTATGAACTAATGCTTTTTTCACTTCCTGGCAAAATGAAATAATGTTTTAAGTAGTTTTTATTTTTTAATAAATGTGGAGAATAATCTTCTCCAATTTGAAGCAATTAGACCTCCTGACAGGGAACTGCATACACCTGACTCGTAGCTGTGTTAYGTGACTAAAAAGAAAGGAAAAGCTATGAAAAAGGTGGATCATAAAGAGAGAAATCGGTCAGCTTTGCTACCAGTGTGAAGCACAATKGTGAATATGGAACACTGGAAAATTACAGGTTAGGAATGGTGGGAAGCTCTTTGCACATCCTTTGCCCTTTCTCCTTCTCTCCTACTGCATGCCTGTCCATGCAGCACTTTTTTTTTCCCCAAACCACTGATGGTAGAACATGCCCTTGAGCAATTTCACAGGATGCAATTTTGCAAAACTTAATCTATACATTTCATTAAAAAATAAACTATTAAATCTACCACTCAATGTTGCGTTCAGATTTTAAATTCTATTTCTAGATAATGGGGATTGTTCAGTGAAATTGCAAACAATCTAGCAGCTATCGTTCTAATTATCACAGTTGTCCATATGTTCATACGCAAAGGGAATTTTTGCAATTTCTTGGGCYCATGCTGTGTGCTTCTATTATGTTCTTCTTTCCAGATTTAGTCTCATGAAGCGGAAGCTGCAGGGAAAATTTGTATGTGTGTCTGTCCTCTGTGGACACTGGGAGAAGTTTGACCAGGCAGCTTTATCCTCCTTTTAAAGTCTTGTGTCAAATTCTCTTGTTTCCCTTTTCACATCAGTGTTTCCYGCTACACAGTAACTTTTTCAACTACCTGCTGGATGTTTTAGTGCAGGATCTTGGCTCATGATAAGGTGCCAGCCTGCGCTTCTATTCAAATGGCAATGCACCAAAGTGCTCTTCTAGTTCTTGTACAATAGCAGGCAGATAACAAGGACAGGTTTTCTTTCCTCTCTTGAGACACTAGATACTTTCTGACCCTTAAACACTAGCATTTTGCTGGTAATAAAGAATGCCTCCAACTGTTRGTGTAGATTGGAGTGGGAGGTGGTGGGAGCTGGAAGGGAGAGGAGAGAAATGTACTTGAAACAGTGTAATAAAGCTTAATTGTATTAGTTTTGAAAAAGGTTTTCTATCTTCTCTGTGGATAATTTTATTCCTATAATGGTTGGAAAGATGGGAAACACAGTGCAGAACAATCTTTTTTATTAGCTGTTGCTTTTATATAATTCTGCTTTTATTTGTTGAATACACGCAGACCTTGACATTTATTTATTTWTTTTTTTCTTCCACTATGCTAAACCTTCCAACTCAGGCTTTTTRTATATTTCCATATATATGTAGTTGAATGTGTGTGTATAATCTCTCTCTGTAAGATGTATGTATGTGCGTAAAWAAGCATATATATATATRTAWAAGGCATCTTTAAGGGCATGCGGTGGTGAGGAGCTCTGAAGAAGAGGTTTTGCTCCCTTGTCTGCTTTCAGATGGCATGGTCACTTGGTGTAGGGTCACTTGCTTAGCTGTCAGCATCGGATTGTGGATAAATTAAAGTATTGGCTTGCSTTGGAGTTAAAAAGCCTAAATATCTCCTCCTAAGGAATAAGCTGTTGGGAATTTCCCCTTCTGCAGTGCTTATTCATATCCTTGGTGAGACTTGGTCCTCTTTTCTGTGTGATAACAGGATTTGGAAGTAGCAGACTTACAGATTTGGGTTTGAAAAATGCTTCTTTAACTGGTGATGTAAGAATTAAATACCTTCCTGGTAGGATGCTAAGAATAATTGTGTTACATCTGAGGATCGTAATTCATAGAACATAGTAGCTGCCTCGTGGGATCAAACACAGGCTGTCCTGTCTCTTCTGAAACTGGTCAGTTTTCAAAGACTTCAAAGGAAGATAAGAAAGAAAGAAAGAAAGAAAAGGGGGAAAAAAAAAAACTTTCAGAGAACAGCCTTGAAAAGTGTTTTCCTAAGAACTATTGGTTAGAGGCTGCCACATGCCTTCTTGCACTGAGAATTTATCTCCTTTCAGTGTTTTTGTTCACTGTCATGGAACTTGGGTTACTTTCATCGTTCATCTAAATGTCATGGCCATCTTTTTCTGAAATCTATTTAGCTCTCTACCTCAATATCATGTAGCATTGGGTTCCATGGGTTAACTATAGAACCTGTCTTGTTGTTGTTACTGCTGTCAAATAGTTGTTTTCATTTAATATCTCTTGTAGGAAAGGGATAAAAAGAATTCCCTTTGTTTTGGGTTACCTGTAGTCTTCTACTCGGTTCCCTCTTTTATCTTTCCATTAAGGTAAGCAATCCTCACCTTTGCAGCCTCTGCTTGTCTGAACAATTTTCAGAGGTTTCTCATTCTACTTGTTTGTCTTGGGCCCTTTTCCCCTTGCTGCTCTGTCTTTGAAATGTATTGACCACAATTGAACTCGGTAGTTCCCTTGAATGCAGCAGATTGTGTGAATRCATTAGCCCTTTATTTAGTAATCTCTAAAAGGGCGCTGTAATCTACTGGACAGAGCACACAAGTGGAAGCAGAAAACTTCTCATTTTCTAATAGCCGTTTCTCTTTYGAGAGTTTGAAACAATTACTTAGCCCATCTATCTCCGTTATTCCATCTGGAAGATGGAATAGCTTATGGTGGGAGGGCAAGGTGTTGTGAAACAGCAAAGCTATAAAAATGCTAAAAGCATTTTGCCTTTAGTTTTACATGAGGTGAACTATGGGTATACCTTGTTTCAAACAGGACTTAAACTCAATTTGTCTATCATTCTCTTCTATTAATATTGTTCATGGCAAAYATTTTCATGTGTATTATAAAAATATTTTCAGTGTTTCAGCAGAAATATTCATCACTTGTGAATTCAAGAAAGATGCTCTCCTCTTCCTTCCCCCATCCTGCCCATGTGGATAACTTGGCTTTTGCATTTTTTAATTCTCTACTGAAGCATATCTGTTCCTCACTTTTGCTGCTTTCTTCTAGTTCATCATATTGGGCAGGGGGGTTGGTTTCTCAGGTTGCTTATAACCTGAGCAGCCTGCTTTGTTTTGGAGTATCATGTTGGTAATCAGAAATTCCCAGGAAATAGGTCCTGGGAATAGGTTAATTTCTTACACGACTGCGTGTAACTGCTGGAGTTTGGGAACRAGGAGGCAGACTCTGCCCTGCAGGCCTGTGCTCCCAATGTGGCTCCTTTCCAAGGAGGAATCCAGCACAGCACCTCAGGAACTTGTTGAATTAGTAGCAGTGCATTGAGCATAAGGCTAATCTAAGTAATTAGRCATCTTATTCATGTAATTCTATGTATGAATATGGGTTTTTTTTTTCCCCTCTCACAAAAAGCAAGTCTCGGCTCTTCTGATGTTAAGCAGGTTTTGCAATCTAATATTTATCTGGGTAGATAGAATGAGAGTTGGGCCTGAGCTTTTTGCAAGAGAACAGCAGAAACACCCAATYTGAGAAGCTTAGGCTGGTGCTCTGTGTTAGAGAGGGGAAGAGGAGAGGGAGCTCGGTACTGTAGGAATAGTTAATGCATGTACTGTTCAGAGCTGGGATTTGTATTAAGTATTTGTATTCTGTGTATGTGTCCTGCCTTCTCCAAATAGCAGGAGCTTCCTTGCTGAAGTATAATAAGAAAGAAATGCAGCCTCTCCTGCAATCCTTCAGATGCCAGTGGATTTCACATAGCATATAAGTTGTCTGCTTTCTCCCGAGTAAATATTTGCTTGATTCCTTCTGCTATTTGGCCTCTTTTCTTTGATCTAACCTGACAAAGGTTAAGGGCAGTGCTACAGTATAGCAAAATATGGATAGCTCATTGGAAAAGTGTGAAAAGCAGCAGAGAAGCTGAAGGTAATCTTGGCAGCTGAAGTGAAACTCCTTGCTATAGATTGATTCTTTTCTTTGTTTGGCTTTTCCTAAGCTCCAGCTCCCACGTTATCTTTTATTAGGCGACTGTGGACTTCTGTGAGCGGTGGGTACATTAATATGCAACGTTTTCTGCTTGTRGTTTTTCAGAACAGTGAGGAGCAGAACAGGTATTCATAAACCGTGGTGTATTTCTGCAAGTGGGAAAGGAATGCATTAAACAAATACCWTTTTTTATTAATAAGATTAACTGCACCTTTTTCTCTGCTTAGCTTCACAAATCTTGTAATTTTGTGTGTGGCATTCACCTTGTTTGGTTTGTTTAAATTAATCTCTTTTTGCCCTTGCACTTACCATTTAATTGGTGTTTGTAAAGCATTTAGGATGTGTAAAGAATGGCAGAAAGGCGAACTTATTTTTATTTGTTATTCTTATTGGTCTTGATCCTTGTTCCTGGAGCAGTCTCCCACTTGTGATGCACCAAGGTCACCCCTGCATTTGCATCCCTTGTCATCTCTGTGCTTTTGAGCAGTAACCATCTCAGCAGAAGTCTTACCAGAGGAAGTAGAAGTACGCTGGGATTAAAAACTGTAAAGTGTTATGTTCTTGTTGGGTCTTTGGGATAAGTTTTCAGTGTGTTCTGCGAGGTGGAACAAACTAATGTCCCTCGACAAAGGCTGAAGGTGACTTTAGTTGGCAAGGAACAAGCCAGGGCCCCGGCTTGRGGGGCCAGGTAGCCGCCTGCCCACGAGACCCCAGGAGCTGTCGGCCGCCCCGGCTTTCTCTTTGGCACGAGGTGTTGGTCTCAAAGCGAGCGCTCTGCCCTCCCGCTGGGCGTTCACGACGCGGCTCRTGCGGCTTGGCAGGTGTCAGCAACCCCCTTTGCTTTCCTGGTGGAGTGGCCTGTGCCGTCCTGAGGCTGCGGCTGAGCCCTTGCTGTGCMCGTGGGGCTGCGTCGTCTGCCCCCAGTTGCTAGCCTTGCTGCTCCGTGGAGTGCTTGGTGTGCTCTGAGGAAGGAGAGCCAACCTGAAATGAACTTCTGTGCCTAAAAAACACATTTTCCTGCCGGAAGTACTTTTTTTTTGTCCCATTCTTTGTTACTAGGCTGTACAATATTTCATTTTTCCCCCTCACCTAATCTGCTGAATTCTCTYCTCTTTCCTCCGTGCCACTCCAGGCCCTTCTTCCCGCAGAAGCGGCGTGGCTTTGTGTCCATCTAGAGCGGCTAAGATCCAAGAAAGCAGTTCGCCTTTCAGGCCAGTGGAGCACTGTAATGCAGCACCCAGTTCATCGAACTGCTGATTTAATCTTCTGAGCACCAGAGGAATAATCTCCAGGACTGTTTTCTGTGCCAGCCTGATAAGCCTCTCCCTAATCATGCAGATACTTCCCGTCGCTCGGGCTCCCCGGCAGCTCTGTGCGGACGGTCTCCTTCAGGCAGCTCCAGTCCTGCACCCTGACAGTTACATATCTGAACAGGATCAAAATGGAACAGGAACAAACCCCCAAAGAGTTGTGTGAACGGCTCTGACCTCCTGTGCTCTTCCTCCTTTTGGCTGTTCGCAGATGTTGAATGTCAYGCTGGGGTGGGGAAGGAGGAAGGAATCCCGCTTCCCTAATTCCTTCTTCCCATTAGCATCYGTGGGAGAAGCACAGAGCAGTGTTCGAAGGAGGCAGCTTTTCCAGGCCTTCCGGGAAGCGCCTGCCCCTGCAGGGAGCCGATCCCACATCGCTGCCGCCGGCCAACCTGCAGACTAAATTTCAGTACCTGGTGCTCAGTACACCCGTTTAATAGTTGTTTTGCTGAGAGCTTATAAAGTTGAGCAGTTAATATGGTAGTACCCCAGCTTTCCGAGACAGGTAAATTGATTGGGAGCTTGATGAACTCAAAGAACAATTATAATAAAGTAAATAAAACGTGCTGGATGTCGGCGCTGCCGCTCCGCGGTGCACGTGTTCCCTCTTATTGTGTGCTGACTGATGGGCACTACATTACCACAGACTACAAGGAGCTTCTATGCAAACAGCAACTAAGTGTTGGCTTCCCTTCGGGTGCGCTCGRTTAGTGCAGGGATGTATTTGCAGAGCACGTGCTGAAGGATGAACTGTCAGAGCCTTTACGGTGATTTTGTTTTCCTGGCATTTCAAGTGCCTTTTCCAAGGGGGCTGGGAAATGATGCTTATGGGCTGCTACATCTTGGAGGAATCCATCCCCAGGCTCGACTTGTGAAATAAATGTGGCAACGTGTGGTTTGAACTTAGAGTCTTAACACTGAATTTAGCAGCTGAATTTAGATAGCAATCTGGTATCTGGTCTCATCAGTGTATCACTATGAAGACTTGTTAAAGGCAGAACAAAAAGACCTAGAATGTGATCCTGTCTGTCTCTTAGAGCAGAACACCAGAATATTTGTCCAGTCCGAAGAGAGCAAAATGAGGGGTGCTTCTGTTTCTTTTGAAAGCTTTTTCTGTTAATTAGTACTTCTGACCTTACCCTCTTCCTCTTAAATTCATCCCAACTTTTCTTTCATTCGGTTGTTTTCCRGTAGCCTGAGCGTTCCGAGTTGCTTTCTCCCTTTTTGTGCTCTCTGTGTGTGTGTTTGTAAACAGGGTGGTATTTATGAACGTGTATATGTGCAGGTAGCTCTGTTAGCACTGAAAGCAGCGCTGCCTTTCTAAGGGAGCGCGGTGCACACGTGCACGTGGCTCTGCCTCGCCTCTGTTTACTGCAGCCAGGTTGTGTTTTGGCRTCAGCTACACTACCCTGGTGCAGCACTGCCTGTTATTTCCATGGAATTGGCTGACCAGTGTACAATTAATTTTGGGTCCTGTTATTGCAGTATTGGCTATTTTATGAAACTGTAGAGAGTTAGCAGAGTGAATTGATTAAATATGTTCCAGACCTTAGGCTGGAGTCCGTGTCCRTGGGGATTTGGATGATTAAAACTTGTGCTCGTCTTGGGGTATTGCGGGTCTTGCAAATGGTTTGAGGTAGACGGAGCTTCCATGTGCGCGTGGGCTCCGCTTTGCTCAGACCTCTGCCTTTGGGGAGCCCGAGCTTTCCGTTTTGGCCTTCTGTGTGTGGATGGAAAACGTGTCAGTGTTGTGGTTTAAAAACAGAACCAAGATCTAGGCGTAGTTAGAAGGCCCTTAAAATTTTAGCTCTGTCCTTACAGGACACAGGTGTTTTTGTGTTAAAAATTACGTCTTGGAGTGACTCAGTGAATTGGGCTGACTTCATGGAATTTCTCATTTTTGTGCTGAAATTAAGTGCTTTGGAGAACAAACTTCATTAAGTGGCTGCTCTGCTTTCCAGGGRCTGAAGTGCTTGTGCATGTGTGTTTTTCTAATAGAAGTAGTTTACAGCGGGTGTGGTAAATAAGCGTTTCATGACAGCCTAGGGCTACTTCTCCAAAGGTTTTTCCCCATCCACCAGTCATTCTGTAGGAACATATAAATAAACACTATTCCAATTTCTTGAACATATAATGCACTATCCCAAGAGGCCAGAATGACTCAGRAGGAGCTTGCAAATAACACGTTTTAATGTGTTCAAATATACCTGCACCGCCAGGCCCGGTGTGAGGTCCTGAACCGCTGCAAATGATACTTGTTTCACCTGTGGCAAAACCTCCTGATCCCAGCGTTACATCTGATGGTCTCTTTGTTTGCTCCTTTTTTCTGGGTTAGCTGGTTGTTTGACTACATGTTGTGCTGCACCAAAAAAGMTCCTAATCTTGGTTTCCCATTGAGCACTTTGACTCTYGTCAAGATTACCTGACTCGCCCATTCAACCTAGCCCCATTACAAGTAAAYGCAGAGTGACTAATTTSTTTTGAAGGCATTTTTCTTTTTTAATGAGAACGATAAACATACACCGTGGGCACTAGAGCTGGCTGCCTTCTGCATAGCCCGACCCCGATGAACGCTGAGGAGAGCGTTTTGACCCGCATTACGTACATGAATGCGGCGTGGCTGAAGGTGTGTATGTATAGACACATGGGAGCATGCACGTACACGAGGCCCCAGAGCCAGGGACAACAGCCCTGGCCACCTACTCTGGTCAGTCCTTGAGGAGCAAGAGCTGGGAGAAGGGAGTGCAGGCTGTGAGATGAAAGTCTAAGCCTCTGATTCCAGAAGACTTGTAATAACTAGGCTATTTTAAGAGCAGAACTAGCTTTTCCTTCTCAATTACTGTACCTGAGGTCTTTCCATGAGAGGAAAGACTTAAATTTGTGTCTCCTTCCTTCTTTCCCTCACTGTTATGAGTAAGGAACCACACTTTTGCTTATACAGTTTAAGCCTAYGAGGTTCCTGTGGGCCTGTGTGTCTGGGTCACTCCAGGAGCACCTGGATTTCTTTCTCCCTGGACATGTCTTTAGGATGCCTTGGGCAGTGTACAGAAATCATCTAATTTATCCTGATGCGAGCAAGCTCTGAGTTGGCTGGAGCGTGGTTCTTTGAAAGGGAGGGATCTCATCTGGGCGTACAGAAACGCTCCCTTGTGCCTGCCTGAACATGTAAACGAGCTGGGAACTTCCAGCTGCTTTCTCAAGTCATCATTAGTATTTTTAACTTCAGTTCTCATAACGCAGTTGCCTACCACAAAGTTACCCCTGGCAGCTCAGGGGATTACRAGTGGTATACGAGGCCTCTCCCCTTTAGGTCATCCCTTCGGATGCAGCCTCTGTTAGGAGCAGCAAAAAGGCCCTTCCTTGCTGATGGCTGATCATTAATCTGTGTGCCGTGGAGGGGATAACTCTTCCTCCGGGTTGATGCAGGAGTTTGTTGCAGCAAGAGCAACAACCACCAAATTRCCTCCTCGCTGTCAGTTCCTGTGATGGGTAGAGGGCAGCGCGGTGAGGAATAAGGAGTTTGTCCTTGCAAGTTGAAAATAGGACAGGATGAGGTTATAAGTTTGTTCTACTGTGAGAGGATTTTGTTGCAGATCTGCAGTGTTMAAATATATTTTTTTTCCTGTCATCCCCAGCAAAATTATGATTGCATCTCCTTGTTTGTGTTCCTATTATCTGATTTCTGAGCTCAGCAGTCCTCAGCTAAAGGGCTGGGAGTTTTTTATGGTCTTTTCCACTAGACATAGGTGGAAAAAATGATTCTTCAAGAGGCCCAAAGMGGCTGGTTAAAACCCTCTTCCCCAAACCTTTCTTGTCCCACAGTCTATTAGCTAGAGCAGCCCCCCACCGCAGGCAGTATTGTCATGGGAGCAGCTGTACTTCTTTTAGCAGCTTTAAGCCTACGTTCATTGCTTCTTCATTTAGCCCGATAGACGAGCTCTGGCTGTTGGCCTGGAGTGCTCTGTTAGAGGTGGTGCCCCCAGATTAAACTCTGGGAGGAGATTTGGCTTTGCCCTYGGGGTGCGACACGCTGAGGATGCCTCGCGCGTGTGCCGCGCTTCCCTGGAGAAACCTTCACGGCGAGGTTTTACACGGCTTTTCTGGTGGAATGCTAACATGTAATTCTTCCTGTTGTGTTGTAATGGGCCACAAATGAGAAGGCCCTTTGTTCCCCCTCCTCCTCCTCCTCTTGGATTTTATAATGAAATGGTAATGTTAAATTGGTAGCGACCAAGGAGTAGCCAAGGCTGTATATGATGTTGTGTACCACAGTTGAGGATAGTTTTGGCCAGAGAGCGGAAAGGGAGCACTTGTGTGGCAGCCTGCAGTGCCTCTTGTTGGTTTTTTTTTTAACATATATAATTTTTATTTATATATTTATAGTATATAAATATATTTGCTTCTCAATAACTGTGCTGTGAAAATGCCTCTCCCACCTCGTTGGTGGTTCGTGGTCCTGCTGCTGTGGCTGGTTTGTGTCTTTACAAGCTCTTTGCCAGCAACGTGGTGCATCCGCGATGCCTTGTCCTCTTCAGAAGAAACAAAGCTGCTCCATAAAACCCGTGTGAAAGAGGATCACTAAAAGCGGAGCGAGGSAGACTGTCAAGTGCTGGAAAGGAAATTGCTTACAAGTATCCTCCGATTTCTTTCATATCCTTTTTACCTTCTCTCTCCCTTTGTCCTTGACTTTTTTTTATTGTAGGATAAACATTGTATTTATTTTCTGTTTACTCTGTGGAGAATTTCAATTCATTTTGAATAGGAAAAAAATAAATATGAAAAGCTACCAAGGTTCTTTTCCCTGGACTAGCTGGTGCCTTGCAGGGGAGATGGCGGTTATGTGGTAGTGGCATTGTGGAGGCAGGGCAATGGAGGCTGAATTAATTCATTTTCTTATTATTGGTGTTTCATTTTGCACTTTAATTTCTCAGTAATAATCAGCATTTTGTAGTAGAATTAACTTAGTAACTTTGTCAGTAGTGAAAACAAATAGACTCTTGGTCTATGATGGTTGTCTAAGTATTATTAATAAAGGAGAATGTCATCAAATTATCTTTAAGGCTACTTCRGAGCTGTTGAGCTGGGGAACTTTCTCCAAGTATTTATTAACTTAAATTTCTGTCACTGAGAGGTAAGTGCACATTATCTCCATTTTAAAAGTGAGACCCTAAAGTTTTGGGTTAATATATATGCATTTATTGTAGTTTCTTCACTACTTGGTTGTCCTGGTGTGGCTTAGGCCTTCAGGGGAGCTGATTACCCATGACTTAGGTCAGGAGTWCTGAATAATGAGCTCCCGAGCAGCCGGAGGCGATGCGGAGCGCGGATTTGTCTCTTCCGTTCCCCGGGCCGGCGACCTGCGGAGTCACTCGCTGTCCTTCTGGCCGTGATCATTAAACCAAGCTCTGCTGCGGGAGGAAATGGGAAAAGGTGCCGCGAGCGGAGCGAGGGAACGCTGCCTGGAAATACAAATATCTCCAGAAAAAGGCCTTGGGTTTAATAATAATAAAGAAAAAGGACAGTGGCAAAATAAATTGCTGCTGATACGATTTTTCTTCTTCTTCCAAGTTTGCCTCTAGTATGGCAGTTTCTCTCATAGATAAATAAATGCAAAGATGAGAATAGCTGCCAAAAACTGTCACATTTCTGGAACTTTCAGCCCCTGATTATTCACATTAAACCTCCCTCCCCCCGGCAGTACGGTACGGCACTCGGAATATGTACACCCACCATTCTGTCAGATCTGTGCAGTCTGCGTCTGGTTCATCTTCTGTGTCTTTGATGTGCTCCATAACGTAGGCAAAGAGAGGTCTGATAGTCTCTCTAAAAACCTGACAGTTTGTGTGACAATCTGTCCGCGAATCCACAGGCTCCTTGTCAACCAAATGAGTCTTTGAATATCAGAGGTTTGCGGCGCAGCGCTCGCGGCGCTGCATACGCGCYGAGGGGACGGTACAACAGGCGGCGGCGTAACCCCAGAGATGGCTGCGTTTTCCTTAATCATTTCRGGGACATCTCATCATCGCTTGTTGGCTGGTGCTCAGCCCTGCGTATGTCGGGGTTATTTAGCAAAGCTTGATTTGCTGGAAACTGCTCACGGAGCATAATTTGCAGTTGGGGTTAGAGGAAAAGCCTTGGGAGGGGGTGGAAGTTGCGGGCTTGGTCTACTTCTGCTTTGTGTTTGTTTGTTTTTCCTGTCTTATAGTGACTCTCTCCCTTGTAATTCCCCCTTTCCATTAAGGGCATGGATGCCATGCATTCTTTTTTTTGCCAGTGCTCTCCAATCTCCTGCCTGTTCTGCTGCTGCGGATCCCTCCTGCTCCGTGTTCYCCTTGGCATCCCCTGCGGCGCCTTCCTTGGCTACCTGCTCCGGGAGAGGTCCTGCCCKTCCCGCTCCTGCTCCCTGCGCCCGTCAACGTCTCAGGGTTTCGTGGTGGATCCGGCTGCGGGGAGGCAGCAGCTCCATCGTGTGCCCGGGGCCGCGGGYGCCGCGTTCCCACTGCCACCCAGCCAGGCTGCAGCTTCCCGAAAGCAGGAGCTGGGAGGCCTGGGTGTTTGGTCAGGACCTCCGTTTACCTGCCCTCGTCAGCATAATTGACCTGGGTGTTACTGCGAGTTCCTCACCTCGGACTTCCAGCTCCTCTGTGAAACTCGCAGCGAGGAGGGGATGTAGGCAGAGCCGTCTGCAGTTTAATCCGTAGTCTGGGCCATCTGCGAGGCCGGGCTTGTCTTTGCCAGGACGCCTGGTCTCCTGCGGCGCTTTGTGGCCTCTCTCTTTGAAGGTGACTTCCTTCAAAGGTGCTTGGCCTTCCAGCAGTTGTGTTTAAAGAAGTGCTGCTGTTTTGCTACAGCCTCTCAGAACCGTCTGCTTTAAAGCAACCTCACATAAATAGAATGCTGTTTTTGTCCTCTCCTTCTTCATCATTTGCTGTTTGTCTGGCTTAAAAATAACATGAGGGATTTCAGATTTCAGTGAGGCTCCTGTCGGAGTTTCTGATACCATCTTCCCGTGGGACACATGTGGGAGCCTTGTGCACAGGAGCATGAGATCTGTGTTGTGGTTTTAGCTGGACTCTTTCCAGGTGCCTTCCCAGAGATGCTCTGCCTCGGGAGCGCGCTCCCAATCCATGGTTGTAGCCCCTTTCCTGAGCAGATGGAGTATCTGGAGTTGGGACTTGCCCCTAGGAAGCCATGGGCTACAGCCTTGTTGGATTCCGTGTGCGGTTTAGGGCAGGTAGCGGAGCCTTTTGTGCCCRGCTTGTTACCCCCAGGGTAAACCCCTGTGGTCCTCCTCCCCCTCTCCCTCATCCACCTCCCAGCCGTGCTGCAGAGGCCGGTATTTTGTGGGATTTTAGCTATGCAAAGCTGCCTAGATGTGCTTCAGCATTCATATCCTGCTTTCAACCCCRCATAATATCAGGCTTGGGAAGATCTGTTCAGACAGGAATGTACTTTTGCCCGTGCCTGGTTTAACTTTCCCATGGTGTTCCTGGGGACTTTGCTCTTTTTCTGGCTTTTCCGATTCTTAATCCAAAGTTTATGATCTCATCGCCTGTTGCCAAAGGAAAGAAGAGGATGACACAGATCGATGCTCTCTTTTTATTATTGGCCCCAGTGGGAGGAGTGGATGAACCCACACATGAACAGTGAACAGCAGAGCCGTGTTTAGATGTTGGCTTTGGATAAAAATATTTTTTCCCTATCAGCAACTTGTTTGTAGTTGCTTGCAACTTCCTTCTCTTAAAAGGTAGCAGAAAACATTTGAATTCCTGTAAAAGCAGTTGAACCCCTGGCTTCTAGGCTCCCCCTGCTATGCACATTTCTTTCTTGTTAATCAGCTTTTAGGAATTTGGTGGGAATGAGAAAACAGTAGTGATCTCTTTTAGCCAACTACTAGGTGGTTCCACCAAGGAGGCAGAGCGGGAGCTCGGCAGGGTTCTCTGCTCGTGCAGAGGTTGCTCTCGCCTTGTGTCCTGAAATTCCCGAGCTCCCTGTTGTGGACCAAAGTTGACAGAAGTGATGGATTATGTGGGTAGATTTTCAGCAGTTCCAAAGAGTCACCCAGTGAAAAAATTGGTTCAGCTCATCTGCCTCTGCGCGTGGGGAGGGGTGCGAGGAGATGGGGTAATTTTTCAGAGCTGTTAGGAGCCATTTGCATGAGACTTGTGAGAGATCAGAACTAATGACCTGGTTTGCGGTGCGTGTGAACCAGCAGCCCGGGAGGCCCCCGGAGCCCGAGCGCAGCTTGGCTTCCCGGAGGCGGTGGCGTGAGCAGGAGCGGTTCCCGAAGCCCATGGACGCGCTCGCTGCCCCGGCGGGCGTCAGGAGAGGGGCTGGAAGGGACGCGGTGCGGACGGCGCCTCATCCTCGGCTCGTCCCCGGCCGTCGTCCGCAGCGTCTGTCAAGGCCCCCCYGCCTGCTCCGTCCCTCAGAGGTATCGCTAGTGTTCATCTGGGCTGGCAGCGTTTCAGCAGCCCTTAATCCTCTTTGTATCTCTAAGCACTGTGACCACTGACAAGCTCCTCTACTCTGAGGTGTCAAAACATCTCAAGATAGGTGATTTTTTTTTTTTTCTTCCAATCCAAATACCTTTTGATCTATTGACCCAGTCTTAACCTGATGGAGAAATCTGTGTTCCCATGACAGCTTTTTGCTGCTGCTGCTTAATGTTTGTGAAGAGGTTTGCCTAAAATTTGATTAATTTCTAGTTCCTCTAGCTCGTGTTGCTCTGTTGTCGGTTTTACGTGTTAGTGCAAGTAGTCCGTATTTCGCTGAAGTTGTAAGGAATGTGGTTTCATGTCAATGTGAGAATGAGCTGGCAGCAATTTCTCTTATGCTTCAATTACAATTCCTCCTGAAATAGCCCTGAGAGCTCCTTTCTTTGCCGGGCTGTTCTCTTGCTTTCTTTGCGGTCTCGTGTGGAAAGGACCTGGGCAGCGCAGAGAGCTGTAGGAGTGAATATAGGAGCTCRTGTGTGTGATTGCAGCAAAGAGAAGTAATGAATTAAAATGGTCCCAAATGTAGCTTTAAAACTGGTTAGCTTTGAAAGGAGGATTTTCAGCCCTGTGTTTATTGGGGTAGAATGGGGAGCAAGCATCAAATGCGCTGTAAAAACAGCAGGGTAAAGGAAGGTGGTTCMGTTGGTCTTCCAGCTTTAGTTATGTATTTTTATAGCTTGTGTTTTTATTATTTGCTGTGAACCATCATTTAATAGCAGGGGAAAATCCTTCAAATGAATGTTTCTTTGTTCAGGTTTTGTCCGCTGTGGAGAGCGCTGTCCCCGTATGACAAACCTCTGATGTTCTGAAGTTGGCTCCCCTAAGGCTCAGCTTTATTGAGAGGAGTGAAACATTTTAGGTGGTTCATTCATTCTTTCTTTGTCTCCTGTTATTTGAGTCTTTATGGTGTCCTTTGGTCATGTTTTTAAACTTATTTCTGCAACTAAGATTGCCAGGAGCTTTATTTAATAATAGCTGAGGCCTCGTGTTCCGCTTTTTCCTTTATCAACTCTCATTTTATCTCAAGCATCAAATATTGTGAGAGTGAATTAAAAGCAACATTGACATGTTGTAATTTTTATGTTGAATGTTCTCTGTTTTGCTGTGTGATTGAATATTGCAGTATAAAGTTCAGGTACTTTAGGAAGGTTTGGGGCAGATGAATCTTCATTTCAAGTGCAAATGCCACTTCCTGGTCCAGSTGAGGAGCCTTTAGGTGAGGGTGCCCCTGCTGCAGACCCTGGGCGAACATACATGATTTCTTGCTTGGTTCATCACCTGCAAGTCCTGGATTTTTGAAGGCCATTGGAATATCCTGAGCTGCCAGAGCAAGAGGTTAAACCATTGCAGCGAAGCAGCTTTGCAGCTAGCACTGTATGGACGAGGCAGCTTGGGAATTTGCTGTCCCCGAGTGAAAACCCCAAACCGCAGAACCCGCCGGGGCTGCGGGAAGGGCCCTTCCTTGTCTGCTACTCATTTAGCTCTTGTCTAGGTCAAAAGTAAGCGCCGCTTTCCCAAGGTAAGAAGAAGCCCGGAGGCCAAAGAAAACCTGTTTAACAAGCCTGCTTGTTGAGCCAACTCAGGTTTAAATGGTAAAACTCTGTTATTTTTCTTTTTCTTCCTTGAGGGAACCTTTAAAATACTCATCCATGGCTTTGGAAATGCTACTGCTTTGACGTTTTAGGGTTTTTTTGTTTGAGAGGAGTGAAGAGCGATGAAAGACAAGCTTGATATAAAAACAAGGGGGACAACTGGCTCGTGTGCCAAGACGTTTCCTTTCTGTTTCTAAAACTGAGCAATTATTGTATTTAAGTCGAACATTTTCCGAGCCCCTCCTTGATCTTCACTTTCTGCTCTGTTCCTTGTGGTTTCTTTGAGGCCTCCCTCCCTGCGCCTTTCCCCCTCCTCGCTGAGATTTTTGCCTCTCCGTTCAGGTTTTCTCTTGCCCACATTTCATGCTTTCCATCCCCTCTAGGAGCCGCAGCCTTTGCCTTCTGCTTCCTTTCTGGGCTATTTCTGTCCACGTTTGTAGCTGGTGTTGGAGCCGGGGCTGTCCCTGGTATTGGAGGGTTGAACCGTTTCTAGTAAACTAGACAAGGTCCTCCCACAACCACCTTAACCAACAGAGAAAGCAGCTAATGAATCTGTTGGCTCTTTTTCTTTCTTTAGGGGGGTTAAATGCCAGCCTCATGCTGGGTCTCACGTACAACATATTTGTTCCTGTTTTCTTCTCCTGCTGCTGTTTCACTGCAAAGTGCTGCAGGCTAATAGTATCTGACGGGGCCGCTTCCTATTGCCTGAAAAATGTTTAATTTTACTGCTTTGCTTTTACTCTTTCCCGCTTTCTCTCATTTTGATCTTTCAAATCCTGTCCCTCTGAGAAATCAGACAGTATGAAATATGAAATTGCTTGGGAAGTAATTGGAGAAACGGTGAGACTTAGGAAACCCATGGAGATAACGCTTACACCTACTTATTCACATTATTTAATTTTTAATGGCAAATTTAATTAATGGAGCACAGGTCTTGTGGTTTCATGTGTGAATAAGTAACAGCAGGGAGCTGAAAGTCATGAGGTCTGTTTACATGACAGAAAAAAGCTCCATTAAAAGCTGAACTTTTCATTAGAGGAAGGAATAAAATGGATTTAATAGCACAGAAGCTTGACCATTATGAGACAAGTAAGTAAATGAAAACATTAACGACAATTTGTTGGTAAAATGTGTTTTGAAGTGGTTATTCATCCGTGTTTTGTCAGTTTAAGCCTGTCTCTTAGGTCAAAGTTTAGAAAAGCAAAGTCTCTTCTGTGGCTTTTTTGGTATGTGACATAAATTGAGGCACCAGAGATAAAATGCTGAAGTAGAGCACCTTGAAGTCTGGGCTTTGAAAACCACAATAAACCTCCCAATTAGCTCAGCTGCACACAACTTGTGTGATACAGGCAGCTGTTATCCCTGGCTTGCAGATGGGAAACAGTGACTTGCCCAGGATTGCACAAGTGGCAAAACCACTAATAGAGCTTGAGTTATATCTGTCGCTTCCTCTTTGCAGCCCCTGAGCACTCTGTGTAGCCTCATCATGCGCAGGACCACAGCTGCATTCATGGGAAAATAAATGAAGAAAGGCAAGAATGGTATTCTGTATAAAATGACCAAGTCTGGGGAGAGGCAAGATAGCAGCTAGAGCTGGCCCTAAATGAATAGCTGTCCTCCCTTTTGATACCGCTTTGTCACCTTTTTTTGTATGATAGATGATTGCATATTTTTTGCAGGTGCTTTTTCAGCCCGAGGGCCTTGCAGATGAGCTTTGAAAGAGGCAACTGCAGCTTTTTCCGTGTGAAGTCCGGAGGCTTTGCTTAAATCAGCTTTATCAGCAGTTAGTGACACGAGACCTTGCGACGAAGGAGCTCTGGGTCCCTCGAGCCGGTCGTGCTCGACGGGGCTGCAGGTTCAGCAGGGGAGGGCAGCTGCGTGTCCTGCTCCGTGGGCAGGGGCTCAGCACTAACCCTCTTTCTGTGCGAGCTCTGGAGAATTTAATGCAACCCTCTCTAGCCCTGAAGCCAGACACTCCAGAGCCTCTTTGGCACTGCCTTAACTGATATCTGATATGCCTGCCTTTATTGTTGAAAGGGAAACATGCTGCATAATTTTCTTCTAAGGAATAAGTAACATAAGTAAAAGCAGTGAGATGTAAAATGAATTTTCCAGTGCTAGCAGCCAGTTTTGATACTCGTGCTTCAGTGACTCTCAAGATTCTCCACGGCAATTAAAATAAAACCCCCAAACACAAACAAAAAAGCTCCTCAAAATAACTTACTGCTAGAAACACCTTGGTTACACGGGAAAAAAATGGAAACAATCGAAGCTGATGGTTGGCTGTTGGAGACCTTTTCTCCATGCTTTCTCTTCATGAAGGTGAAGTACATAACGTGGGGCACGTCGTGGCCTTGATGCAATCTATTAAAAAGTAAATGAACGTTTTAGCTTTTGCTTTAATGATGTGGTCTTTGAGTGAACGTGCTGTTTGTGGTTGGAGCTGAGCGTTGCCTTCTCTCTTGCAGAACGCCGAAATCTACAGGCTGACGTCGGCGCAGTACCACGAGGCGGCCACGGGCGYGGAGAAGTCGATCAAGTGAGAAGCCTTTTTTGTTCTTCAACRGTTCTGCTTGTGCTTCAGAGGGCTCCGTGCGTAGCCTCGGGATATTCCCTCGCATGGAGCGCGAAGCCGCCTCGTGCCAGGGAGCGAGGGGTCTGAGCAGTTGTAAAGGAGCAGCCTCTCTCTGCCTGTGCCCAGCTTGACAGAATGTAGGATAAAGCTGTTGGCTTTGCCAAGGGGGAACAAGCGGGATAGAAAATGCAAATGCGTGCAAATGGTTTCCAGGATTTTCAAAATGGCAGTGGAAYATGTTCAATTTCTTCAAATGTTGACCCAATGTATTGGCTTACACACTGAAGCACTGGGCTAGGGCATATGAGTATGAAAAAATCGCTCTTAAAGTCTCCATTGATTGGGGAAGAAAATGGTAAATAGCATAACTCTTTTCTGTGTAATTATAATGAATGTTTTCCTAGAATGGGTGAAATGATTTTTCTGACCTTCTTCCTCAGTTTGGTATAATTAGAGGACCTTTAGCGTTGGTCATCTTTTTTTTTGATTGTTTTTGTTTAACATCAGCATATTTAGTATCTAAATTCCACTTGTATTTACTAGTTGTGTTATGTAGCTTATTGTTYCACATGCAATAACAGCTGTCCAAGGAAAAATATTTTCTATAATTCTTTAATATTAATGAGTCCAAAGCAATTACACAGTCAAGAGAAGCACATGCATCTCTGTTGGGTAAACAGTTGGCCAAYATGCACTAAACTGGAGTAGCAACATATGTAGTCCAGTTGGGTTTGGTCCAGGCTGTATGGTGCTTAATTGCATAAATAGATAATATAATAGTAATGAAYATGGTGGTGAGGTTGTGTATTGTATTGTGCTCTCTTTACTTAAAATTATGTTCGGCTGTCAAGCATTGTATAACCTGTTGTAATTTCACATTTTTGTTTGGACAGTCAAGCAGTAMGTTGCTAAAGCAAAACGCAGCTGACACATTGTGTGCATTTAGTAGTAGTATTTGCCCGTAGTATTTGTCTGTTTTTAAAAATTTACAGGACGTCAATCTTTGACAGTCTTCAGTCATTTCAGTCTTCTCTGCGTTCACTTCTGTAGTTTTGTGGTCGTTGTTGCAACTCCCTGTAACTGACCTAGGGGATCCTGAAGGAAGAGGTTGTGACCTTGGGTTATATTCTTCACTTGCTGTTACAGATTGTTGCTAAGCTATTCTTGCTGAGGTAATCTTAAATTGGATTCCTAAGATTTAATTTGGTCTCGTCCCTGTTCCTTATGAACCTGAAGACWGGTAATGTAGGTTACCCTCTGGTAATGCTGATGCACCCGTTTCTCAAAATGGTTAGTGGCTGAGACCAATGCAAATGTTAGTTAATGATTTTTCTTTTAAGATCCAAAATATGTGTTACAGAGTCTCTGAGGTCCTTTCTCTTTTTCTTTGAGTTCTTAACATCTGTTAGTCTCTGCCTTCTGGCCTTATTGCASAGTCTTCTCCTATTTTGAGGCTGTATAGACATGAGTCATTAGAAATGGGCAAATTTCTTAGTCTGCCCTCCATAGAGCCCAAATATACACCTGGCACAGGAATTCTACTGTGAAAGATGCTTCTCAAGGCTACGGTGAGCCTTGAGAAGAGCCAAGCTGTGTGAGGCTACTGAAACTCTCTATTTACAGTAGAAATTATCAGGAATAACCAATACTACCCTGAGCTGTGTGTGAGAATGWGCAATTTGGGGTTGATCGTGTCCTTTGATAACGCACATGCTGGAAAAATCGTTGTTGTTTTCCTTGTGAGTGTGTGCAGTGCATGCACATGATCCTCTTCAGGGGTGGACCACGCGTTCCCGGAGAATGGATATGCCCTAAGCGAGGGTCAAGACATGTCTGGGGTAAAGGGAGGGAAACTTTCTTCTCATGTTGCCATTCTTGCCTGCTTGGTAGGACTTGAAGAGTCTGCATGTTATGAGAACCTCTGATTAGGCTTTTTAAATTCAAGACTTGCTACTGCTTGTTTATGGTAATAAATTACAAGATCCTGTGAATTCAGTGGAAAGAATAGTTTGTTCATGTTGTTTTGCACTTTCTTATTAGACAGACAAGCCCAGTAAGTGCTAAGCTGGCTAAGACTAATTTATGCAGATCTAGTAACTTGGGTGGGAAGAGCAAGCCGAAACGCCGAGGAACGTGGCTGAGGCCTTGTAGCCGGGCTGTGGGTGGAGAGCAGGTCTGTGCTGCGGTGTGCCCGGCCACAGCCGCCCTTCTCCGCCTGGAGGGGCGAGTGCAGCTCCTTCCCCTTGCGGCCCCTTCTCCGTTCRCACCAGCCCAGCCCACTGCAGGCTCTTGGAGCTGCCTCTCCTCTTGTGAGACCGGTCCAGTCCGTGTTTGTCATCYGCTGTGCATCTGGGTCGCTGGGGAGGAAGGGGGGGATTGAGCTGGGGCTGCTTTTCAGAGACCGTGTTGYGGCAAAGATAAGAAATATCTGAAACAAAAAAGTATTTTCTTGGCATTTATTCACTCCCTTAATTCCTTTATCAAAACCTACAGCTCAGCACAACTGGTTAAGTGTTCTACGAGCCATCTCCTCTCCTTAGTGATTATATAGCATTTCAGGACTTGAAAATACCGTGTGCGCTTTTTGCCGGCGACCCTTTGCAGCACGCCTGCGAGGCGGGCAGGTAAGCCCTTCTATCTCCATTTGTACAGAAACAGAAGTGCAGTGCTTAGCGCAGAGCTTCATCTTAAATCACTGGCAGGGGCGTTAGCTCTTGGCTCCTACTTAAGGGAGGGCTGCTAGGCTCGAGCTCGCGCGGCCCGGCTTGCGTGACGGACTTTGTTCCTAATCCCTTCACCTGAAGCCGGCGTGCTCCCATCCCTGCAYTCCTCCCGCTGCATCACCTCATTCCTCTGGGCTCTCTCCAASCTCGTCCTTCCTCCCGGGAAGGAGATCCTAGCAACGAGGAACCGCAGCGYGGAGCTTTCGGCACCTGGAGCAACTTGCCCTTGCTGCTTACATGCTGTTGTGAATTGGATCACTGCCATGGACATATTGTCTCCCTGGGTTTATTGTAATTGGTGCATTATTATTTTTCTCTTTTGTTAACCAACAGAATTAAAGTCTGGGGACCTAGAACTCTTTTCTCCATCCTTCCTTGTTTAGCAAACTGTGCACATCAGTAATCACCCACAAAAGAGGCAGCGTGTAAATAAAAAGCCGGTGCTCTCCGCCCTTCACTTCGTTCCACATCTTTTTCTCGGTGTTCAGAGAGCCATGACTCAGGCTGGGTTTAGAGAAGACAACTTGCTAATCCCCTCCCTGCTACAGAGAATAAAATGGCATTTCATTCCAAGCTCTATTAATGCRCTCGCTCCGGGGATAAAGCAGCACTCCCAAAAGGCAGTGGTCAAATTTTTTTCTGTTGCGTTGTCTTTGTCTTCTTTTGAGTGTTACATTTAGATTAGCTTCTGAGGATTAAATGTTATTACAGTCCCTGGATCTGTTAAGGGGAAAGGGAAAAAAAAAAAAATCAGTAAAGAGGTTATGGCTTAACGCAGGCACTCTTGATTTATCCTCAGAATGCTGKTTTTTTAATTAGATTTATTTTCTTTGTGAAGGTGGTTTTATTTTATTTTTGTAGCTGTTAAATTTGGACGCAAGCACCGGCACGGGTGGGAGCAAGCATTCGACTCTCCAGAAGGTAAAGCGAGCAGCAAGGTGAGGGGATTAGGAAGCCGTTAAAAGATAGAACAGTTCTGAAGGTGAATTTTTCTCTGCGACCTCCTCGTGCTGTGCTGAACCTCCCTGATGCCGCTCACCGAAGGCCTCGTCGCTCGAGGACCGCGAGCGCCTTGCGCTCCTATCRGGAGCACGGAACAAACGGCCCCGTCTTATCCTGGCAGAAATCAGCCTTGCATCCGCTGCCAAAGGGATTCGCTCCGTGTGGGACTCTGTATCTCTGATTCCCTTGTATGGTCCTAAGATCTTCAAGCTTAATGGGCATCAGTGTTTAAGGTGATYAGGTTAGAGAAACTGGCACGTGGCGAGTACCCTCCCGCGCTGGAGGTGGAACCAGCCCGCCTCGCTTTGGGAAGGGGCTGAAATGTGCCGGGATGGGCCAGCTGCGGGGAATGGGACCTTTCAGGACTCGTGGAAGTGAAGATCTTAGGAAACTGCACAACATTTTATGGCGTTGATGCAGCCTCAATTAAAATGGCAGTAGTAACCGGAACAGAGAGGAATGCCTTATTCCACTCATCCCTTTAATTTTATTTTGYTTCCGTGATTGCATAGATCTGGGAAGTTTTTAAGACAGTTACATGGTAATACTTGAGTTTATTAACCTTGAAATCTCTCGCAAGGCCCCAGCAATTGTGATTCTCAGTGCTGTGCCTGGCAGTCGAGCTCTGAAATAGATGTTATGTGGACAGTGGGGAAGCCCAAGGAGATGCAGCGCAGAGACACAGTTTTGAAATAAAATTGCTTTGGGATTTCTCCTATTATTAGATTAGAGAGATGATTAATTCAGTGTTGAAATTAAGGGCCTCTGCAATAGGGATTTGAGAGTTTTCAGGCAGAGAAGAGTGCTCCTGCTTGGAGCTCATCTGCYGCCTTATCTCGACGTAGCACTTTTGCACCCCGCAATGATGATGCCCTCACAGGAGAAGGGTTTGGCTCTGTCCCAGTCCTGTCTTTCCCTCGGTGCTTGGTTTGCATTAGTTATTCGTTTTCTTGTCTGTAGTGAATCTGCTCCGTATAATCTTCAAATAAAAGGATTAGTTCAAGTTTTCCGGTTTCTTATGGTTATAAAATGTGTCTGTAGCGGGAAATTGATGAAACAGACTTTACAGTAGGAGTTTCCCCAAACTTGTTTTGAAAGTGGGTAAAAGAGTAGATGGGTCAGTTCTTACATTCAGTAAGGCCCATYATTAAGCAATATTTCTGCTGGTGCTTCATTTCCAGTTACTGTATATTTCCCTGCAGCTTTAGCAATGCGGTGTAGAAAATGAGAGTCAAGTATGTGGAACTGGGTTGTGTAAATGGTCCAGGTAGCCCCAGTTAGCCTCTTTCCTCTGATGAAGGCTGATCAGCTGCCACGCTGCCATAGCCTCTTTCTGAAGTTCAGTTCCTGGCGTTTACTAAGATGTTCTTTCTGAATAAAAGACTTCCTTTTTTTGTCCAGTTAGTAAATGATGTTCTAAACTAGCGTTCATAATATCATCTTTCCTCCAATGCMTCAGGAAGGATAATCAATAAATCAGTCCAATGAGCCAAGATTGCAGTTCTGTTAGAATTGAAAAATTGGTGTAAAGCGTTAATATATATTTTCAAAATTGCAAGAGCCTTTCTTCAAAGGTACATTGCTAGAACTAGGGAGCCTGTAGARTTAAGAGCTGAACAGCACAGACTGGAACAGCAGTGGAAGAGGTGCCAAAGACTCCATGTAGCCTATTAGGGATGTTTCTATTGCTATCGATTTTTGCATGGAAAGCGCTTGTRTTCTGTAGTAATGATGCCATTATGAAGCGCTCAGATTGGGGTTTGTTGGCAGGGCAAATCCAGATTGTTTTTGAAAGCGTGGCTATTTGTGCCGCCGGTGCAGCAAACCTCGAGTGTCCTCGGCGTAGCAGAGCACGTGCAATGCTTTGGCTCGGCCTCACTGCAGGGAATATAGTGCAAACAGAAGTGGACCCCATCCGTGGTGTGGGAGCTGTGCATTTCCCCATGCACTGCGGTGGAAGCAAGGTTTATTTGTCCAGGTTTCAAGGTATTTTGCTGTGGGTTTAGATGCCGGGTCCACGGCAAAACCGGGAACTRCTTGTGCCTTTGCTCCCTCCCTCCCTGTGGCTTCCGCTGGGAAAGATGTCCTGAATGTTACTCGGTGACCTGGCTCGGTTCCCTCCTGCCGCGTTTGTGCCCTCTCCTGCTGCCCGTGAGCTGGTGGCAGGGACACGGGCCTGCTTTGGAAGGAATTGAGGCTAAAGTTGCCTGGGGAAGCTTTCCAAAAAGAATGGCAAATTAAAGATGTCAGAAGCAATAATGCCTGAGAAACCACTTGTTACCAGTGAATTAATGATTTGTTTGCTAATTAGCTGCCTAAGGCAAAGTTGAGGTAACACCCCTTACAATCTGGTCATTAATTCAGTAGCAACTGATTTCAAGGGCAATGCTGCTAGTTTGAACAGTAATTGTGTTCCTGATTATGGATCATATGCTCCATGCAGAACGTCTGCGTTTTTGCATCCGAGTTTGCACTGGGAGCAATGGCGGGATGATGGAGCAACCAAAGGCGAGTGTGGATGGAGGAAACGTGAGAACAGAAACACCGTGTTCCGTAGGGCAGAGCTGCTGCTCCCCACTATGTTCCTGCTCCACCTGCTCAGGAAAGGACCGTGGTGGGTGGCAGCGTCGCAAGATCCCGGCCCGGGAGGCTCCTCATGGCTGACGAGTGACTTCTGCCCTTCGTGAAGGGAGAGGGACGTAACCTCTGCCGTCTTGTTGAGCTTCGGCTCAGCCCCTCTTCTTCTTCGTGTGATTTTGATAGTTCCTGCAATCACTCTGATAGCATATTTTTGTGAGGGTTGGTAAGTGTCTATAGTATTTGATTTAAGGCAATGGGGTCCAATCAACGTTGGGGTCTTGAGAGAGGTGATGCCTAGCCTCATACTGGAGACCTTGCTTGGGTTGGTCCTCCCTGCTCGTCCTTTTGTTCTGCTGCCTAGTCCCAGCCTGGGACGTGKGCCTGCCACCTCAACCAGGATCGTGCCTCACTCGGCACAAAAGTGGCGTTTGGGAGGCGGGAGCCCTCCGCTCGCATGGCCTGTGCTGGGGTGAATATTGTGTCTTTGGGGACGGCTTCTTGGCTCTGCCCTGATGGGGCCTCGACCTGCTTGTGGCCAGCCTGATGTAGGCACTGGGTTCACTAGCTCACAGGAGCTGTTTCGTGTAAATAATTTTCTATTTTTTTGTTAAGTCTGTGAGGATTCCTTGAGATGATGTTTACTTTTTTTTTTAAAAAAAGAAAGAAAATCTCCTCCACAGCCTTAAATAAATAAASGAAGTCTTTGTGTTTTTTCTCTTTGGAAACGATGTTATCCATGTTCTCGTGGGGGATGMGTAGCTCTTAATGGCAATCTTGCCAAGTCAGTGCTCAGCAAGCTGCACCGCGTGCTGGAAGGAGGCCGTGCTTCTGAAGACCAGAACACGTGTGCAGAAGCAAGGGGAGCTCGCAGGAAGGTGAGTATTTAGTTTCAGATCCAATCAGAACTTCAATGGTGGCAGCTTCTTTTGCCTTCAGATTTTTCCCTTGCGTCTCTGGCAGGATAAGCTGCTCCATCAGTGGGAAATACATTGATGGAGCTTTTTGTTTGGTTGGTTTGGTCAYTGATGCCCCTGTGTGTAGTCTGGTGTAGAGACTGTAGGGACTCAGTGTAGCGCTTTGTGGAGCTTAACTGCTTAAATTAGTGGCCAAGGTTTTCTTTGAGAAAGCTGCTAGTGCTCTGACTACGCTACAGAATCTTCTCCCATAGGAAATACCTGCTGAACCTGTCTGTGTCTCGCGTCTTGTGGCTACATAAAMTCAGTTTATCAGGTCTTCAATTATTTTCTTTACAGGTCCCTGGCTGACCTCCAGACAGATAGCACGGACTATCACAGCCTAGATATTCCTAGAGCCAGTAATGCATGCATTCTGTAGGCTGTATGYGTTCCCTTCCTGAGCTAAGTTCTTAATCAGGTTTTAGTGTTTTGTTCTTTTTTTTCTTTTATCTGAAGAAAGAAAAGTCCCTATTTGGGTCACTTGTTGGGCTGTGTGTTGTTTTCCGATGCAGTTATTGCTTGCTATATTGCTTTTCTGCCTTGTGGGAGCTGAGCCAGCTTCCTTTTCTGATTCAGAGAACTCCTTCCAGCAACGAGCTTCTGACTCATTCCGGCTTGGCTCCCAGAGATCGCTTTGCTGCTAACTTTAGGCTTTTCATCTTTGCTAGTCAACTTTTAGTAGCTTGGCGTCTTTGGAAAGAATGGTGCATGGCTTTTTGGGCATGAGGTGCGGTTCTGTTAACTTCTRTATCTCTTGGCAAGTCATGGCAGAGGCTGTAGTTTTCCCTTCCTCTTCCAAACTGGCAGAATTCCTCTTAACTCAATATTCTGCAATCATCATCAGTAAAAAAATTTACATCCAAACCTACATTGGAATTATCTACTTGTGGGAAAAATTCATTATTCTGAACCACTTGCCATCTGCCTCGCAGAATTTCCGTAGACGTGATTAGCAACTGGGTTTGCAGGTTCAGTGGGACGGGGACCGTGCCTTCTAATATTGTTTTGTGCAGTATTTTGTATATTGTCTTCTTCTAGCCCCCCAAAATAAAAGTGTCTTAAGCCTTGGATAGGGAAGGCTGTGAAGTATGGTTGAGATGACATCAAGGAAAGGCCAATGAGGAGACATAATAGGAAGTCTTTCAGGGTGACGTGTTGGTTAAATGGGGAATGATGGCTCATGTTTTGGTTAGAACACTAAAAGGAGAGGATTTTCTGTGGTATTTGGAGTAGATAAGCTGGAGAGCTCATGTGCTTTGAGCAGATCATGCCATCTCTGTATCAGTTTCGTCACTGAAATGGGGAGTCTATTGACTTTTAATAGTTTTCCAAATTAAATGTTGTTAATGTTGAATAAAACTAACGTTTAGCAGTTTTATATCAAATTCGTCCACATATTTTTGAAAAGTTTTTTTTATTTCACGACACAAATGTGGTCAGCTTAGGTTGTTTTTGCTGAACATACTGTAGTGACAGAACAGGTTGCTGACACTATTGAGATTTGGACATTTGTGTTAACTTTTGTTCTCAGTGATGAGATCTAATTATTTAAACAGGAGAGGATTTTGGAACAGCTTCTGTGCGTGACTGCAGGGAAGGGAGGTATCTGTAATGGAAAGGACAGGGTGAGCAGAGTGCACAAACTGCAGCAGGGAAGTGTGTGGCAGCTTCAACATGCTGTCAAAACAGGAGTGGGGATTGGGAAGCACACGAGCGATAGATTTTATAGGATCACAGAGTCGCACAGAACCTCGCAGTACTTTGTAAATATGCATTCATTAGGCGTTTCTGGCGACAAAAAGGCGGTCAGGTGGCCCATTCCTGGAACGCAGCTGTCGAGGGAAAGGGGCGAAGGGGACGTTGCAGCTGTGCAGCGGCAGCGTGCTGCGGGCGGGTGGTACCGCGGCACGCGGCAGAGCTTTAGGCACGAGCCCAGCTCCCCCGTGACAGCCCCAGCTGAAACGTGGAGGTAATGCCCTCATTCTCATGAGAACTCCTCCAAGTTTCCACTTTTAATCCATCTCCTTTTATGCAGTATATTGCTATTAGCTCTGCATTTGGTCCAGATCACTGGCAAGGCCTGCTGAGCAGTGCTTTGGATACATGAGGCTGATCAGAAATATTTCCTTCCTGATCGTATCAGTTTTTCCTGATGAGGCATGCAGTTTGTTTGCACTGTGCTAGGTTATGTAGCATAATATTACCAATTTTTTAATAGACTCTTGGATATCTGCTACGTTTCCTCTGTTTCTCTTGGCAAGCAGCTGCAAAATGACTCTTCCCTCTTTTATTCAAGCCACGTTACTGAGCTGATCCGCGGGGTCAGGGAATCCTGTAGGCTGCAGCGAGGCAGTGGTGTTTGCATTGAGGATCCTGTGGCCCCTGCTCAAAGTTGGCTTTCCTGGCTGCTTGCTCGGCGGTGATGAGTTTGTTATATGTGAATGAAATGCTTCAATTGTGTTTAATTTTCTGCTGTAAATGTCATGGATGCAATGATGAGAGAGGATGGAACCTTTCTATGTGCTGCGCATTGCATCTGTCCGGAGTTATTTTTCTGACGTGTTAAAGAGAAGCCATCAGTGAGAGCCAACTGCTACCCAAGGGAGAATGCAGTTTTACAGGTCAGTTAACCACTTATTGGTTTTTATGTATGTGCAGTGCAACCCGGTATCCCACTGCATTTGTGTGACAGCACTTCACCGAGCTTCGTCTGCAGCGCGCGTGACGTACCCTGGTGCTACAGACAGGCTCACGAGCTGCGTGAGGAGCCTGGTTCCTTCCTGACGCGCAGAAAGCCCCTCCGTGCGCCCTCGACGTTGCCTGCCGGGTCACCAGCCCAGCTCATGGCTGAGCGGCCGCTCTCCAGGCTGCGCAGGGGAGCTCTGGTGCTGAGTGCCGTGGTGGGGATGAACCGCAGTTTGCTCAAGCTGGTGCAGACATGGGCAGCAATCCTGTCAAGCAGCAGAGTAGTTATCCAGCTGGCGGTGGATCTTGCAGCCTCCAGGGCTTTCCTACAGCCTGCTTTCCAATCCTGAGTCCATACTCCTCCTTCCAAAGAGGGAAGCTGTCGGCAGCAGCAAGAACTCAGTAGCCATCGTTGCGCTGTGTTTGAAACTTCGTGCCTGTAGGGTCCATATCCTGATGACGTTGCCCACATCAGTTCTCACAATAAGTGTGCAGATGTGTGTGGGAAAGTTGTGTTGCTCCTTGATTAATTGCTGGGTGTTTTGCCCRGCACTCTTCCTACTAGCCCAGGAGTTTTGATGGAAATCCTCGGTGAGCCTTCCTTTAACCTCCCAGATACTCAGCACTTCTTCATGGGGTTTATATCCCTGCAGAAGGGAATTTACCAAGACAAATGAGTGCAGTTATTGACCAGAGCAGCTGTTACCTGCCACTACAGAGCAGCCAGGAGAGGGTTAATAAGAAAACCTCTTATGAGCCACTAGATTGGCCCTGACTAAGATGAATGTCTAATTCACTCCCAGCGTCCTTACTGCTGCCAGTAATAAAAAGCTTGCTTCACATATTCACCCCTCTGCAGACGTTCCTCTTAAATTAAATATCAAGAGGACATATAATAGCACGATTCCACGCCAAGCCAATATTATCAGATTGATGTCAGCAGTGATAATAGAAGAAGGATAAGTTGATGAGATTTCATTTATTTAATAAAGGGAATACGCAGCGATAGGGGGACTTGGTAACTCTTGGTGTGTCGGAATGCAGCAGCRTCCCTGGCTCTGCGCTTACCTGGGCGAGAGCGGAGGGCGTGAGTCCTTTGTTGCGTTTTGAGGAACCCTCTCCCGTCTCTTCAGACAAGGACCTGCTTTAGGCTGCAGGGCGCRGGGGGAGAGGCACGTCGGAGAGCCTGCGTTTCATGGCTGCGTAGCCTCCCGTCCCATAGGGCAGCGGAGAAGCAAGGGTCTCTTTCCCTGGTATGAGAGAGACGCTGCTAAGGGCTTTTTTATTTATTTTTTTTCTTCTCCACTTAATATCGTCCTTTCCGCTTTCCTTGCTCTCATCTCTCCCTCCTCCTTTGAACGGAGGAGAACACGTATTGTTGGTTTGATCTCTCATATCCCGTTTGCCCCGCGCTTCCTTGTGAGCTCGTCCTGGTGCATCCCGGGGCTGGATGCAGTCCTCGCCCCTCCCACCCCGACCCTCTCCTGCCGTCTCCCAGCCCTGGCTCTGGTTTGGAGCCGCCCGTAGCAGTCGTGCYGGGAGCCTATTCTTAACCACTGTCCTGTTTTATAAGAGCGGTCTCTATTTTAACCTCATCCYTACTCCACCGCATTGCTTCCCCTCCTGAGAAATAATAAAAAAGCTTCAGAAAAAAAAAAAGGGCACTTTTAGCAAGAGCAGTGCAGGGGAGGGTCCAGGRGATGAGTTTTTGTGAGAGGTGGTTGTTACCAGCAGGCTGGAGCTGGGCTGAGCTTGAGGGACTGTAGGTCCTCCTTGTATGCAAATGCTGCAACCTGAAGGGCTGCTTTTTTTTTTCTAATTAAAAAACCCTGATATAAACAGAGGAGCGACATCCCCTCGAGTCAAGGGATGAGAGCTGGGGCAGCAGGAGCGGCTGCTGTGCTGGGAGGAGAGCTCGGGGTGCTCACTTACCAAAGCGGTTCAGCCACCCGTTTCCCGTCCCCAYGGGCATGGGTCTGTGGACGTGGGTGACGTGGCTGCTCCCGAGCTCTGCGGGACGCGCGGCCCTCGCGTGAGCGGCCTTTGCTTCGTGCGTCACACTGCGTGTGGGACACAGGGCCCGTTGTCTCCCGAGCAGCGTGGGCTTCCAGCACCAAAGTGAAATGTCGTCCTCGGTGGGATTTGACTGGTTTTGGTGAATTTCCAGTTTGCTTGTGAGGACATTCCTAAATTGCTTCCYGTGACTTCTGTTGATAATTGCCTTAACTGTCTTTGCATTACATTGATTACATTGATTTAAATCTGTTTTGAGAAGCTGGTGCTACTGGTGTATAAATGGAGTTTGAGATTTTATTTTGAAGAAACAGCAACTTATTGATGTGGGGACAGTATTATTTTTTTATTACCTTTTGTTTTTGTTATGGCTCTGGGTACCYGGAATGCAGTTATCCAGTAAACCCTCTATGTTGTGGGAAGCAGCATATATGAACACCAATAATTCAGGTACTCGCTAGGCAGTGGATGCCTATGGTGCAATGGATGCCACCTCATCTGGGTTGACCCTTTGCAGCCACAGACACTCAGCAGCTTCTCGCTTGCCACTTGCAGGCCACACGCAGCCCTCTGCTCTGTGGGCTGAGTATCGAGGTGTCTCCTGAGCARGAGTGCCACAAACTTTGCACTGCTCTCTGATAGGCCCACAGGGAAGTCCTAGCTTTATATCTACTCCAGGCAATGAAGCCTGATGCTGTAGGAGGGGACGCTGAAGGAGCAGACAAAAAAATAAAAGCTTGATTGGCTTTGCTGGCACCGGGAGCTCTGGGAACCTCGAACGTCCTAAACGTTTCTCCAAGAGGTTTGCGTGATATCGTTCMGTTCAGATGAACATAGAGCGCTTCGTGACAGGCGGTACCTTTTTCTGGTTTTCTGCATGAAAATTGCAAAATGCCCTTCAGTTTAATGTAGCTGGGGTAAAAAAACCTAATTTTGAAAGTCTTAACTTTTTCAATGAATTGAGGGATTTGGTGGTATTTCCTGACCTGGTATTGTTTGGTATCTTTTCCACTGTCTCAGTGATTTGATTAGAGTGATATTAAAGTTAGTGACAGAGCAAAATGCCAACATTATGAGATTCTGAAGCTCTCTATGAGTTCTTTTCTATTTCAAATTTTGAAATGATTTTTTTTAATACAGACTTTTTAAGAGTCTTTTATGATGACATTCTATTGAAAATACAAAATTACAAATGCACGCTAGCCTCTAGGGACCATATATGGAATATATATTTCTCCTAACGGCTGAAAGATGAAGGAGGCTGGAAAAAAAGCTTGTTTGGTGTTTTTGGTAATTTCTAATCCAAACATTTTGGATGTTTTTATAGTGTGGCTATTGTGATGTTACTATTAAATTTGTAGTCTGCCCATGTATGTTGGAGGTGTAACTGGAGGCTGAAGAAGTTCCTTTGGAGTTGATCTCCAGCAAACTATTTTGAGGAAGCAACTGGGTGGCTGATTCGCCAAGGACCAAAGAGTTTTTCCTCTGTCATCCTGCTCCCCTGCCTTCTTGAGCACCCTACAAAAATGATCATGGCTTGGAAACTAAACTCTGAGCTCTCTAAAGCCTTCTAGAAGATTTTTGCCTTCAGACCTTGATATTGCTGTAAGTCGGCGTGTTTTGCCTGGTGGAAAGACACCTGCCCCAGCAGTAGGTAGGTCAGCTTTYCCCCCTGGCTCCCTGTGAAGCTCTTGCCGAGCGGGCCCTGCGTTCCTGGGGCAAGGAGCAGATGATCACRCGGCCCTCGTGCCTGCCTGGAGCATCGAGTGCTTTGGGAGGAAGAGGTGCCCACGGTTTGGGCACGGATCTGTACCCAACCCGAGGTRGAACGTACAGGGATTTAATGGGATTTTTGCTTTGGGAGACTCCCTCTGAGGGGTGCTCTGCCTAAGCACATGTTCCCTGTCCTCATGTGAGATGTGCTGTGGCAGTAGTGCTGCTGATTCCTGCCCTTTGTGCCCGCGTGCCCGCACCTGACGACACTGTTGTTGCWGTGTTAGTGCCGTTGCTGCTGGCAGCCCCTTGCAGTGACCTTCCCCTTCACGGGTGCTGTCGAGGTGCCATATGTACACGTGCACGTTACAGAGTGTATAACAGCTCCGATTGTTCTAGGGGGTTCRCCTGTGCGGTGTGGGTACTAATTACTTCAGAAATGCAAAGAAAAAGATATCTAGTCTTCCTGCTATTCCTTGCTCCTCGTAGTCATTGGGAGGACTGCAGCGTTTCCAACCACGCCGGMTCTTCCGAAGTGCTTAAACAGATGAGAAGTCAATACGTGGAGGTGGCTCATTCACCAAGCCCGCTCGGGCGCTCAGCAGACTGTTACAGATCTGCTGGCCCAGCCAGGTTTCCTAAGTCCTGCCAAAGATTTCCAATGTGGCTCAGGGAAATCGTTGAACCTCTTGGATCGATTTTCCCTAACTGTAGAGGAGAAATGATGCTTTATCTCAGGATAAAGCACAAGCTCCCCCCTTTCCTAACCTAGAAAGAGTATGCTCTTTCTTTCTGCTAAGTACTCTGTTTTTATCAGCTGAAAGGCACTGTTGGCCACTTGACCTCCTGTGAACACTGGTCACCCTGGCTGCTTCRTTTGCTCGGACTAGATGACTTCAAGGAGAAGTTGGTGTTTCTGTCGCTAGTAAAGCGGTAGTRAGTAGCTGAGAACTTGTGCTCACCTCTCGTCTGTTCTTGTTTGCCTTGCAGGAGGAGGAGCACTGATCCTGTCTGTTCAAGGCTGCAGTCTGAAATTCTCAAGTGCTACCAAGACAACAAACATGAAGTGCTCAGGTGCTCGGAGCTGGCTAAGGAGTATCAGCGCTGCGTTAGCGCGGCCCAGAAGGTAACAGAAACAGCCCGCTTTGCTCGCTGGCTCCGCTCTCTTGCTTTGCACCGTGTCCTCCTAGGAGGAATATCTGAGTGCTGGGATTTCTACTGGTCAGTTTGCAGTGTTTATAGAAGATGGATTTTCCTCAAGGTCCTCTGTTTTTTTGCTTTCACATTTCCCACTCACACCGTGGTAGGTCCCAACATCCCTTCTACTAGCAAGTACCCGTGTGCTGAGCTTGCACCAGAGCAGGAGTTTGGGCACTCCTAGGTTTCSAAGTCAGTCACATCGTTTTCCCCAAATTTTGCTCTACTACAGATGGGAGGCAGATTCATTTTTGGTGATGTCAGCAGTATTTTAAAGGGACTCTGAACAACCCTGCTGCTGTCACAGGAGCTTGCAGTTGGAAGGTGTCCTTCCAGCCTCTGTAGCTGGATGTTACAGCTGGGATGATTTTAAGGAAAGTGATAGGAAAGACATAAGCTGCTGTTTGTGATATCCAGAGCATGAAGGATGCTGGTTCCTGAATTAGAATTTGCTTGGTCAGATGTTGCTACAGACTTTTTTTGGAGGGGAGAATTCTTCAGAGGGTGCTGAGACTCGAGTGGGGAAGATTTGGGAGAAAGGATGGGGCCTTCTGCGGATAGAAAGCTGAGATCCCTCTCGTGGGATTACTAGTGTGGAAGGGGGGGAGGTGGAGATTTCATAGAAGCCGTCTCTCTCTGTCGCATTAGYGTTGTGAGGGAAAGCTGTATGCCTGATTTGAGTATAACAGGAAACAAGCTGCCAGCCGGCTCCCAGAAGAAGCCCGACAGAAGGAGATGGGAAAATTGTCAGGATATATTAGACCAAATGTTGTTGCTAGTCCTAGTGGAATTTTTTTCCTCCCTGTTTACAAAGAAGGTCTTTGTATGTCTGCAAATCAGCAAGGTTAAGGCTGCCAGGAAAGGGCTTTTCTCTGATATCTTTAAAGGCCCCAGCTCCCAAACCGTGCGGTTCCCTTTCCTTTCTCAGCTTAGGGAAGGTGCTGCCTGTGCCCTCGGCTGCTGCGGGACAGCCCAGGCGTATCCAGCACCGGCCTCGCTTACCTGGCGCTTCCTCCTCGCCCCCTGCACATCAGGCTTGTAGCCTTTCCAGCAGAGTGTATCTTTAGCAAATGCATTTACCAATACGTCTTTATTGTATGCGGTGCGGGTGGAATGTGATTACCCAGGAAGACAGATTGCATTAAACTCGAGCATATTCGCAAGCTGCGGCTCCAGGCCGCCCGAGAAAGGGGCTGGGAGGCTGCCAGCCCGAGCCCCGGCCCGCCCTAGGGAGAGGAGACGGGGAGCTGAGTGCCTGGTGACAGCAGAGGGCAGTGAGAGCTCCTCTGATCTTGCAGCTCTCTTGCATTTGTGGGRCCGGGTGGTTTCTTAGTATGTTTTCTTTATAAGGCAAAAATGAGGTCGTCTTGGTTCCAAGAGTGCCAGTGAACTTGGAAATATTTTTCCCACTGTTTTAGAAACTTCCTGGAAGGATCAGTGCCTAGGACACTGATTTGCTGTGGGTGATGGCAAGGTGACAGAAAATCTCCTTGCTGTGTTTTAAGAGAGACTAGGAAAGGGTCAGCCGAGTCTTGCAGCTAGATAGAGGACTGAAAGGGTTCTGCAAGAGCAAGTGCAACTAAAACCCACAGGAAAGCCAGAGTATCTTCTGGGGTCTCCGTTATCCAAGCGCAGGTCAAGCCCTGACCGCTGCCTCGCTGCTCCTACTGAATACTCTGACTCCTGAGGTGCAGGTAGCGAACGCGAGCTGTTGTGTCTGTGTTTTTATTTATTTATTTATTTATTTAGCATCTTCTACCAAATGGCTTTCAGTCTCAGGCACTCCTCATTCAGGAAATTCAGGTTAGAGGAATTTGGTAAAGAAGGGACAGATTTTTTTTTTTTCCCCCTCTCCTTTTTAACACGGTTTGTTTTCCGGGACTGGAGGATGTTGTAATCAAAGCTGGATGTGTGACTTGAGCTCGCTTGCATGCGGGTGATTTGTTCTTCTGCTTTTCACTGAAGATTTTATAAGGCTTGGTGAATATTCTTTAATGAAGCATCTGGTTCTCTGCGAGTTTCTTTTGAAGGCTGGTAGAAATGTCTCCAGGGTGCAATATACATTAGACTCAGAGAAAGAAAGCTCTAGATTTCTAAAATGAAAATTACAGCTCACAGCGGATGACTGCAGTTCCTTGCATCTTCCCCCTTACTGTGTTGGTTGGAGACGGTTCCTTTGGGCACCCGATTCCCTTTGCCTTCTGCTGAGCTCATCTCTGAGCCAGGAAGTTGGCTGCATCCTCCCTTACTTCTGCCCCACAGACAAATGCATCGAGTAATCATTGCACGAGGCTTGAAATTTGCTTTCTTCTGTTGTTTCCAGCGCGGGCCCTCACTGCGAAGCCACTTTGTGGCAGTGATGCTGTGACGGGTGTTACGTGTCCTGKGTGTGCACTGAGTGCTGCTGCTTTTATTCTGTAGTCACTAGGGAGAAACAGGCACCACTTGAGCACACTTGATCCTAAAGCAGGCGTCTAAAACAGGTCAGCTGAGCTGCTATCCACAAGCTCCTATTTTTCCCTCTCCATAGGGAGCAGCAGCTGCCCGGCCTGCCAGGGCCCATGGAGCTCCCCGCTGCCCGGGCTCCCCTCGCGTTGGCGTCCGTGTGTCACTGCAGCCTCTGCTGTTTAATTTAGGAGTGTTTTATCTTTCCTGGTGGCCTGTTTTCATGGCTCCRCAGAACTTCAGCTACGGCATAAAAATCGCTGGGTTTAAATCTAATAAAAGCGGGGATAATGGGACAGCCGTGGGAGGGGCAGCTCCCATTGTGTCTTTTCAAATTGCTGGTAGTTTATTGACTGCAAGTTTCACCACGAGCTGCTGCTGCTACTGCTGCCGTCAGATAATGAGAATTGAAAATTGCTGCTGCTGTTTCCCCAAGGTTTTATCTTGTGCCAATGAGAAGAGGGTGTGGAAGGAAAAGGAGAGTGGGCAGTAGAAATGTGGGTAATTTCTTACTCTGAGTCCAGATGGAGAGGAAAGACAAATGACATTTTTGGGGTATAAATTCTATTGCCGAGTAGTTTTCCTCCCCCTGTAAATGTGCCCTGACATACAGGCTTTTTAGAACATTTGTGTGACCCTGCTGCTTCCTTCACTTTCTATTCATACCCACAGGCAAGGCTGGATTTCCCTGGAGTTTTATTTGGGCAGTTTGTTGCCTACTTAGCGCTTGTGCAAGGGGATCCCTGGCCAGCTGCCACTTGAAAAAAACGTGGCCTCTGGTGGCCATAGAGCAGCGTGATTTGAGAATGGGGTCATGCCTTCCTATGGCACGCGCGTGCAGCCAGCCGCGTCCCAGCGAGGAGCGTGTATCCCATATTCCCAAGTGCTCTCTCAGTGTCTCCTCACACGTCTGTCTCTCATAGCGGGACCGAGCTGAAGTTTGAGCACTCTAGCTCCTGGCCAAACCAGGTTATAAAGAGCTGTGTGCTCAGACACATGTATTCCCTTGTCAGGAGGAGGTGAATACATGGAGCTGGGAGCCATTCATAATTCTGCAGGCTTTTCCTCTCCCTGTTCTACGTCCAGCTTCTCTGGAGTCTGCTAGACATAACAGACAAATGTAAACCTGCTCCTAGGAAGGCTTTAGGGCTTGTCTGCGTAGGGAAATGATAGTGCAAGAGACTGCAGAGGGAGTTTATTGTGCCRCAGCCTCTCTGTATATGGACATCCTTGGTTAGTCAGGGAAGTATAGGGGAAAATTGCGCTCTCGTTTGCTGCGAGTTTGTGCGGTGCAAAGAGGCCCTCGCAAAACTGCTCTGACTGCATCCCAGCAGAGGTAGGTTAGTGTAACCTGGGGCGTATGGCGTTCTCCTTTACCCCTGCCTGTGATAAAAGGTTGTGTAATCAGTCTGGGGTTTCTAATTTTCCAAGTCATCCTTATGAGAGGCTGGTTCCCGTTTAACGCACAGGGCGGAGCGGTGTAACTCTACCTGAAGTTTGCTTTAAATGTGGGGATGGTGACCTGGATTATTGCTACCAAAAAGATGCATTAGATGCAGTCACACAGTGTCCCATCCTCATGGAGGAGCTTTGCTCGAGCACCTTGGTTCCTCATGGGATATGTCCTACTGGGAACCCTCATTCCYGCAGCCTCAATCTCCGTCTCTCCGAAGCAGAAACGGCTTCGGGATGCACTGGATGCCATGGGCTGCACTGCASGTATCCATGATCAACCGGTAGTGTTAAACTGGCTCTATGGAGCTGCTTCCATTTTGATCCATTACAAAATGCTCTATAGACTGTTTATATAGGTACTGAAATGAAGATTAGTGGGCAGCATGCGGAACCCATGACTGGGGGAGGACCCCTTTAGCCCGACGTGGTGAGGAGGGTGTCTGTGCTTGAGAAATGCCAGYGGGGTGCTGCTTTTTTGGTGTTTCTTTCTTTTTCCTGAGATTCTGCAGAGGTAGATCTTAGCTGCTCGAGTCTCGTAGAGAAGATATAAATATATCACACAGCATGCTGCTTGAAATGCAGTTTATCTGCCTTGGAAAGATTTCGGGCGGCTTGAGCTTCTGAAATGCAACTTTGTGGCTCCAGATAAATCTGCGTGTTTTGTATCTGGAGCGGGATGCTCAACCCTCCTTTGTCAGGTGGGTACGTGCCCTACCTAGTCTGTCTGTCCCTGTTCAAAGCAAGCGTATCTGTGAAGTGTTTTCCTGGCTTTCTCAGTAAAGTCAATTCTGTCGTCTAATCTTTCTTTCTTCCAACCTTTCTTTGTGCGAACGCCGTGGCGATAACACTATCGGAGGAGTTTATGACTCAATAAATGGCCCCCCCCAGGGAACCGGTGGAGAGGCCGCGAGCTGCAGGCAGCTGCTGTTTGTTTAGTGGTAAGCGCGGAGCAGAGCGGCGCTGGATTAAGTGTCCCYGCGCCTTCCCCCGACCTGCTGCTCGCAGAGGTGAAAACGATCCACGTAAAGGATGGAAACGATTATTAGTTTGGTTTCAAAGCAGCAGCTCCTGGTTCTGGTGGGTCTTCGGTGCGTGTTTAAAACCGCTTCATATCCTCCGGAGTTCGTCGGGGGATAAACCAAAAATACAGAGCTGCTGAAAGGATGTAAACCACCATCTTAATATATGAGGCATGTCCCAGAGTAAAACGCTGGCCTACTTAAAATGGAAATGGCTGCTGCAGCCCTCTTGTATTTATGGAGCTGAAGGCATAAGTTCTTTATTTGCTCAGTATCACAGCACTTTACAGGGCCCTAATGTTCCCCAAAGCCTCGCGTGTCGTCAGCACTTACCAACCCACACGAACAAGCATCTTGGTGTGCTGCTTGTGGTCCACGTGTTATGTAAAACCCAAACGTGGCACCTGCTGGAATTTGTTATTTTCAAATAAAAYGAGAGTGTAAATAAACCTAAAACGTCTCTGTGCTGTTGGCTCTCCTTTAAGGCTCCTCTTCCAGCAATGGTTAGTCCATACCTTGCATTTCCTAGTCTGAAAGGAGGMCTTGATGACCCCATTTCTCTGCACCAAAACAGTCTGCCCCGTGCATTTATTTTTGAATTTCTGTTTTTATTTTGGGGCGATTTTCTATGTTTTGGTATTGTTTCAGTGAGGCAAAATTACTTTCAGCTTTACTTTCTCTCTTAATGGTTCCAATCTCAGACATGCTGGCAGGTAAAGTTAATCTAATGCATAAGCACAAACAGATCGTTTGGAAGCTAACATGGTTAAAAGAGGAAAGAAAAAGTCAAGACTCTGTTACTGTTCTTGAATTTGAGCTCTGTGGTATTYTGCCACATTTTTTGTTGTGATTTGTGCTACAGCTCTGCTTGGTTTGAAAATTGGTTTACCTGAACCAGCATAAAAACAGTCCGATTTTTTTCTATAATTAAAATACTGTAGAGCTAACCATGAAGGAATGAGAAGTCATAGCATTTGATTCGGTGCTGTGACGTGGTCTTGGAGCGAGTGAAYCTGCAAAGCTTCATTTGAAGCTGAGTGTCGTAATTTTGGGCACARTAAGGCCAAGGCTCACAGGAAGAACCCACCTTTCTCTCTGTACAATTATCAGGACTTTATTTCTCTTTGAATGAGTAGACGTATGCATGGATCTACTGTTRCCTAATGGGCTTCCCTAGTTCTGTGCWCTCYATVTGGTGTGATGGTCAATGTTTTTCTGAGAGCAGTAGCCTGTATTTGATAGAGCTGATCTGGGATGGGACATGGTGGTTGGCAGTGAGAGAGTGTTGTGATATATCGTGTTGTTTTAATACTATTTTTTTTTTCCACGAAAGATTTGTAGCACTGTGTTGGCAAGTTGGAAGTGAAAATTCTTACCCGGATTAATTCTGGGAGACTGATGACCAAGCAGTCTTGGACAGAAGGAAGTTGATTTCCAATTTTTAAGCTATGTTTTGCTACTGAAGTTAGATTGAAACAGATCCACAAAAATTGCTGTCGATAGCAAGTGCTGGCTAGAAGCACAAGGTCAGTGGTCAAATACCTCCACACTTCCAAGCTGCTCCAGAGTAGTCCTGGCTTTCATAGCTTTGGAGCTAGTGTGAGATCTATTCTCTGACAGCTCGGCTGTAACTTGGAAAATTGTATCTGTGATGTCCAAGTCCTCGTGGCAAAAGGGGGAAGGAGGGTTTGTTACGTTCGTTGCTGCTCCTAGCTCTACTGTGTGAAGCCAGAGWGGGTGTCCAGAAATGCAGGCAAGATTATTTTGACAATGTGTTTGCYCTTTGTCCCTCCTGAATGCTGATTTGACCTGTGTAAATGGATGTTGGGTTCAGCCAACTTCCAGCTCTGAGTTAGTCTAATAAGGTATCGTAGGTAGGGTTTAAAGGTTGTTTTGAGAGCAGCTGGCTCCCTGCATATATTAGGGGAAATGGTTTTAAAAATAATGCTGTTGGAAAGCTGTTGATTTAACTTTCCAAATATGTGTAGTCTGTAAAATCTCTGCTCTTCTGCCGGTGTCCTTCAAGCTCTCTGCTTGCCCTCTGCCTGCTTATCTTTCTGTCATTTCTGATTACCTCCACCCATCTGCCTCTGCATTTTATTCCACTCAGTTTATCGGTCCACGTTTGCTGCCCACAAGGAGGGAGTTTATTTTCCTGAGCAGATCATCTGCTGGGTTACTTCACTGAACTGCCTGTTAAAAAAGATAAGGGTTACTTGGTTCTGTCTGTCAGAAAAGCAGTATTACGTTGCTCTTTTATTGGGGTTCTGGGGTCTCTGAGCAGTATCGAAGGGCATCTGCAGGCTTTTTGCTTGCAGATACCTAGTTCCTGTCTCAGAAAGTATTTAAAGCTCATGAAAGGAGATTGTGAATGTTGCCTTATGTAATCTGTGTATGCCTTACATAGATTAAAGGGTACACATTGATTATTGTGACTTCATCTGTGGAGCGTAAGCTTCAATCCTGACCTGATCTGAATGTTTCTTATGGAATAGAGGATCCTTTTCTTGATTTACTTGGTATGTGGATTCTTCTCTGAGTTTTCCAGCAAGGGTTAAGATGGCTCCAAGTGGTGATCCTTGTGTTGTGGAAATTGTCTGAAAAAACGGGAAAAAAAAACCCCTTTGTTTATTATGTATGTTCTCCTGTTGCACTGTCCTGTGCACTGTCCCAGCTCGGTTGTGTGAGCTATAAGCTGATCACAGGACTTGGCTGTGAAGTTTTCTGTGTATGGGCTCTTGGTTGTCGTGGGAATAGGTCAGCGATACTGGACTGACTTGTGGATGCAGRTTGCTGCTTATTAGGGATAGGTCAGTCAGTGTCCCCCGCACTGCTGCTGTCTGCGAGAGGCCCTGCGGTGGCTTCCCTGGTAGGACTGTCCCCGTAGCGTCAAGGATTGAAACCATGGTTGGCAAAGTGATTGTCTGGGTGCTTCGGAATTGGAGGGRGGCTCAGACATGACATCCAACAAACACATCCTCGTGGTGTAAACTTCAGGAGGAACTTTTTAATCTTATACTAATATACTCCTTTAAAAATAATAATAAAAAAAACTTTCCAAATATTAAGGAACTAAAATTTCATCTTCTAGCTGGGAAGCGAGGCAAGTAATATACTGTTTCAATTATGGACTTTTAACTTTTTATGAAAGTTCTTTGACAACAGGAGAATTCATCACTGTAGAAAGATTTAAGATTAGAATATAGAGACTTGTTGATGTTTGCAAAGGAATTGGAAAGGAGACAGAATCACTGTTTGTCCCGTCTTGATGCCATATGAATGCCATGTTTCAGCATGGGATTGGTTTCTTTTTGTGGAGGAAGAAGGGAGAAAATGGGTAGCTGGTCTGAAGCACTGACCTGGGGTAAACGCACTGTGTAGGCGAGCTCCATGGGGGCTTCCAGTTGTCCTCCAGTCCCTCTGACACTCAACCGTGGTGGCTTCTCAGCAGTAGCTTCTTACAGACTCAGGTGTCAACTATTGAATTTGAACATAGGCAATTCCTGCGGCTGTATTAGCAGGAACTGTTGAGAACTTTTCAGTAGTGTGAGAAAAGACCTGATTCCTAGAATTATTGTAATGAATAAGGTCTGTAATATTTCCAGGTCCTAGGATGTTGGCAGCGCCCTTCCTCGTTGTTGTATTTGGTTGTTAGCACTAACCCTTAGTATGTTCGGGAGGATCTAGAGACTCAGAAGTGTCCTGAGGTCTCGCTGAAGTAGATTAGACACACAGTGATTTGGGTGAYCCTTCCAGCTCTGTGTGCCTTGGGCTGAAGTGATGAAGATCCCATGGTAGGGCTGAGACGCACTAGAGAGACATTTGTGGGGAGCTTGCACTGTGCCACCTTATCGTTCTGCAAAAGCCAAGGTTAAAGCATGTCTTCAAATTTACCTCCCTGGAGCAGAAGCACACAAGGCTTATTTACTGAGGGAGTATGATATTTCCCTTAAGTTAGGCTTTTTCCAGCTTTTACAAAAAAATCCGAAGCACTTGGGGCTCCACGCTGTTCTGGAAGAAAAGTGCTTTGGAAACTATTAAATGGGGATCTCAGATTTTATTCCGACTTGTTCTGGTATGGGCAGTGCTTGTGTACACTCGAGGCTGGGGCATGGGCTGAGACAGCGCGCGCTCGAGCTCCTCATCGAAGGGAGCATCGAGCACAAGCGTTGGGCACARCTGCGCAAGGCAGGTCCTGGCGCCTCCTTGTTTTGCTGAGCTTTGGCATTCGCTACGATGGAGCCCCATAAAATCCAGGAAGGTCTTTCCAATTATGCAGTTGCATTAGCAGGTTTTGCGCACTGATGGATTAAAGCCAGCCTGCGTTCAGTAAATGTGGACAAGCAATAAAAGATGAGATGGTGTGCAGTGATCCCAGGTCTCCTCCGTCCAGCTGCTTCCCTCTGTTTGCAGAGAACCTTTGCTCAGGTGAAYGGCTCTGCTTGAGAGAACAAGCCGTGCACTATTCCTCATGTAGCCAGGGGTGGCTGACACAAAGCCAAAGGAGAGCTCCTCTCTCAGGGGCTGAAATGTCAACGGAGTCGTTGTACTGCCTTATAGACCCTGACTTGCTTTTGTGTAGGAACGGAACAGACGTTGGAAGGTCAGGAGCTTTGTCACACACAGAGCAGCCTCTGGAGAGCAAGACAGAGCCTGCTCAAGTATCATGGGTAACATTGGTCTGGATTTAATGTGCCGGCATGTGTCCTGAATATGTATCTTACTGTTCTCTTCCTCTGCTGACCGTGTCTGGACTCTTATCCCAAGTCGGGCAGCGGGGATTACGGAAGCGTGTTGGGAGCCTTGCTGAGCCTAGTTTCTGTCCCGCKCTCTGAACCTTCCTGCTGGCTGCCGTGGTGCTCCTCGGAAGGCACAGAGGCTCTGAAGTAATAAGTTTGTGTGTGTCTTGTGAAAGCACAGGCAATTAGGTAGAGGAGAGGAACCTCTGCAGCGCTTTTGGAGAGGGAATGGTATCGACTTGCTCTTTATTAGACATCAGTTTGGTCACACAGGAACTTAACCTTGAGACATGAATCTGGAGGAATCCAAATGTCATCAGTTCTGCTGCCCACGGAATGGCTTGTTCCCACATGGGGACTCTTTGACTTACTTAAATGTTTGGAGGGTCCCTGATTTCCCTGCTGACTTGCAGTTACCACTAATGGGCTTCACTGGAGAGGCTCAACAAGGGTGACACTGGAGCAATTAAGAAGAGAGTGAGCAGTTTTATTTTTAGGACTTGCCTTTGGAACGCACCTTCTCTTCTCTATCCAACTATTAATTTGCTCCTGAGAAACAGAAGGAAATCTCTTGTTGTAAGAGAGGGCTGCGTAGAGGTCCAGCCTTCAGAAGTTAATAGCTTGATCCTTTAATACATATTCTCTCATTTTACTTTCTGGGCAACTTGAAAGAAGAAAGAAGCTTATATATTTAAGGTGGCTTGTGATCTTGATCCCTGCACCCCTTTTTATGTTGTCCTGTCAGATATTTCACATGTAGGAAGGATAAGCCCTAGGGACCAGAGCAACTGCTCATTGTAGCTGGCCTGAGCACCTTCTCCTGCTGATAGCAGGGTGTCCCTTAGCTGTCAGGCACTTCATGTGCCTAATTCTTATTTATTTATTTAATATAAACTAACAGCATCTTAAAGACCTAAATCCTGATTTCCTAAGGTTAACTAGATGGAATCCTTTGAATAAGTTTAAAAACACCAGAAACTTGCCATTCCTATTGGACTGGGTCTTAAACCAGGTAGCACTGGGGCCTGAAATCTTTTGACCTATTGACACTGGAATCAAGTGCCGTAAGGCCTGTTGAGTTACTCTATTCATGATGTTTTTCAGTTTTGTTTTTCTTCATCTTTTGGAGGTGTGCTGAAGAGTGCTAGGTTAGCTCTCCTAGGATTGGGGTGAGTTTCCATTAGTTCAGGACAGTGTCTAACAAATGTTTGCCCTTATCGGCAAGTGTAACTTGCCGCCTGGCTCCTCTGCTGTGCTTTGAGACTGAAAATCAGACTGTGGGCAGTTCCTAACCTGTCTGTGGCCGACMTGGGGGTGACTGACATCCTCCTCTCTGCCTGGGACCTCCTAGCATGAGCAGCCCTGACCCCCTGACCTTCCTATTGGTATGTGCAAGACAGCTGGACCGGGTGTTGCCTGTCCTTTTTCCACTATCATCTCTTCTTTCTGCCTCTCTATTTACACTCACCCCTTCTAGAGTCTGTGCTTGGATTTTTTTTCTTTCCCTCCTCYGTCATCTTGGTTCACCTGGTTCTTTCCAGTTCTTTCCCTGCAACCTCTCCCTTCCTCTGCCCTCCCATCTCTKTCCCCTCTGCATTCCTTTCACTTGAAAGTCACTGTTGGAGCTGACATCAGACTGCCTGTTCCCTGCAGCACTCGACTGGCGGGTTGGAAAGAGGAGGCTGCAGGTCCCTGAGGGACGAAACAGACTTCAGTGTCTGTCTTCTTTTAGTATGCATCTTAACATGACCTGTCGGAGGAGCGGCCAAGTCTTTGGGCTCTGAGTACCGGAGGCTCATGAGGACATGGACTAATCTCTGCACTGCCCTGTGCTCCTCCCTGAATATGGAAGTGGCTTGACATGAGGCAGGGACTTCAGGAGACACGGCTGAGACGCAGTGCATTACTTAACTATCCATCAACCTTGCAGAATTCTGTTTGCCTTGGGCAAAAGAAAGATTGATCACTGGTCGTTACCCTGCTGCGATCAGGGGCCAAGCTGTCGTATTCCTGTTTTATGTCCTTATCACAATTGGCGTCATGACGAGACACCCGAGATGAAGTAGCTGCTTTCCCAGTACGAGGAGCACCCCGAGCAATGCAGGTTGGTGCCTCAGTGCCCAGCTGCTGAGTTGGTGGTTTTGCAGCRTAGCTGGAGCTGCTGGCATTTGTTCGGGCATCACTGCTATTAGTCCCCTAAAGGGCAGGGGAAGCTGTTGCTGAACAGCTCACCAGGTCTCCAGCCGATGAGGGTTGGAAGTGAAGGGTCGTGTATTGAGCCATAATTTTAGTTAAACCAAATATATGTAGTTTGGCAGAACACCAGGGTCCTGAGTCCTGCTGAAATGTGTTGCAGGATCCCTCAGGGCAATGGGAAGGCCATGACCTTTATTCAAAACCTTCTGTCGGTCCTACTGCCTTCTGTATCGCAGACCATGTGGTGTAGGTATGGACAGTGTGGAAGTACCTGCTCCGTTCTGCAACACGTTGGGAATTTCTGCTCCTGGAAGAGGTCACATCTGGGCTGCTTCACTGCGGGTGCTTCAGCAAGGCGATGGCAGCAAGAAGTGCGGGTGAGGTGGGCAGGCTCCCACTCTGCGTGTTCTCTTCTGGTATGAGGGGAGTCTAAACTGTTAGACTGAGCTGATTACCAACTGACCAAAACCAGAAGTTATGTCCAGAATAGGTTAAACTACACACTGGAGAGGAAAGAAACATACACATTGAGTGAACTCCCTAACTAGTTCCGCAGAAATGCTYTGATATTAAAGCTGGAATGGCAAGTCCCTTTTACTGGAGAAAGAAGGTCGTCCTTCAGGTGGACCATAGTGTATATCTGACTTTTTTCCTTAAGGTGAGAAGTAGGAGTTAGACTTTCCAGTTGGAAACCGCTTTGCCTTAGGAAATCATAAAGGCAGCGAGGGAAGACTTGACTGGGGTGGAGGAATGACCTCCTGTTCTGACTGTTCTTTGCTAAAGGTTCCTGTGTTCTGACCCTATTCGATAAGGAGTGTTCAACAGCCGTCCTTGTAATAGGCTGCTCAGTTTACATGAGGAAGAGGTTGAGCACTGGAAGTGCATGGGGAGGAGGGAGAAGAGCTGGCAGCTCTGCAGTGCTGCCCATTCAACTGTTAATTTCTCCTCTGCATTTCGAAGATTTTTGTTTTGTTGTTTTAAAATAGCCGTTGGAGGGAGGATTTATTGTCTGTGAAAAGGAAAACTGGAGCCGRGTGGCAGAAGGACCGGATCCAGCTGTGCTCTTTCAGATCCTTCCTGGCCTGAACGTGGCCCTGGGAGAGCTACGAGTCCCCTCAGTCCGAATGTCCCTGTCCCCTGCCCTGGTCGCTGCTCTTTGCACTGTCCCAGCTGGGCTCTGCTGGCACGCTGGTGCTCGTGTGCTGTGGTCCTGAGCGGCGCTGTTCCTCCCACTTAATTTTTTCAGGAGAAGCCTGGCTGCTGCTTCCAGGCTGTAATTTTGTGAAAAAATGACATGCCGTGGAACTCCTGCCGGAGCAGGCTCTGTGTGCAGGGAACTCTGGATAACGGGGTAGAAAAATTACCCCAATTCTGCCTGCTCCAGTTGCTGCCCTGCTGTGAGATCGTAGTAGGAGCTTTCCTAGGAAAGCCGATGGGCTGATGCTGCTGCGATCACGTGCTGACCTTGYGTGTCCCAGGATATGGAAACGTTTCCAAAAAAGCAGCAGAAGGGGCATGACCAAAGTCACTTTCATGTAAAACTTAAAATATTCGGGATTTGACCCTGGCTCTCCAGAGGTAAAAGGCTGCTGTGTTAACTCCACTGCTTCATCTCTTGCCAAGTCTGAAAATCCAGGTACTTAAGAGGAGCTGCTACTTGTATGACCTTCATGCATGAAACAGTTTCTCTTTTAAAATGTTTTTTCCCCTTTATCAGTTATTCATTGAAGAGTCTCTTTGCATCTGTGGAATTTTGAAGGGTAGCTATTATTTTACCATTTTAATTTTCCCAGCTGTTCAAATAATTGTTTTAACCTCTCAGTGCCTGGAAAAGCTTTTCACATCCCAGTTGCTCTGCATTGTACTCCTTCATTTTCATGCTTTAAATTACCAACAAACATCTTTTCCCTGTTCCAGATGGCTATTCTGGGGGTTTCTTCTGGATGACTTTGTAAGGGTAGGTTGCTTTGGAAAGAGCTCTGGGAGCAAGAAACTCATGAACTTTCTGTGCTACTGGACTCACACCTGGGGTTTTGGTTTGGTTTTCCCCAGAGGAGCATTTTATTCTTCTTCCTTCTAGTGAACATCACTTTTCTTAAGTGTGTCTTSTTAGAGGCTTTCATAGAATCGAMGAATTGTTAAGGTTGGAAGGGACTTTTGGAGATCATCTAGTGCAACCCCTCTGCTCCAGCAGGAACACCCAGAGCACGGGGCGGCATCCAGGTGGGTTTGGAAGGTCTCCAGAGAAGGAGACTCCACCACCTCTCTGGGCAGCCTGTTCTAGGGCTCCATCACCCTCTTTGTCAAGAAATTTTCCCTTAAGTTCTTGTGGAACTTTTASTGCTTCCGTTTGTGGCCATTTCCTCTTGTTCTTTTGCTGACCACCACTGGGAAGAGGCTGGCCCCATCCTCCTCACTCCCTCCCTTGAGGTGCTTATAGACACTGATGAGATCCBCTCTCAGCCTTCTCATCTSCAGGCTGAASAGGCCCAGCTCTCTCAGCCTTTGCTCATAGGGCAGATGTTCCAGGTCCCTAATCATCTTCGTGGCCCTGCGCTGGACTCTCTCYAGCAGCTCCACATCCCTCCTGCACTGGGGAGCCCAGAACTGCACACAGTACTCGAGGTGCGGCCTCACCAGGGCTGAGTAGAGGGGCAGAATCACCTCCCTCGACCTGCTGGAGACGCTCTGCTTAATGCACCCCARGATCCCATTGGCCTTCTTGGCCACGAGGGCACACTGCTGCCTCATGGTCAACYTGTCRTCCACCRTGACGCCCAGGTCCCTCTTTGGGGAGCTGCTCTCCAGSAGGTCGGTCCTCAGCCTGTGCTAGTCCCCAGGGTTATTCCTCCCCAGGTGCAAGACCCTGCCCTTGCCCTTGTTGAACCTCATGAGATTCCTCACCGCCCAGTTGCCCATTGGGACACATGTGGAATTAAAAAATAAGTAACTATATTATGGTATTTTGGGCACATTGCTGTAGCTTCTCTTAGGTGTTTCTCACGTGTTCAAGAAGTTCTGAAAAGTGATTTATATTTCATCAAAGTGAGTGTAAGATATTTGACTGCAAACCTATCAATCTGATCCCATCTCTTTCTAGCCCTTTAATTAGGGAAGCCCTGCTGAAAAATGTACCCATCAGCTACAGAGAAATGGTGCATTCCTGGACCCTTGGTATAAATCTTGAGTTATCCAGGTGCCAAAATGCTGTCAGAACTGACAGATCTTAGAAAATACACCCACAGGCAGAACATTATCCATTATTCTAGCACTGAGCAGTGGGCAGTAAGGAAAAATCGGCAGCAAATGTGTCTTTATCAACTTTAATTGGCTTTTCCCGTTGATAAAAAATCAGCGTACCCAGCAAGGAAGAGAGCCTATCTGGCAGCTTGATCTTTCCATCGGCCGGCTGAAGGGAGCAGTCCATCTCCGCTGACGGGGATTGTCTCGGAGCGGCTCCCGGCCGCGAGCGGAGCCTGCGGAGACGCCTGCCAGCCTGTCCTCGGTGAGTGACCACGCTCAAACGAGCCCGAGGAGCGAATTACCTGGGATAAGTTGGGTTCTGTCTCTGCTGTAGTTGCTTGAAATTTAATTCTGAGAGGATCAAACTAAATTAAACTTTTCTTTGAGTCCGGGCTTGTTAGAACTGCTGGGTTATAACTGGTTGGGCTGTGAAATCAAGGATCTGGGTGATGGAAATCCTGCTATGGAAAGGAGACGGTGGCCCAAGGAAACCCCAACTTTGCAAGAACTACAATAAGGGGCACTAGAACAAACTTCTTTTGGGTCATTTAGCACTGCAGGTCTCTGTGCAGCTTTACCTCAGAGGGAAAGGAGTTGGCATCTGCCTTGGATTTCTCCTGGGGAGGCGTTTCTGCAGCATCTTCTGTTTCCTGAACTGTGTGCAATGCTTCAGKTTTTTTCCTTGTTGCTGCTTACATCTATTGCTGTTAGATTTATGGAAGTTTTATTAGAGTAAATACTACAGTAAATATGATTGCAAATCTATTACTTCTAGGCTTATTATAGTTGATTAAAGGGAACAGCTCATTCGCTTATTTATGATCAACCATTTGGCAATGTGTGTAGCACTTTTCTCGCTGAATTACTCGGGGCTTCTCAGCATGACTTTTTTTTTTAAGTTTCTGTTCTGCTAGACTAAACTTGTCCATCCTATTTCCATAAATAATGGAAAACAGCAGTAAGTCCGCTTGAAAACGATAGCGTGGTAAGTGAACCCTATTGGAGAAGCTTCTTTTCCACAGCGCCTGGGTTGAAAAGATCTGACCCTCTCAGAGTGACGAGCCTCTAAACATCAGTTCAACCCTTGCATTTGGAGATTGCTTTGAACGCAGATGCTGCGTGTTTGGTCCTGGTGATGGGTGAAGGCAGAGCCCCGTATGCCAAGCTTGCTGYGCAGAAGCTGTCACTTCCATTGGAGTGCAGGGCTGTGATCTCCRGAGCGTGTCTGCAGGGCCAGGGAGGCACAAGCAGGATCCTGGAAAGGCTTTTCCACCTGAACCAGGGCACAGCAGCCGGCTGGGCTGCGTGCAGGGCCCCGAGCTCCTGGGCAGCGCTGCTGGGGATGCTCTGCAGCACCTTCCCCACCGAGGAACCTCTAGAACCCGCTGCTGTAAAAGCCTGTGAAAATACCACGGGTCTTCTGGAAGCAAGTGTTGGTCTCGAGACTTTTTTTTTCCCCTCTCCTTCCTCCTCGCCCTCTCTTCTTTTTTCCTAGCCATATGATAAGCGGTTACATAGTGACTTCTTGTGTTCAGGAGGCTTCCTCAAAAAATTGCAGCGAGTGGGAGGGAAGGGTAACAAAGTCCGTTCTGTTCCTCTTGCTCAATCTGCCTATTTACGAGCTCAGCCCGCCGGGGATGTTGTCACTGTTCTTTGCGGCAAGAGGAGAGCTGAGGTTTGAAAGACTTTTGGAGCATATACACAAATCCGTGTGAATAGCCCCAAACGTCAGAATTCGCATGGTTTCCATGGATGCGGGCCGTGGTGCCGTTCGGATGATTCTGCTGCGTTATGTGTTTTAGCAGGATGCAGAATTCCTGCCTGCCAGCCCTGCCCTCCTGCCGTGGTGCTGCCTGTGCATGAGCAGGTGCCCGTGGGGCACAGGGGGTTCCTGTGTGCGCCACACAAAAAGGGGGCAGAGGATTGTAAGATATATTGTAAAGCATTGTAAAACAATAATGCCAGAGYGAAAACTGAGAAAAGAAATCGGGGTTTGACTTTACACGTCCAGAGATGGTGAAATGCTTCAATGGTGGCCTGGTCTCACTGGAGGTGCTGCAGTTATTCCCTGGTGGCTGGTGGTACCTGAACAGGTAACTCCCTCTCCCGCTCCTGCTGAAAGACAARGGCTGGGTGATGTCCCTGCTGCTCYGAGCCCTCTGCTCCCCGAGCCGGGCGCTGTGAGCCGCCGCCTGYGCGGTGCCCATGGGGCCTGGGTCGGGCTGTGCCGCGTAGCAGGGTCCCCGTGCCCGCTCCGCAGGCGTCTGCAGGGCAGGGAGCTGCACGCGGGTCAGAGCCGTCGCGTCGCCAGCGCCGCCCGAACCAGGAGGGCGYGGTGGGAAGAGGAGCTGGGCTGGCTGCTTCCAGCATCACCTGCCAGYGCAATAACAGCTGTTGGTAGGTCAGCCGAGGCTTCCTCGACTAGATTTTTAAATCAATATTTGCATGTTGGGTTCATTGCCTTTCATGGAAACTCTCCTTCACACTGCTGCTTGGGCAGGAGTGCAGCCCTCAGCTCTCCAGGTATGACACACAGTGGATGAATGTCTGTGGATTGCAGAGTGGGTGTGAACCCACTGCTGATAGTCCTGCCTTCCAGATCTTCCCCTTTTCCCATCTTCGAGTGTCCCTGGCTGGCAGGAAGGCTCGCCCGCGTTCCCAAATGTCCCCAGCTCATCCTGAGGCTGATCTCAGCAGAGTGAGAGACGAGCAACGTTTGGGTGTTCGCAATTCCTGGTTAATCCCAGCCCCTCGGAGAGGCTTGAGCTGTTGATGGCTTGTRGGTAATTTAATAACTAAGAGACAAACGAGATGTAGAGATTGTAGTAACTTAGCCCAGATGCAGAAACCCCCATCTCTATTTGCATCTGTTTAAATGAACGTTAATATAAAGGCTTGACTTATTTATTTATTTTTCTCATATGTTTTAGCACCGATGAAGCAGCATCAAGAATCGCTGTTCACTGAAGCTGTGTTGATCCCAGCAGGCTCCGCACCTGGCTAAGCACTTTTAGTCTCATGTTYAGTCTACGCCGCTCCAAGGGGAAGCGTTATCCTCTTGCTAGCCCTGCGTGGCTCTGCCTTGCCGTCCTTGCGTGCCCTTGAACAGTTGTTTAACTCAGCTTCACTCGCCAGGCTCGGCCTGGGCAGATATTACTTCTGTGGTTTGGAGCGCTGGGATGGAGCGGGTGTCTAGGAAAGGCTGCGGATGAAGAATGTCGCTGGAATGGAAGGTGTTCGCAGCAGCTCTTCAGGCAGCTGATCAGAGCGCAGGTTCATGTGCCCGTCTTGCTGCAAAGCCCTTCGGACCCTGGGGGATTTCAGAAGGCAGTAGGAACAGGAGGGCCCTAACGCAGACGAGTGTCACGTCCCCTCCCTTGCAAGGCTGCTGATAGATCCCGTTTTGCTGGTTTTGTTCCTCTTAATCTGTCTTTGGCCTGTGAAGGGTCTAACAGCATCTGTTTCTCTGACTGCTGCAGGCTTTCTGGGCACCTCATTTCTCTTTTTTGGAAGACAACACTGCAATCCTCTTACTCTGTCCACAGGGAACAGGAGCTCATCTCCCCATGCCAGCCCCGTTACCTCTAAAGCTGGAGCTCAGCAGGGGGGTTGCAGTTTCTCTCTCCAGGTGCATGAGGCAGAAGGTTGTGAAATCATTCACCTCTTTTTTTAAATTAATGTGTTTTTTTAAGATGGTGCAAGCCTCAATTTCCTCTCCTTGGTTCGCCAGGGTTGTGGGACAGGCCGGCTGCTGAGCCAGGAGCGGCAGTTGTAGCTTGGAAAGGGAGCAGGATCCGGGAAGGCTGGAAGCTGGAGCCCTGCTCCTCAACAACTTGTGCTGGCATCAGCTGTCACCGAGGACAGCACCTGATTTTGTATCTTAAGATCTATCTTTTTTTTTCTGCCTTATGCTGATATTCAGGGGAGACTTGGATGCGTTTTTCTGCAACATATCAAGATCTCCTCCCAGAGCACTGACAATATAGGTGTGTTCTATGTACACGGGCTGCTGGGATTAGAAATTCTTGCTCGGAAGCATTGGCTGAAAGACAGACATTCCTCCTGCCACCGAGATGCTGGCAGCGCTCAGCAGTGCCAAGTCTTGAAGTATTTGGCATGTGTTCTATTGCCCTAGTTTTGTGGAGTTGTTCCTAAAGTTTTACAAGTGCGTGAAAACCTTAGTTAGGCTTTTTTTTAATAATGAAAAAGTTGTGTTAGGTACACAAAAAAGTTGTGATAGGTACAAAAATGTGACCTCAGTGTATGAAAGAAGGCAGAGGGCATGTGGAATGACCCCAGGATGCTTCTAAACCATTTACAAGTCAATTCCGGGGGTTTTGGGGGGYATTTCTGATGTCTGCCCTGGGTTCTGGATCCGTGGAGAGCGTGCRGCACCGCTCACCTTCTGGAGGGAGTCTCTGCGGCTACCTCAGAGTTCACCTTCCTGCAGCAATAACAGGATAACAGCAATAACAAAGCAACCGAAGCAGTCGCCTCCCCCGGCTGCAAGAGGGCTACGTTTTCACATCTCTTTTGCGTTCCGTGAGTTGCTCGTGTCGCGGGGATCCATGAGCTTTCTGTGCTGTCCRTTCTGCAGGATGGAGTGAAATCCTGCCTGGCAGGGCTCTGCAGAAGGGCAGAGTGTTCGAGCTGCCTCTCTTCCAGTCCTGGCTGAKTAGGAACTTGCTATTTTCCATGAAGTCTCTGTAAACACAAAATATAAATATCCTTTTTTTTTTTTTCCCTAGTCTTTCTCCCATTCCTTCCCTCGTGCTCTCCATCTCYTCTGCATTGTCTGCTTGGAGCTACGAGCAGCTCAGGTGGGGTGCTGGAAGCTGCTCTGGCGCAGACCGTGGACATCAGCCTTGGCTCTGGGCTGTCTGTGTTTGCCCAGGTTGCAAGTGAGAAGTAAAATTTACGTTAATGGTGAGGAGGAGACTACAGAGGTGGTGAGTGACAGGGAAGTGAACGGTCTGGGAGCGGGGAGAGGGTCTGGGAGCGGGGAGAGGGCTGCAGCCGGCGCTAGGAGCGGTGCTTTCGCAGACCCGCCGCAGCAGAGGCTGGTCCTGTGCCCAGCTGCAGCTCCCACCTCTCCCTTTCCTCTCTCCGCCTCTGGGGCTGCTGTTTCAGGACGTAGTTGGTTCCAAATCAGCCACACTTTTCTAGCAGATAAATGGACACCTAARCAGCTGGGCTGGTATCTGCTGTGAACAGACATACTGCTCAGTGAGGGAAATTACAAGAGGGGACCAGCATCATTTGTCACATCCAAAACAAAATCAAGAAAACCCCAAACGGCTTCCACCTGAGTGGTGTCAGCAAGACAAACAAATGGCACGTTTATAAAATATTGCTGTCTTTGCTGCTCTCGTGTATTTTTAAAAGCTGCAGGTAAACATTCCTCCTTGGGTCCTCTTCGTAAAAGGTGCATTTAGACAGATAGAAGCAGATCTGTGTCCYGACACAGGAGCAGAAGCGAAGGGGCTGATTCTGCTTGCAGACATTTCAACTTCGGCTTTTGCATCTGTGTGACTGAGATTGTCTCCCAGTGAAAAATATTCTTGATTTACCTATAGGCTCTTGACTGTGATTCCCAAACAGCCTTAGGGGGACATTTGCAAAAGCAGGTASTGGTTGTATCCCGTATGTGTCTGTAAATAGAGATGTGAATTTGCAGACTGCCCCAGCTCTGTCASTGCTGGTTTTTACCTCTTCTGCCAGAAGAAAAGGAGAGCAACATCCACACCTGTGAGGGCGAGATGACTATGGCTATCATACAAATAAAATTACTGGCTGCTGGAGAGCAACAACGTAATGAAAATGTGAACTGTTAAACAAATACAGCCAGTCAAGCTCATGGTGCTTCTGAGTGGAATTTCACTGTATCGCCGAGCAGAAACAGAATCGGCCATGGAAAAGGGATACCTGCAGAGGCGCCTGCCTTTTGTGCTTGGTGTTTGAAACCGGAATAACAGGAGTGAGCGATACTCTACATGGGCAATGTTACCCCTGACCTTGGAGTCTCTCTGCCTTGCTTTAGGAGGCTCCAGCACAGACAAGGAAAGGAGCAGGTTAGTGCCCTAGGTTGCCTCTCACACCTAGATGGGAATGGTACAGAAGAGAATGGATCCCTTGAGGACCCCGTGAGTTTTGCATTTCTTCAGCCAACACTGCCAGTGAATGTGCGTGTGCTTGGCAAGTAGCATTATTCTTGGGCGCAGAAAGGGAAACCAAGACAGGGATGTATCTACAACTTCTGGGTGAAACCAGGAGAAATCTGACAGTGAAACCCAGGAGTCCTGCCCATGCCCTGCAGACAGTGTTTGCCTCTCCCTGCCTCTTGGAAAAACTACGTGGTTTAGTAACACTTACTCTAGTGGCAAATGAAGTCCTCAGGATGAGAATTTAACAATCAAAGCATTGAGTTCCTCTCCTGAAAGGACATTGCCATAATTAAAAGGTTGAGAAGTGTTTTTGGTATGTTTTTACACTGTTTCTGGTGTAAGGACTGGACTTTTTTGTGCCTTCACGTTCCTGGTAAGTCCTGGAGTTAAAGAAACGAATGCTAGAGCTGGAGTGCAAGTTAGTGATCTGTGCCAGGGTGAGATTTGCAGTGTGGAAAGCGGCACGTAAAGTTGTGATCGGCTGGTGGGCGACTCATGGGGCCAGGGGGCTGCTGGGGCTGCCTCCAAAACACCATGACCCTCCTCTTCCTTGCTTGTTCCACGAGTGCGTGCCTGGCTGTGGGGAGTCGGAGGGAATGGATGGGATGCGGTGATCCGGAGGAGTTCGGAGCACAGCAGGGGTTGCTTTCACTCCGTTTTTGTTTTCTTCCATGTGTTTTCCTTCCCCACGTATCCACACGGGCTACCGCGCCTCCTYGCCTTGGTCTCAGCCCTTCGCGGAGCCACCAGCACCAAAGGGGTTRTGTGTCAGGGGCCCATGAAGCTTTAATGTGCTGCGGAATTAGAGACGTTCTAGGAGTGCCTGTTCACAACTCATTTTTCTGGGTAGCCTTGGGAGACTTTCTTGCACCAGGTCTCTAACTTTTTGTCTTGCTGCCTTCCTCTGATGTGTGTGTGTTGGTGACATCCCCTGCAGTGTAATTTGGCTGACAAGCGATGCTTACAAGAAGGATGCTGCTAGGAATCCCTGCCCCGAATCCCTCTGCCTGCTGCGTTTTAGGAGTTATTGAAGTCACAGGCCGTGGTCTGGAGGGATGATGCACAGGAGGCTCTGCACTTCCACTGCTAACAGCAGGATTTGCCAGGTTTGGTCTTGTACTGAAGCAGATTCTAGCAGATGTCTGACATTGAGAATTCACTCACCTGAGCAGCAGTGCTCATCAGCCAGTGTTGTCACAGGATCCTCTCTCTACTCCTTCTCTGTATTAGTTTTCCTTGGTAGTCTAAAGGGATCATTTGCCAGCTTGATTCAAATTCCTGCACTTTCCTCGCTTCTGGTTTTATAACATCTTGCATCACATACCTTCCATTTCTGTGATCCATTTTATCCAAAATATTGGGAGGTTGTTGCAGGTATTTATTGTTTCTTCCTTGTGACAGGAGATAACAGGTCATTTGCACAACCTGATCCAAAAGCTTCTGGCTGCAGAGATCCCCCCACCCTTTCAATTTCCCACTCATCATCCTCAGGTAGCAAGAGGAGGCCACGAGAGCAGGGAGAAGCCTCCTCCATGCCCACACTCCTGCACTTAGTTTTGCTCTGTGCTTGGCTTGGCAGCTGAGCAGTTAAAAACCCCTGCAGCTACAGAAGCTGATGTCCCCCAGCATAATGTTACTGCTGCCTGTCCCCCCTTCTTTGGGTTAGGGTTTGAAAGAACAGAGTTCTGTTGCGTCAGTGGGTTTCCATTCCTTTTGGCTCTGGAAATGGTAGTTCACAGTTGGGTGAAGTTCATTTTAATCCTTGCAGATTTGGAGCTGGATTTGTACAAGTTGTTGTTGTTCTGTGTCGAAACGTCGTGTCCCTCCCCTTGTGTCCCTTGTCCCTCCYGGAGCCTGGTGCACACGCTTGCTGAACACAGGGGGATTCCACCTGGGGACAGAGGGCACCCAGCGTTCTCTCCCTCTCCTTTGCAATTCCCTTCCCTTCGYGTGCCTCGGAAAGGTGCCTGTTGTCGGTGTTGTTTGTAGTTTATGCTTTCTGATGTGTAGAGATAGCGGGATGTAATTATCTTCCCCTGAGCTAAAATCATTATGTTGGCTGTAAAGAGAGGGTCACAGTCCTGATGGGAAGTGATTTTAAAGCAATCTTGACCGAGTCTAGTGGAGCCATTTCAAAGCACTTAGCGCTCAGCCAGTCCTTCACAGCACTTGTGATACGTCCTCTTTATGTGGTGAGAGGCAACGGGACCGGCACTTCTCGAGGGATAAAGCAAATCTCCGATAAACTGCAGTGCTGGCTTGAAACAAGAGCCGTGCGGTGCCCTGGGGACAGGCAGGGACGCTGCCCGGGCTGTGGCGTTCCCGATCCCAGGGTGGAAAAGGTGCTTCCCAGGGAAAGAGGGCCGTAGTTGTGAGATCTGCCCCCTTGGGCTTCGCGGGCAGCACCAGCTGCCCCTGTGCCCCGAGGCGGGGTTCCTGCTGCCGCCAAAGGAAGGCTCCGCTTTTCCAAGCAGGTGGCTGTGCAGATAGCGGCGCAGTCCCCACATCAAAGCCAAAAAGCTGGCGGGTGCCCCACTGTTTGCTTTGGAAATTCGGGTTTCGAACATGCACCGAGTGACAGGGAGAACTTGGTCGGAGGTTGTTTAATAGCGGGTGCTACTCCATGTTCAAAGCAATGGGCGTTGCGCAGACTTGAGCCTAATTTGGTGCTTTTTRGGGGGCTGTGGAGGGCAGCAAGTGGGAGAGAAGGAGCAGCCTGGGGCTTCTCTGCATTGCCCTGCGCCTGGCTGTGTGTCCTGCACGGAGCCAGGTTAGCAAAGCTCGGGCCAGCACCCAGGAGAGCGGGAGTAGCCAGCAGTAAAGGACTCCGTGTCTGGGCAATCCTGCCAGCTCCTCCATGGTCCTCCTGGAAAGCAGAAGTCGTTTGGATAACGGAACCTTCCCCGTGACACAGCACAGCGATACAGAGGGACGGGGAGGGGCCGTGTCCTCCCCTTCCCCTCCTGCYTTTCCTCCCACACATGGGTGGAATCTGCGTGGCCGGGACCAGCAGCCTGGCCCGGTGGCYTTTCTTAATGGCAGGGACGAGAGCAAGTGCAATTAGCGTTGATTGAACAGGAAAACCTCCGCAGTATGAATGCCGATTAATTAGCAGGCGTGCCTTCAATAGCGACCCTGTGCGGAGCGGGGTTTGTCCCTGTGGCCCTGGATGAGCTTTTCTAGGGCATATCCCGAATAAAGAGATGGGAGCGAGGCCACCCCGCTGCCTGCCGTGCTGTCTGGGGCCAGCAGCCCAGCGGGAGACGGGTCCCCCCGTGCGGGGTGGGTTTGATGCTCCCCGGTGGCTGCGGAGCCGCTCAGACGGTGGCAAAGCGCTCTGGAGGGTCTCTGTGCTGCTTCGAAGGCCCCATCTGGGGAAGTGGCCGGGAAGTCACTGGGTGAAGCCCCTGCGAAGCTGTTAACACCCGTACCCAGCGGAGGGAAAACAAAACTCTCTTCGGGGCCTTCTGAATTAATGKGGTTTTATTTTGCTGCTGCTAGGCGTACTCCTGCCCCTTCTTATTGCAAACCCAAGGACAGCAACTCTTGGACTCCTGAAGGATGAGAGAGACAGAGAGGCTTTTCAGTGCAATAACTATATGGCACAGAAGTGCTGTGATCCATTAGTCAGCACAGCTGCTCCACAAAATAGCCAATACCCTGAAAGTAACAGAACAAATTGCACATAACCAAAAAATACCTACAGCATACATCAAACCAAAGTGACTTAAATGTCCCTTGCAATGGGCTGGGGTGCTAATAAGCCCACAACAAATACCTTATCCAGGAGAAAGGCCTTGGACACCCATCTTAGGACTGGTCAGGAGTCCCTGTGTTCTGTCGGTGCCTCTTCCTTGGTGTCACCCAGGACTCCCAAATCCCTCCCCACAGAGCTGCTTTCCAGCAGGTCACCCCTGATCTGTGCTGGTGCCTGGGGTTATTCCTGCCCAGCTGCAGGACCCTGCACTTGTCCCTGTYGAACCTCATGAGGTTCCTCTGTGCCCAACTCAACACATGAGCAGAAAYATCTGGAGCAGCTGGGAGAGTGACCCCTCTGCACAGTTAGTTGTGCACAGAGAGTGCTTCAGATCCCAAGAAATGCCAACCCTGYAACTATAAACTCCCCGGGCACCACGTGCCCTTTGCGAAGGAGAAATAAAAGAGTCACAGGGGGCAGCGCGTCTTGGTTTGGGTGTGATTGTGCGAGAYGGCGATTCGGAGCAGCCCGGGCTGCCTGATGCTATCGCCGCTGGCATCCTGTGTGCGGGGAACCTGCCCCGGCGCGAGCCGCGCGGCAGGAAATTGGTGTCTGGCCCGTCTGGCAGCCCCTGGGCTTTGGGCTCGGCGCTTGCAGCGCCCGAGAGCGGCCCAGCTCAGTCATGCCGGGTGGGAGGGAGCGCGGGGCTTCGCAYGGGGGTGTTCGTGAGTCCCAGCTCGGTGCCTCCCTGCTGTGCACGGGGCAGCCTGGAAAGAACTCCGGGACGGGAAGTGCTGACTTGGGTTTTCCTGCCCCTGAAAGCAGTTTAGAAGTTATTTTTTGAAAATAAAATTGTGTARCTATGATTTTTTTAATTACCATAAAAAAAAGTTTTAGCCTTTTGCATCAGGGTTAATCACCGAGTGGCCACGTCAGTGGCTTTGTCACAAAGTGTAGGATTCCTCGACACTTAACTGAAGTGTTACAGTGTGAACGCAGCAAATTACTTTATTGTGAAATTGATTGCGAGTTGTTGCTGCTTCCCTCATTACAATTTATGTGAGTGCTATTGGAGACTTCAAAGTATATTGCTCAGTGCAAAACTTCTGAGCCACTAATGACGAGAAAAATTACCCTGGAAATTAGAGCTGCGCGGGTAGTGTCGATGGTTCATTTGTCAGGTTTCTGCATGGGCTTTGTCTAAATAATCTGGCAAACAATTTTCTCTCCCGTCTCAAATCCTCGGGCTGTGTTTGGAGAGGCCTGGCCAGCGTGGCTGTGACGTGCTGACCCGGTGGGTGTCTGCCGGGCAAAGGCAGCGAGTGACWTCCCTGGTTTTCCGATAGACATTGCCGCGTCTGGCAGCATCGCTRTCTTGTGAGGTCCCCCGTTCTGATTCACTTGCAAGGAACAACAGCTTCTCTGCCATGGAAAAACAGTGTACAAGGCATAGGGCTGACTCAAACCCAGCCCTGGTCGGTTGGGCGATGGCACCGTGGGAGGCCCCGGGGGTGGCTCCGTTTCCGCAGCTGGCTCAGGAAGGTCCTCTGCGCTCTGCTTAGTGCGGAGCAGCAGGAACACGCAGCGTCTTGAGCGGATCCCCCGGCAATGCTGCTGGTGGTGCCGCCCTGCCGGCGGGTCCTCGATTACGAGGCCAATGCAGAAGAGCAGGTCCCCCAGCTCGTGGAACAGGGTCCGGCGTCGGTGCCGCGTGTCCGCAGTCGGGAATGGGGTTGTAGCGGGTGCCGGCTGCGTTGCCGTCCGCGGCTGATGGCGCTGCTGGACTCAGCCCTCTGACTTGATCAGATGGACAAGACAAAAACAGGAGGAGGCCGTGGTAGGTTCTGCAACTACCAACCTAAAAATGTCCAAATCCTCCTGGTTTTTATCTCTCCTCTTCTTTAGAAGTCCAAGCTCACAAGTGGATGCCAGGAGGGTCTGAGAATGTATCAGCTGCGAAACAGGAGGTTGTTYGTGGTGGGGAAGAGGAGACCCAAACTGGATTTTTCTTAGGCTCTRTGGACATTTGGAGCCTTAAAAGCTGAGGCTGTCCGACACGTCAGGGGCCATGGTGATGTGCGAGTGCCTCTGCCTCCTCCCTTTCCCTCTCTGTGCTCCTTCTCCACGGCGATCCCTTCCAAGGCTTGGGGCTGAGCAGTGTTGTGTGCGTGTTGGAAGGTGGCGGATCCGGGGGTTGCCTCGTCCTGCAGCAGCCGGGGCTTTGCCAGGGAGCTCTGCTCGCTGCCCCCGCTTGCTGGCTCCGGGTCTGGCTAAGACCAGGGGCTTTGGGCCCCTCTGCCCTTCCCGCTGAGGGGCTGTCGGAGGCGGCTCTTCCTCTTCCTCAGCCTGAGTCAGGGCACTTGTGGGCCCGTCCTGCGGCCCAGCCTGGTGGGCTGTGAAGCTCCCCTGGCTAATCAACTTGGGGGTTCAGGCCAATTGCAAGAGGGGGGATTTGGGTTTCACTAGGTTGCCATGAAGTACCTGTTTCAAGGTGCTTTTACTGTGTTGGACACTTACATGCACAGGGAATAAAGAAAGGCAGCCTGATCAAGAGTGAGAACACTTGCTCTGGAATCYTAGGCTGGAGACTCTCCATTTCTTGTGGTAATTAGTAATCAATCAAAACGCTTTCTCTTTCTCTCCCACCCTCCCTCAGCAGAGCATGTGAGCAGCAGTTGGGCTGGAGCTGACCACAGACTTCGACTTCTTCACAGAATGACTCTCACAATATCAATGCYTGCAGCTGAGTACCTGACTTGCTGTCTTTTGCTTTGTCTCCTTTTTCCTCCAGGAGCTGTTAGTTAATTCTGGATAAACAGCAGCAGCCGTCAAAGAGCAGAAAACAGGGACCACCGATGCCCTTGGAAGCCCCAACACCCTCCTGGATCGACGCTGACAAAAACTGGTGCCTTCTGCCCATAGTGGTCCAAGCCAGCGACGTGGTTCYTCTTCTGATTGCCTGCATGTATCAGCCTTGATGGATGTTTCTGGAGCTGGGAGGAGGGTCYTGAGCGAGGGGGGCACTATTGCTTCCCTTTTTTATTGTGTTACAGTATAAAGAATTGTTTTGAGCACAAGTGCTCCTGGCACAGCTTGCAGTWTGGAGGCTCGCCTGACGCAGGCCTGGTTCACCAGGTCCTGGCTTTGGTTTCACCCATCCCCATCTGAGTGCCCAGAGCTCTTGTCTTTGTGCTTCAGAGACAGGAGCCTGAAGCACTGGGAGGTATCCCAACTAGCTTGGTAGRATTAACTGTTCTAGCGTGCGCCCGTCGGTTAGGCCAGCGGGCTCGTTTCTTCCCTTCCAAGGTTCCCTCCTAACCAATAAAGTGTTTAATGGTCACTGTGTGCTGTGAGGTGCCTTCAGTCCTACGAGTTTGTATGTGGCTGTTTTCTGCTCCTGTCCTTGCCAATGAAAACTCCCAGCGAGTATGAGGAACAGAAATATTTCCTGTCACAGTTTATAAATCACAAAACTTGTTCATTTTGGTCCCGAGCTGAATGGATTTGGCTTCTTTAAAGTACTTGGAAGAGTGCAAAGCGCTGGCTGAAGGGAGCTGGTCCTGGTGAATCATACCAAGAAAACCTTCTCCTGCTGAATACCGTGCCCTAATTATCTGTCTTGGTGCCAGCTCTTGTGCWCAGGCCCTGCTTTCTCTGCTGGAAAGCCCATGGCTGCTCAGCCGCGCTCCGCTCCGTGCCCGCTTTTGGGGAGCCCRGGGGCAGTGGGACTTGTTTGTGGCTGGCGTTTGAACCTCTGCTAAGAGAGAGGTGCAACAGGTTTGCCACGGACCTGTCAGCAGCCCCGGTGAGCAGGGCTGGTTTTGTAACTTAATTCCCTTTCTCTGACCAGAGCCTCTCCTCCACTTGGCAGCGTTGGCTCCCGCGTCCTCTCTGCCTGGGTCCTCTCTGCCTGGGTGTCTGACAGCGTCTGAGGAAGATGAACACAGATGTGTTTTTTTGGAGGTCATGTCAGAGCTTTATGTAGTGTTTATGAAAATGGATGAGGGGGGCTGAGAACTGTTTTCTCTGTTATGTTCTGCTTGGTCTCTTTCCTTTAGGCAGCCACTTCATGCTTTAGATCYTAGTTAAAGGGACAAAATCCCTTTGCTTCCTCCGGGCTGCCGGTACCACGACCTTCCTCCTCCTCACCAGCACAGTGGTTCCTTATTCACAGCTCAGTTTTGTTGGTCCCAGATCTTGCAAAATTTCTCTCTTTYATCGCCATGCAGGTCGAACGTTGCCCCCAAAGGAGGACGGACGAGTTTCCCAAGCCAGGTAGGGCCCTTTGATCTCTGCAGCAGCTCCGGGCAGGCGCTTCCTGCTGCGCTGCCGAACCAGCTCTGGGATCTGCTTAGACCAGCCGGTGCCGCAGAGCYGCTGAACTTCTGACACTGCGTGTGGAAATTCAGAGCAGCCAGGTTTATCCCTGACTGGATTTTAAATTATTGTTGCTCTGAATCAAAAAATACCTATTTTATCTCTTTCTCGTTTTCCTCTTGCCCCCATGCAGCGTGAGCTGCATGTCAGCATTTCAGCCACCCTGAACTGGGGGGACTGTGACGCCAGGACTGATTATCTGGTGGCATTGGACAATTTTCTCTGTTAGGCAACTGTAATATATTTCCATGTTCTTTTATAATGAGCTTTATTTACCAAATTGGCAATTCCTCTGTTGAGAAATATCTGATTAGAGCATGCACGGAGTTGCTGTCATCTCAAGATATGCAGGTGTCTGTGGAACRTAAACAGATGCGATCGTTCAGACGCTGAACTCAATTGATAGAGGGTAGGGGGAAAAATCAGCCATAAAATCATAAATGTGACATYTCCAGCTAGTGCTGGCCGGGTGCACCCGCCTGTCCTGCAGCCCAGYWAGGACAGAGTGCCATCTAAGGCYGTCCCCCTCTCTAGAGGAGGGCCTGCTGAAGATGCCCTTCTTCCCCTCATTCCCTTCAGCGCGGCYGGTGTAACCCCGGTCTCTGGGCGTTTCTGGGCACAGAAATTGGTTCGTTCCGAGGTTGGGAGCTGTTGGGTCCCGCCACACAGGGCAGGATTGTGGCCGCCTCTGCTGCTYGCGGTGGTTGGGAGGTGCCACCGTGTGCCCTCCGCGGAGCCCCTTCCCACGGAGCCCTTTCCCATGGAGCCCCTTCCCGCACATGGCGGGTGCCGGAGCAGAGGGTTTGCCCAGCGGTAGCCGAGCTCAGAGAAACACCCTGAGCAGAGGTGGTGGCGGGAGGTGGCCAAGGATGAAAGGGAGTTTGCAGAGCCTCGGATGCCCGTTGAGTACCAAATGTGCAGGTTACTCGGCTTCTCTTAGCACAGGTTACGCTGTCCTTGCTTCTCCTCTTCACTGGTCCTGAGGCCCCTTCAGAGAGGGAAGAACCCCTCGCTCTGCCTGTTTCCCCGTGGCTGCTCGTTGGGTACCGAGCGTGGTTTTCTCCATGCAGGGCTGTGGCAGCAGGTGTCGGTTACGTCCTGAAGAGATCATTACTCCCAGTGCCTGGTGCTGAACGAGGGGCCTTAGCACACAGCTACCGGCACCGCCGGCGTTAAGGGGCAGCTTGGACAGCAGGATAAACCTGGCCGAAGTTCATTGTGGAGGCTGAATGTGAAGCACTTTCCTCCAAGGCAAGTTTGAGGTGGGGTAGGAGAGCCAAAGTGCTGCTGTTTGTGCTGCATGTGCTGGATAGAATGGAGCTTTTGCTGTATCCGGAAATACTTTTGCATAATGACCTTTTTTTTTCACTTAATCCCCAACTGTCCAATGCCAGATACAGTCCATAGTGCTGCACACGGCCAGGCAGCAGCGTGTCCGTTTTGCCTGCCCAGCTGCTGTCGTTCCGCGAGCATGTTGGGTAATTGTGTGTACAAACGCCGCTGGAAACGCGCATCCATCCCGTGTGCACGACTGTGCTGGTGTGACGTGAGAACACAGGCTTGCAAAGGGCCTTGTAGGAGTAGGAGCTCTTTTGAAACTGGCCAGATGAATGGAAGAAACAAACTTTTTATTTATGCGTAAGTTCTTAGCATTACAGGAGGGAGAAAGAACGAAACAACAAAGTTAGAGAAGAAACAGTCATGGAAATTTTTGGGTAAGCTCCAATAGCTSTTTAAATGAAACATTCAACAAGCGCTTTGAGGTTCCAGTACGCAAGAGTGTCTCAGGCTTTCTAAACACCAAATTTGTGATCTTGCAAAAAGACACCAGCCATCGCCTCCCGTTGTTAATATTTCACACTTGGCTTTGCAAGTTGCTTTATGTAATATCCTCTGTGTAYTCGGGCTTCCATCAGCTCTGCCTTGTCCACAACGGGAGAGGCTGGAGGAGGAAGGCAATTGCCAAGCGTGCCTGTAATCTTTGTAGGAGGGTTTTGTGCAGCTGTAGGGAGAGGAGAGTAAGTCTCATTTCCTATTTTATAGTCTGTTGAATCCTGCGATCTCATGCTGCGTGCTGCTTTGCCAGGCAGATTTTTTCAATTTGTCTCTCAAGTTGTTGTTATATTTTATTTCTAAACTGGTTAGAAGTGTTTGTCTGTAGTTTGTTGCTCAACTGTTTGTGCCTGATCCCTCAGGCGCTTCCTTGCCGGTGTGCCGTGCCGCTCGGAGCCGTGTGGCTCGGCCTGGCTGCTGACTTGGTCTGCGGGGACTCGGGGTGCAGAGGCAGGACCTGCCTGCTCGGCCCCCCAGGCCCCCCGGCAGTTGTTGTCATTGAAGTGCAAACAAACGGTGCGGGCGCTGCAGCCCGCCCAGGGAGCAGCTGCCCCATAGGATGACCAGCCTCCCTCCTCTCTCAGCCAGTGAAGAGCAAGGGAGACCCGCGAGAGCCTGAAGGGCCAGGAAGAGTCTGGGAAACAGGCGGCCCAGCACCCGCTGTCCTTCAGCGGAGCCCTCGCTGCTGGTGACCTTGGAGCGGATGGATGGGATGTTGATGGGCTGACTCACCTGACCTCCGTGCCTGTCGCCATCCCTGCCCTGCTGCTTGCACGGGTTGTGGTTTCTCACCCCATTTGCTGCCCCACGCGCTCCCGTCCGCGGCCGCAGGCACCTGCAGAAGGGGCTCAGGGAGCCGCAGGGCGCTGCCCCCACCAGCCTTGCCCCACTGGGGTCCCCAACTGGTTTGGAACTGGTTTAACCTCCGGTGTCTCCGGGGCAGCTTTGCTGTGAACAGGAGCCCTGCAAAGGCCTTTGGCTCACCCGGCTGCCCAGGGAGGACCGTGATCTGCCCTCCTTTTTGTGCATCTCTTAAGATTTGGATTTTAAAATCCTCCTTGGACACTAAGCTGTGGGCTCTGGTGTGGCAGTGTTCGATCACAGGTTTGGATGGATTCTGTGTTATTTTAGATCTTGGGACTACTTGAGCTAGTGTCTGTGATGGCACCAGCTGATGGATCTGAGTGAAGCTCCCTCAGAGCATCCAAAGGGTGCCCAAAACTCCCTCCCTCTTGAGCATCCCTCCATATCTCCGCATTGTCTCAGTGATGGAATCCATCAGCACACAGAGTTTGAGTTTGATTTTCTATGAATGGGGAGTGCCAATGTAAGTCAGGATTAGCTACACATAACATTAAAAATAAAGCGCAGCTATTAATTTAATGGGTTCCTCATTACAACATCATAAAACAAGTAAACAGGAGCGCTGSCAGTGCTGCCACGCGCTCCCCTGCGAGAGCCGAGGCGGCGGCTGGAGCTGGCGCCCTTTGCTAAGGCAGCGGGCGAGCCTCCTAATTCAGCCTTGCCTTTCCCTTCAGCACTGCTGAGGAAGGGTAGACGGCTACGGCAACCCAGCCTCATGGTTTTTAATGAGCCGGGGGGTGGAAATGCCAGTTCAAGATTTAGTTTCAATCGTATCAGCCAAAATGAAAGCTTACGAGAGGCAGAGAAATTGCTCTTTATGGGCTGCTTCAATGAAACAGCCTTCATAGCCCCTCTAATCCTTATTTTTTGTGTGCAGCTCTGCTTTGTGTCGAAGGTTTTTCACTGTGCTCTGGAGCTCCCAGCTGGTTCTTGCCAGCCAGTATC
>PTEX01000079.1:1839655-1851072 GCA_003342815.1 Eudromia elegans
GGAGCGCTGCCCATGTGTGGGGCACACGCTGCGAGACCAGGGCGCTGGTCTGCGGGCAGAGCAGCCTCCCTGCGCGGCCCTGGGGCTCAAGCACGGCTGCGGGCTCTGCACCTGGAAGAAGGTACRAGGAGACCAAACACCCACACGTTGTGTCGCTACCAGTGCTTTGACATTGCACCTTTGGGTACYCTACATATATGTTCCCAGGCTCGGTGGCCATTTAGACAATGGAATATTYTTTAAATGCTGCATGGCTTCATGCCCCAGCAGCTGGTTCCACCCAGCCAGCGCTTGGCCGCTGCTCCTGTCGCTAGGGAAAGCGAGCGCTGCAATGTGAGGGAAGGCTCAGCCGGGTCTGCGGCCAAGCAGGGAGGAGAGGTCAGACCCCCCGGCTGAGCCGACAGYGTCTTGGGTCCCCTCGCACAGCGCAGGCGCTCTGCGGGCACCGCGCCGCTTGGTCCTCACACGCAACGCCAGGCRTGTCCCGAGGCTTTTCCAGCTGCGGTCCAGGGTGCTAATGTAACTTACAGGAACGTGATGTCGAGGAGACAGGGTCTGACTTGAGCATGGTACGGTCTGCATGGGGAGAAGGGGCTCCGCCGGCCGTGCTGAGCGTTGCCCGTGCTGAGCCTGCGGGTAGAGCAGTTTGYGGGAGAGGAGGGGAAGTGCTGGTGCAAAAGGAGGGGGGAAAATGGGCCGTTGCTGTTGGTTTGGAGAAGAATAACAGCTTTGCTTCTGGTTCCCTACAACTCCTCCCGGTCCCAAGAACTTGGGTTCGTAAAGAACGGCAGCTGAGAATGTCAGAGTTGCTCGGGAGATTAATTTACCACATGGATTTTTCTTCCATATTTGTGGCACTGTGTGCTGTGAATTAATTAGTGCGAAGGTGCCCTTAATTACACTGAGAACTTCCTAATTGCAAAGCCATTGATGATTTTGTAGGCCCCATGCAGTTGGTGGAGATCCTCCATTGCTCCGGGAGTTGGGCTTGCGCTTCCGGCTGTGGCTCATGTCGTTCCTGCCCTTCCCRAGGACCCTCTGCAGATCCCAGCTCTGAATCCCTGTGCTCCAAGGACCGGCACCCGTYGAGGGACTGCCAGAGGAGCGGAGCGTCCGGGCCCGTCTGTGCTCCTCTCGCAGCCTCCTTCTATTTGCCTAACTCGGGGTTTGTTTTCCCTGTATTAATGCCCGTCACTTTCTGCTTGGTGCACTTAGTACACAGTTTGATGTTTGTATTTATTTGTAACACCCAGACTTTGCACTGTCTGGATTAATCCTCAGCCTCATCAGATGCTGAGCTGCTACGGTGACAATTGAATACACAATTTGACATTCCCGCCGTACCTTATGTGGCTAATTTATGTAACTCAATTTATAAATTACATAAATTGCTTACATAATTTACCACGTACCTTGTACATTTCACAATAATATTCCCAGCCTGCAATTTAAACAATCCTTATACTGGGAATAATTTACGCTGAAGACTCTTGAATAATTTTGCAGTTTATTCTGGACAGAAGGGGAGCCAAGTTTCAAGGGAACGTTAGCTGGGGTTGCGTTTATCTTGCGCAGGAGCAGAGTGGTCAGTGATCCATGGGGCCGTGCGGAGGGCAAGRGGAGCGGGGAGCTCCGCGTGCTGCGTTGGCCCCTCTCCACGAGCACCCCCGTGGAAACCTCCCGCGTTGCCGGTGGGAGCCGGGCGGTGACAGACGCCCGGGCAGGGGGAGCCTCGGGGCAGCGCGCGGCTCCCCGGGTCCTGCGGCCGCCCTGGCTGCGGTGCCGCCGGCGTCCCCGCATGCAGCCCCCAGGGCCCGTCCACGGCCCCCACGTCGCGGCAGGGACATCTCCCTCCTCCCCGCCCTCCTGGGCTCCTCCTCGCCCACCCACCTCGCCCTTCGGCCCCAACGGGAGGTGTTTGCACGCAGGGAGTCCGGCCGGGCCCAGGAGCGGGGCCGTGGGGACCCGGCCCAGTGCCCATCCTCAGCTGGGGCCTTTGCTCTCAACTCCCTCCCCATCCTCTTTGTTGTGCTTGGCAAAAAAAAAGGTTAAACTCGGAAAATGCCCTTTTTCTTCCCCCTCCTAAGCATAAGACAGTCAATTTTCTCTCTGTATTTAATTAATTCCTGCAGAGGTCCAACTATATCTTTTTGGTGTGATTTCCTCCTTTGTCTCTCGCTCGCATTGTTAATCCTCGCACATTCAGCCTTTCCCCTCCCTTTCTCCCCTAGGTTTGAAATTCCGCCAGGCGGGAAATCCCAACCCCGGCCCGGGCACGGAGGGTCCGGCGGCGCCGGCCGCGCTCGGGGCGGCTCCTCCCGCTCCCGGGCGCGAGTCCCGCAGGCGCCGCAGGCCGCGGCCTCGCCCCCGCGGCACAAGATGGCGCTGTCGCCCCGCGCTGCCGCCCCGCGCTGCGGCCGCCGCCTCCCTCCGCCGCGGCCCGGGAGGGGCCGGGCCCGGGAGGGCCTCGCGGAGCCGCCCGGCCCGAGGGCCCCACGCGGGCCGCGGGTCCCGGTGACGCGTGGAGGCGCCGCGGGCCGCTGCGGTACCCGGGCGGCCTCGGGGGCAGCAGGTGCCCGCGCTGCTCCCTGTGGCGTCTCCCGGCTGCGAGCTGCCGCTAAAGCCCCGACGCGGGCGGTGCTCGAAGGCTGCGGAGCAGCCGGAGCCTCCGTGGAGCAGGAGCCGCCTCCARGGGACACCGCGCCGGGTGCTCGGGGCTCCCCCTGCCCGGCCCGCGCGGGACGTCCCGTCCGCAGGGCTCTGCCCGGGCCGGCTCCCCTCGGCCTCCCGCGCGGCCTTCGCTGCCCGTTGCCGCGTTCGGCTGCCTCGCCGCGCGGGGCGGACGTTTAATCCCCGCGAGTTTGTGCTCATTGAGCAAACGTTTAAAAYGCAATAAAGGGAAAGGGAAGAGCAGGCGGCGGGGCCTGCCGACGTGCGGCCCCGGTCAGCAGCGTTTCCATGGCCCGGGGACAGGGGACGAAGGTGCCCCCCGTCCCATGGCCTTGTGGAGCGGGGGCCATGGCCGCGGTGCCAGAACCCCGATCCCCGCGTGCGGGGTGGATCCGGCCATGACGCTCCGGCCCTCCCGAGCGGCCTCCCGCGGTGCTGCGTGAGGACCCGGTGCTGGCAAAACTTATTGACGTTAAAAAAAGGCCCCTCTGCACCTATTAATTGAAGTCATTAAATTTAATGGGATGGTTATTGCATGTTAAATAAATACTGGCTAATTATGAAAAACATATTTGCCAAGGTTTAACTATAGAAAAGATGCCTCAATTACATGGTTATTAAACCTCAAAAAATATACACTTCTAATAATGAAATGACATTTAAATAACATACATTAACTGTCTTATTAAATGTTGATTCTCTTCATATCTGAGGACGTTAATTTAGAGCACTTTCCCTGGCACTAACTGTACTATGCATCATTAACTGCCTTTCACTCATCGCTTTGTAAACTTTTTTTCACAAACAGGCTCAAGTGTCTCTCTTTGCTGCCGCGCTCCCAGCTCTCCCCCGGGCAGCTCCGGGGTGCCGGCATCGCTCCCGGGGCCGCTTCCCGCCCCGGGGCTGCGGGGCGCCCTGCGCGGAGCGGGGCGGCCTGAGGAGCCGCTGCCGAAGGCCTTGCAGCGCCAGCCGCTGCTTTAATGCGGTTATCGATCGCGCCCTGCACGCCAGGGCAGGATTTAGAAGTCGCTCTCTTGGAATCAATTAAGGCTCTCGCTAGTAATGTAAGCACCTCTTTTMGTTAAAAGCGCCTCCCTCCCCGCCGCTCCCTCAGATGTACCCGGCTGCCGTCCCCGCTCTGCTGTTGCGGGGGTTTTATCTCCCTGACTTGGAATACTTGGAGCTGCCAGTATTCCTGGGAATCGGTGCGGCCCCGGCTGCCTCCCATGGTTCACAAGGTGTCCGCAGCGTCTCCCGCCGCTACCCGCAGCGTTTCCCGTGTGCGCCGAGGCCAAGCGCCGGCGCTCCAGGATTGCGGAGGAGCGCAGCCGGCGGCGCCGGGGCTCGCGGCCGTCCTGGCCAGCGGATCGAGCGGGACCGCAGCAGATCGAGCGGGATCACACCGTCCTGGTGAGCTCCTGGCCTGGGGAACGGGGCTCGCAGTGGCCACCGGCACCAGACAAGGCTTACGGGAGCTCCCAGGCCGTATTGCTTGTGGCCAGATGTTTCTGCCTCGCTGAGGATTGTGGAGCTTCCCCGGGGAACTCTGTGCTTTACTATAACAGCCCTTTATAGGGAAATTGTCTGGAGTAATGTTTTTTTAAGGTATATTTATCATTTCTTTTATTGGAATAGAATTAGAACGGAATTAGAAACTAAAATAACTTTAATTACGAACTTCATGATTCAGTATGTTGTAAATCCTTCAGCATAATATTGTGCCATAAAAATGCTATTTTGTGATAATTATTATTATTATAATTAATGTTCCTTAATCGCTGCCGTCGCAGGCGCGCGCTATCTGCCAGGGCTGCTGCGGTGCCTCCGYGGAGCCGCTCGCGGGGCGGGCGCGCGGGGCCGGGGCAGGCACCCGCCGGGCTGTGTCCCCACGGGAGCTTCCTCGCAGCGCCAGCGCTCCCTGCGCAGGAGCGGCGACGACGATGAATGTTGCAGACAGTGACGAGTGCTCCTCTCCGGGCCCTCCCGTGGTTGCCCGCGCGCTCCTGGCCGCTCACGTGCGCTCCCCGCGTGCCGTGTGAGGGCGACCCGCCTGGGGAGGTGAGTACGGTGASGGCTCTGCCGCCTGTCGAGGCTGGGGAGCAGCCTCTGCATCGAGGTGCCCTGGAGCGGGGCGGCCCCTGCCTGCAAGGYGGCCCCGCTGTGGAGAGGTGGAGGGGGATGGCACGCGGTTGGAGGATGGAAAGCACCYGGATTTGCCCCCCTCACCCTGCGAAGCTGCCGCTCACCAGGGCTGGCTTGAAGTGCTGCCTCCCTAATGGGGCACCCGGGCTGCGGCCGCCCGCTCTTTGGGCGGCATGTGGCCAATTCCAGGCAGGCTCCGGAGCCCTCAATGTGCTCCGCTTGCCCTGAGCCTTGTGCAGCCCCCCCTCCTGCCCGTGCCCCAGCCGCCCTCTGCAGACAGCCAGAGGTGGATTCAATCCCGTCCCACACCGGCCGGGAGCAGAGGGATGCGCCTGCCTGGCGCTTGTGCCTTTGGGTGGCCTGGCGCTTGTGCCCTCGTTAGCGTGGTTTATCGGACGGGAGGACGCGGGGACGCAGGCGGCGCCCGCGGCGGCAGGGAGCGAGCGCGGCTCCCGCTGCCGCCCCAGGTGCGAGGGAGGAGCCGGGAGCCCGGCCGCGGGAGACGCGCCGTGCCAAGAGCATCAATTTTTCATGTGGCCCAAAGGCCTCGCTCAAACCAGCCTGAGGCCACCTCGGACCAGCTGAGAGGGGGAAGGCATGAAAAGAGCCACCGCGCCACCTGCTTCCCAGCGGCGCGTGTGTACGGGATGGAGCCGAGCCCAGGATACATTTTTAATGATGCAGGCAGGGTTAGGTTTCCTTAAATAAGACTGGAGGATGACTATGTGCTCTGTAAGGCGTGTAGCACTCCACGGATGCATTATTTACAGCAGCTTCTTCCCTGTCCCTTTTAATTTTACATGGGCACTGGAGACAGCAAAGGGGCTCCCTGRTGTCTCGTGGCCACCCACCCGTCCTGTGTGACTGAGACACATTTCTGAACGGCCACGGGGTTTGATGCCAATCCTTTCATTGACTTGAATCCTGCAGGAAACAGCCAGTCCTGGAGAAGCACCAGAAGACACTGAGAATTAGAGGCAGCTACAGCAGTTGTGGACACATGGACCCATGATCCACCAATGCACCTCTCCTGATGTAAAGCACGTCTGGAAAAGGGCAATAGGGAGGAGAAGGGCCTGGGTCCTGCTGATGCATCACCTGGTCTTACTGGTGTCACTGTCTCTTCTCCGCATGGAYGGACTGGTGAGGAATGCTCTTGGACCACACGAGTGTTCCTTGCCCACCGACTACAGCACTGCTCTTCCTGACACTTGCCGAGGTCTGGGAAGCCTTTGGGAAGAAGGAAATTGCCCATCTCCTCCTGAGGGTGGAGGAGGAGGTGAACCTGCTCCCTAAGAAGGGAGTCTGTAGCTGGACCTAGTAAGGGAAAGAGTAGGGCAGGTGGGAGGGAAGAGCTCTGCGGGGTCTGCAGCGGCGGGGATGGAGGGTGGTATGAGGAGTGTGGTGTGTCCCTCCGAGCACTCATGTCCGTGGTCTTTGGAGGGTGAAGGAGGTCTGTGTGTGCGCAGAGTCCCTGCAGAGCTGCGGAGCTGGGAAGCGACTTCCTCTCCTACCTTCAAAGTTGCCTTGACTTGAAGTCAGGCCTGTCTGCTTTGGGTTCCCGCTGTGCAGGGAAGCCTGGATTTGATTCATCAAGGGATGTCTGATTTACTCAGCCGAAAGCCCTCCGGCTGCTGGGCAGAGCACAAAGCGGCTCCAACGCTCGAGCGCGGCCGCAAAGGTGGGGTAGGAGTCCAGGAGCTGACGGACACGAGGCCGCTCTCCCCGGCGCTGCGGGGCCTGGGAGGGTTGAGATGGCAGCTTGACGGCTTGGAAAATAGGCTGAGATGAAGGAATATCAATACGGAGAGAGCGCTGTTCTTGCCGAGCAGCCCCAGGGCAGCTAACGTGAAGCGCTGGTTGTCTCGGAGGAGTTGACAGGTGTCTACATCAGCCTTCCTGCTAATTAAGCGCCGCTCTGAGTCACAGGCTGCGGGACGGCTGAGCAGGGAGGAAGGCTCAGCCCAGGCAGGTATGTCCAGAGGGGATCTGGGCAGGCCTCCCCACTGCGTGTGTGCGGCTTGGGAGCYGGCGGAGGAACCGCTGCCGGGACAGCCACGTCTCCTGGGAGCTTCCARTGGGTTCCTGGAGGAGCAGGGCGAGCTCTCAGACAAGTGCTTTGGAGGGGGTGCCCCGTCTGCAGCGGGGTGCTGCTCCTCCTGCCTTGCTCGGCAAGCCCCCAGCTCTGATGTGGAGTGGGGAGCCCCTCGCTGTAATTAACGGCAGCGCTGCCTGCCCACCGAGGCCTCTAATAGAAAATTCCCCATTTCAAGGAACATAAGCACAGCAGGCGCAGGGGAAGGGCCGCTCCATCGGCGGTGCTCTGCTGATCCACAGGGCATCCGCGGCAGCAGGCATGGGATAAAAGTCACCCTGGCAGGAGAGATGCGCCCTCCCTATGCRGGAGAGGGAGGAGCAGTGCCGGCCTGGTGACAGCTCCCCTGCCACCCCGGGGTCCCCTCCGCATGTGCCTCCTCGGTGCCTTTTGCCTGCTGGCCCCGCTTGCGTTTGCAGCTGCAAGCCCCTGAAAAATGGCTCTATTCATTACCCATTTTAATTTCAGTCTGGCTCCCCAGAGCTCTGCAGACACATTTTKTTATCCTGGCTGTCAAGGAGCTTACAGAGCTGCTGACGCCTCCTGGAAAACTTTGACAAACCCTCTGTTTGGACACGGCGCTGCCTCCCCGGCCTGTCTGCCCAGGCTTTCCATTCCCTGGTTCTTTATTAGCAAAGATGTCGGTGAGGACAGGAGACAAAACCGCCCGTCCCTGACAGTTGTGCAGAACTCATCYGCCCGTGGAGCCTCTCCTCCTCTGGCAGATGCCTTGAGACTCGGTGGAGGGAGCCRAGCTGCAGGCCTTGGGTGTGAATGTCCCCAAAGCCCAAATATTTGTTCCAGGCTGTTCTCTGGGCAAGTCAGATTTTGCGGAGGAAAAGGCCTCAGGGATGAGGTCATTACATTTATCTCTTCTGTACTCAGCACTGTGTAGAGCAGGGTTTAAAGCTGTGGTTGCAGATTCTAGGGGATCCATTTTTGGATGGCCCATGAGATAACCCAGGGAGATGCCTTGTGTGTGAAGACCCATATGCACCATTCAGGAATCTGCATTCCCAAGGGGAAATTTTTAGCAGTCAGAAATTGAGAATATTTGAAAATCATGAATTTAGCTGCTTATTTTTAGTCCCTCTGCACTCTGTTGGACGGGATTAACCCAGTGAGCTGAGCGGAACAGCTTCCTCATCTATTCCGGCTCTCTTCGGCRATCTAATCCCCTCTCAATTAGTTTCTTTTTACAAAGTCGTTGTCAGGCTGCTTTTAGAGAACAAAATGCCCCTCGGTCTCTTCGGTAACACAGGAAAGTGCACCAGACACCCCGAGAACAGATTGTCTCTAATTGTAATTTTGGTCAAAGTTCTGCGTAAGAAGTGCAGAGTCAGCCACAAGCTTCCAGCGTAATGAGAACGAGCCAGCCGAACTCGTAACCTCTGCGGTTTCGGTCCAGCTGAGAACGGAGTCATCTTCTGCCTCAAACCCTCCCTCCCAGCACCCTGCGGAGCTCTGCAATTCCGAGTGCCTTTGAGGTGCCACTCGCGGCAGCYGTCTCCAGGGCACGCGGGAGCACGGCCGAGTGTGTCCGTCCTCGGTGCTCTGGCACTGAAAGAGGGATGAGGATGTGCAAGGAAAGGGGTAAACAGAGCAATCCAGGCTGCATCAGAGGCAAGACGAAAGGCTTTCGGGGCTAATGAGAGCTCCCCTGTAGGGATGAGGTGCCCAGATCCCAGGAGAAGCCACTGGAGTGGCAAGCGGCTCCCCTTGCTCTGCAGTCCCCYCGGGCAGGGTGCGGGATGAGCCGCTGCGGAGCAGGAGAGCTTCGCAGGCTGCTGCAAGCCCGAGGCTCCTTCCTGCCTCACACGAACTCAGGAGAATTCCCCGCTACCCAAGCCCTCCCTGACTCCCGCRCTGGGCTCCTGCTGYGGGGGCCGCTTGCTTTTTTCTCACAGTCTTTTTTAATTCCTCCCTCTGTAGGGCAGACCCTCCTGGGGGGATTCCGGAGGGGGCTGCTAGCTGGCTGGTTACGGGTGTGACGGGAAGCCAGGATGCCTGAGCGCCTGTCTCAGCTCCGCCGCCTTGGTCCTGCCCGGCACTGGTTGGACAATCCATCACTCTCCTCCAGCAAGAATAAACCGTTCTGATGTCCTCCCCATGGGTGCTGAGCAGGGCAGAAACGTGGGGCCCACGCGGGTCCCACCTGGCTGCCTGYGGGCTGGGGGATCCTGTCCCGCGCTTCCGACCACAGCAGTAATTCCTCACGTCTCCTCGTGTGCCTGCGGCAGGAGACAGGGGCCGTGAGTCCAAGGTGCCCGGGAAGCGCTCCGGAGAGCGGAGTCGAGAACGGTGGGGGAGATTGCTTGAATGGCTTCKCTTTCTCTGTACGTTTAAGAGGTTTCACTGACTTAGTAACTCCCCCGGGAGACCCGAGTGGCAGCTTCTTTGGATGCGAATACCTGACAAGTTTTTAATGTGAAAGGAATTCACTAAATTTAGTCTCCTGGAGGAAAAAAAAAAAAAAAAAGAGAGAAAAAAAAGGAGAACTGTTCCTTTCTATCTAGGGAAGCAATCCAAACCCCAGCCACTTCCCTGCAGTCACAGCTAGCTCATTTGTTCCTTTCCCCTCTGTCTCAAAAGCTTTTAAGCCTGGGTCCCATATATGTCTCTGTGCACAAATATGGGGTGGGAGAAAGGCAGGCAGTGACACCGGGATCCCAAAGGGAACGTGSCAATTCCCAGTTCCTCCCAGGCTCCACAAGGGTGATGACAAAAAAGTTAGGGCAGGAGGATAAGCAAGGAAAGACCAAATCCAGGGAAAGGGACCCTGTTTGGGTGAGTAGGGATGTGCTATCTGAGTGAGAGGGATGTGCTATCTGAGTGAGAGGGATGTTGTCTGTGCTATGGCATGGGTTTGAGTGAGGCCACCCCCCGGCACAAGCGGGGCTGATGTCCCAACAGCTGAGGGCAGGGGGTAACGAGCACCTTTGCTGTGACCCTCATCTGAGTCACCTACTTTCCACTTGCCGGCCCTGCTGGAGCCTCCTAGCAGCCCTCCTCTGGTCCATTCTGTTTGAGGAGCGCTGGGGGCTTCCAGCACGCTCTGCCCTTCCTGCCTTGCCCCTTCCAAAGGCCAGCAGCAGGCCCCGTGCCGCCCCCGAGGAAGGAGGCTCCGTGGTCTCCACGGCTTCGTGCACCGGTCGCTCACGCTAAGCGGAGCACGAAGCTCCGCGCGGGCTCCTGTCTGCGGGTGCACGTGGAGGCCGGCGCGCTCGCCCGCACGTGGCGCGGCCCCCGGGCTCCGAGACCCGGCCGGGCGCCCGCGATCCGCACACAGCAGCTCCGCTCACAGCCCAGGCACCGCCGAGGARCTCCGTCAGGGCGCGGTCCTGGCTATCCACACGTTATTTATTTGCGTTTGTCTTTAAAAAGGTCACTTCCCATCCAAGAGATGGCAGAGCAGCATCAGGACGGCATCGCAGCCCGGCGGGACCAGAACCGCGTGCCGGGCACCGTCCCTCCCGCCGGAGCCGACRCCGGAGGGGCAGGAATGGCGGGAAGAGGGGGCAGCGCGGCCGCGCAGGGAGGGGTCTCCAGGCCTGGTAAGTGGGACAAGAGAACGTAAAATGGGGAAAACCAAAACCAATAAAAGTGGCTGGCACGGAGTGTGTTTTAAAAAGATAAATAATCAACTCAGACCATCAATTAATCCTTTTTACGGCTTTCATTATTTCTCCTCCTTGTAATCTTTTTTAAACTCCGGCGGTCGTGGTGCCAGTGCAGAGAYGCTGAAGTGCCAGCTCTGAGGGCAAAGTCCTGCTCCTGCCTGCGGGACGGAGGCCCCTGCAGCACCCAGGACGCCCCCTCGGCTGTCCCAGCCCCGGTGACAGCCGGCGAGGACACCAGCCTGGCTGTCCATGCGCACAGGACGGTGTCACCAGGCTGTGGCCCAGGCCAGGGACCGAAGCGGACTGTGACCCAAATGGCCRTGGGTCCCACTGAGGCATCATGACCCAAAATGGCGGCAGGGCCTGAGGTAGTGTTGGGTGTCGCCGTTCAAAATGGCCGCAGTACCTGAGGTAGCATSGAGGCCCCAACGGCTGCAGAGCCAACTGCACTGGTGCCCGGGATGGCCRCCCGGCAAGCTGCCAGGCCATGGCTCGCCCCACATCTGCCCTCCTGTCCCCATGGCTGTTTCGATGGGTGTTTCCCCCCCGTGTTTCACCCCACAGAGCTGCCCTCCACACCCCGGTGCCCCTGCCCGGGGCTGTGCACCGGGAGACACGCGGGCCCCGTGCCACGAGGGACGGGGCTGCCGCTGCCACCGTGGCGGGCGGGCGGCCACTCGCCGCCGCCGGTGGGATCTACCGCGCGGGGCAGCGCCGGCGCCGTGACCTCTTTCACGCGAGCCCTTCTCCGCGGCCCATCGCCCGTTTAAGCGCAGGCAGAGGGCGGGCCGCTCCCTCCGTGCCCGCCCTCTCCTCCCTCCTCCCGCCCGCTCCCTCTCCCGCTCCCCGCAGCCGCGGCGCCCCCTGGAGGCGCGCGCGGGCGCCGCTCC
>PTEX01000079.1:1851822-1899125 GCA_003342815.1 Eudromia elegans
CGGGACGGGGCCCCGCAGCCTCCGCGCCCCGCTGCCGCCCTCCAGCCTCCGTGCCCGCCGCGCTGCGAGCTCCCAGCGCCGTATCCTCGCGTTCCTGCGCCTTGCGAGCTCGTATCCCCACATCGCTGCCGCCCTGCGAGCTCGCCGCCTCGCGTCCCTGCTGCTTTGCGAGCTCGCATCCTCGGATCCCCACGTCCCTGCAGCTTTGCGAGCTCGCCGCCTCGTAGCCTCGCGTCCCTGCAGCTTTGTGAGCTCGTATCCCCACATCCCTGCAGCTTTGCGAGCTCGCCGCCTCGTAGCCTCATGTCCCTGCTGCTTTGCAAGCTCGTATCCTCGTATCCCCACGTCCCTGCYGCTTTGCGAGCTCGCATTCTTGTAGCTTCGCCTCCCTGCAGCTTGGCGAGCTCGTATCCGTGTAGCCTCGCATCCCCGCTGTCTGGGAGCTCGTATCCATGTAGCCTYGCATYCCYGCTGTTTGGGAGYTCGTATCYRTGTAGCCTCGCATYCCCGCTGTYTGGGAGCTCGTATCYRTGTAGCCTCACATCCCCGCCGTTTGGGAGCTCGCATCCCCACCGCCTGGCACCCCCGCAGGACACCCTGCTTCGTGCTCGCTCCGAATCCCGCGGAGCCTCCGCGCTCCGGCTTTGCCGGCGCCGCCCGAGCGGGGATCGCGGGGAGGCTGGCGATGGAGTCGCCTTTGGCCGGGAACCCTCGCCGTGCAGGCTGTCRTGCTCGCCGTAGCCCGCCTGTGCTGCTGCACTCGCGCTGCAGTTCCGCGGGCAGGAGCGGTGCCGAGCACGGGGGGACGCGATACCTGCGCCCAGGGCTGCGTGCCGGTGCCCGTCCTGTTCTGCGAGCGTTAGCGCTGCAGGCAGTGAGAAGAGCTGCCCTTCTGCACCTTTCCTGTCCCTAACCCGTCTCCCTTTCGTATAGGAGCCCTGCCGATGCCTGCAAATGCACACGGGCGGCTCCAGCGTGCAGGCGGAGGGGGATTTGCCAAATCTCTGTGGCATGCTGAAATAAATCCCGAAATCCCTTCTTTTCCCTTGTCCTCCTTGCGGGGAAATTCTTCCTCCTGCCCCCGGTGAAGCGCTCGTGTGTGTGGGAGCCCGGGAGGGGGGCTGGTGTGTAAACAGGGCTTAACATGAAGGTCACTGGTTAAAGAGGAGATGGATGGGAAAGAAAAGACAGGCATTAACCTCACTTGTTACCCCCCCCCTTTGCCGTGCTTTGGGGAGGACAAAACAAAAGCAGAACCTGCTACTAACGCGGATGAATATTCATGATCCTCCTCCTATGCTCTGGGATGCGGAGGGGAGAAAAGTTGGGGGCACGAGCTGCGTTTCCAAAGCCGCCTGTTCCTCGGGCTCGAGATAAACCCCCTCTGGCAGCGCGCGGTCTGTGCGGGAGCGAATTATTAGCCTTTTTGCTGGATTTTTTTTTTTTCTCTTTTGTGAGAGGCTGCAAGGAGGAGGAAAAAAAAAAAAGGAAAGGGGAGACAAGGCTATTGACTACATCAAAGGTTATCCATTTGAAAACACCGTTTTCCTCTGAACAGCGGCTAATTGCTTCCTGAACAATCCCAGGGTCTTTTGTGTATAGGCAGTGGGTAAAATGAGCGGCTGGATGTGTCTGTCTCAAGACACCGGGAGTGGATGTGGTGGAAGCGCGGTGGGGCAGGAGCCTCTGGCATGATGTGCGGATAACGTCTTAAGTGGTTACGGAGAGGGGAGGTTTTTGCTTCCCTCTTTGCCCGGTCTCGGATATTGGTAAATGGTAGCGCTGGCAGCAGCGAGACAATGCCGGTCTGCGTGGGCGGAGGGGAAGTTTAAATGCGGAATACGCGAACGGCACGGGGAGGACGGGGACCCTGCGCTTCCCGMCGGGTCCGTGTGCGCCGCGGGAGCCCTGTGCCCGCCCCGAGGGAGACGCTGTCCGCTCGGATTAGGYGTGCGGGGATGGATGTCCTTCCCGATGGAGCGGCAGGGAAGCGGCAGCCGGCGGCCGCTTGGGACTGGCACCATTTGGCGCCTGGGCTTTCTGCGCTGTGCCTGGCTCTCCCAACATTAGTTTTAATGGCATTTATTTATTTTATTAGCCCAGCAATAACAGTGCCGGAGAGAGATCACTTGCAGCTGGAGCCCTTCGGGGGTGAGGTTGGGGAAGGCCTGGGGGTCCTCCCTTTTGGCCTTTTTCYGCAGATCCGAGAGATTTGCGCCCGCACGCGGGAGTCGACCTTTGTGCGTGCCCGTAGCCACCGCAGATGCCCTGCGCCGCCGGCCCTGCAACAAAGCGCTGCTCCTGCCCGAGGCACAGGGCCCTGGGAGCGTGGAGCCGAGCGCCCGCGGCGGGATGTGGGAACGGCGGGGCCGCCACGGCCTGCGGAAACGGCGGGTCTGCTGCGGGATATGGGAATGGCGGGGCCGCCGCGTGCCTCCGGGCAGCCCCCTGCTCTGTGCCGAGGAGCCCGCTGCCGCAGTGCTCATGCCGTGGGGCAGCACAGAGCGCCACCGAGTTCGGCCCCCTTTACGTGTCCCCGCGGGGGGCTTGGTGCTGTGGTCGGAGGGTCGGTTGAACCTCCTCGAAAGCTGCGGGTGGCCCTGACCTGGGGCCCGGGCTGGTGGGATGTGCACGTGTCGCTCTGTGATCCGCTGGTGTTTGCTCTAGGTTGAGTCATTAGGCGCTCCCGTGCTCACGGTGCTCCTGCCTGGTTTTTKCCTACCTTTTGGCTGCTGAGATGCCTTAGGGTGTGCCGTGTGTGCGGAGGAAGAGAGCAGGCAGGGCTGGGAAACCCAAGGAATCAGAGTTGGATTCAGTGTGGCCCTGGATTCTCCCTCTGTGYTGGGCAAAGGTCAYRGAATYRCAGRCYGRTTGAGGTTGGAAGGGACCTCTGGAGCTCATCTAGTCCAACCCCCTGCTCYAGCAGGGACACCCGGAGCACGTGCCCTTTTTCCATACAAGACACCATGTGCCCATGACTCCATGGGATGTCAGGAGGAACAGGGCTGCCTGGTTCCTCCTCCTGCAGCTGTGAGATGTTCCAGGCGACGCTACAAAACAAAACCCCATTGGGATGCACTCCCTAGGGAAGACGCTGGTGTGTTTTGGCACCGTCTGTGGCGCGCAGCGGGGGCCTGTTCGTGCTTCGGTCCTGGCGCGCCGGCACGTGTGCGCACCACGGCGGGGGGTGTGGTGGCGGAGCAAGCCGGAGCCGATCCTGATCCCGTCCTGGTCGTGGTGCCGGGCGGGGCAGCGGCGGCTCATGCGCCTGGTCCTCGCATGTCGCGTGGCCGGAACGCGCGGCCTTGCCCTGCTGCCTGGAGCGCTCCGGGAGCCCCGGCGCTGCCTCTGTGCCGCACTCCGGAGCGTCCCGCTCTTGCGGCTGCCTCAAGGCCTTTTCCAGGTGGAAGTCACTGTTTAGCACGTGAATTAAGAACACGCACGAGCCTGTTTTCCCTTTGGGCCGGGCTTGGCGCGCMTCCTCGCTGCCTGCGTGCCGAGGTGTTGGAGGCTGCGGAACAAACGCCGTGGCCAGGCCTGCCCTCAAACGCATGTGCTGCTGCCCCTTGCTGCCCCTCCTTGAGCGGCGGGYGTGACGTGGGGCAGGCTCGTTTGGATGAACCCCCTCCTGGGGCGCATGGCGAGGGGCCCCGTGGCTCCGTGCATGGTGCTCCCCAGCCTGGCCTTTGGCTYGTGGTGCCGCGAGGCCACGTGCCCTGAGCGGGGCAGGTCCTTGTTGTGTCCCGCTCTCCTCCCCGCTGCGAGGGCTTTGGCTGGAGGAAGGGCCGCGGGGACGGTCCCTCCGCGGGACTGCGCGGCCGCCTGGTCCTGCGTCCCGAGGTGCCTCGGGCACCGCGCTGCCCCCTCGCCGACCATCCCGCGTGTCCCGCGAGCCAACTTGGCACGCTGAGAGAGCCGCAGCCCTAATCCAATCTGGGCAGTTGAGCTGCGCTTGGCTCCCCGTGCTGCCGGCCAGAGCTCAGGAACTTTAATCTGGCTAATGACCCGGCTTTGGGGCCCGCCATCCGCCGCCCATTTGCTTGATTGGGTTTTCCTTTCCTCGGGCCGCAGGGGATGCGGAGGGGCGCAGGGCTCCGGGGCTGCATCGTGGTGCCGGGGGCGCTTCCCACGTGGGGCTGTGCTGGTGACACGGCGGTGGTGGGAACGCGGGCCGGACTTTGCTCTTCTGCTTTCTGCTCAGGAGTTTTCCTCCTTCCCCCTCTCCATTTTCCTTGTCCTCCTCCCCTCCCACTTTCCCTTGGAGAGATAAACCTTTCTACCAGAGCTGTGTTTGCAGTGCGCTATTATTTTCAGAAATGCTCAGCCAAGAAAAATAAAAGTCTCTCTCTTCCTTTGGTTGCCTACTGTTTAATGTACAAAATACAGGGGTGGTAATTGCATTAAAATGTATATAATTATACTGGAGGGGGAAAAAAAAATCTTGTTAATTGCACGGGTGTTTTGAACTGATAAATGTTGAGTGATTCATGTTTTCTTAAGAGTTCACTGGAGCGGAGCTGCAGTCCAGCKTTCGAGGGGTTAGGAGAGAGGTTGTTTTCATACCATTGACAGGAAGTCAGCCCAGATCCTCGCCGTCTGAACCGACTCCAGCCTCCCTCTATCCCTTGTGCTTTTTTCCCCGGATTGTATCCGGGGCCTGATCCTCTGCGAAGTGGGGCCGCTGGCCCCCGTCCAGGCGAATCTTGAAGCGTTTGTGTAATTGTAGAAGCTCTGAGAGTCCCTCTGCCTTATGTGCTTAGTTAAGCAACTGCTTGTGTGTCAAAATACCCAGGCTCTTGCAGAACTGAATCCCGGCGCAGCGGGAGGCGGACGCCGCTCGGTGCCGCGTTTCGGGAGGGAGCTTCCCGTGCGGAGCAGCCCGCGGATCCCGGTGCTCGCGGCCGCTCCGGCCGGGCTGCCGGGAGGGGTTWTCTCGCGTTTCGGAGGACTCAGTGCAGTGCGAAAGCCACGTTTCCTCCTGCGAATGCCGACCCTGTTAGAGCTGCAGATAACATCGAAGGTAATTATAATGGCCATAAGCTGTTTGCTTTGTGCATTCAGCAGCGCTTTATACACAGGCCGTTGTTCAGTCTTCCTGTGCAGACTGTTAGTTTCAACAGGGGAAGAGGAAACCCCAAAAATATTTTAGAAGGAGTTTAAAAATAGTTTGAGAGCTTGGCTGGTGCAGAATGATTTTCCCTGTTAGCCGGGATCTGGCTTTGCTGCCCTCCTGGGTTCTTTGGATGCCCCTTTCTCGTTTGGAAAACTGGAATGGAAGTTCCTGGGCATGCTGCGAGGCTGAACTGCCTGGAGTGCCTTGACAGAGCTGGTAGCGGGGGCAGGAGGGAAGACAGGGGTGATTCCCGCTGCGGGAAGGAGAGCAGGATTCCCTCGGTGAGATGCGGAGTCGGTAGCTGGGAGGCTCGGAGCTGCCGAGGCCTCCACAGGAGCGGTGACAATTCGCTCTCCCGTGCAGCACGTCGCCTCCCTCCGCCCCCGTCGCCGCCTCGGTCGTTTTTGCTCCTCGAGGCGCGGTCACGCGACGTCGCYGCAGCCGCCGGTCGCGGGGTCCTGCTCCTTGAAGCCGGCGCGCTGCCTCCCGGGGCTCTGCCCTTCGGGCAGGCCGGGAGCTGCCTCGCGAGCTCCTCGGAAGTCGAGAACCTGTTTTTCAGGCTGATGTCATYGGGAAGAAACGGAGCAGGAGAGGCGCAGCAAGGCGGGAGGGCGGGCAGGGAGCTTCCCAAGCGGAGCCCGTGGGGATCTGCGAGTGCGGAGAGCCCCCGGCAGCCCCGGTGTGCATCGGCACCAGCCCCTGTTCTATGTGAATGAGGGACTGGAGCATCCACCATATCAGGAAAGACTGAGCGAACGGGGCCTGTTCAGCCTGGAGRAGACTGAGAGGGGACCTGGTCAATATGTACAAGGACCTGAGGGGACAGTGTAGGGAGGAGGGGGCCAGTCTCTTCTCGGTGGTGGCCAGTGACAGGACAAGGGGCAACGGGCACAAGTTGAACCCCAGGCAGCTCCATGTCCGTGTGAGGAAGAACTTTGCTSTGAGGGTGCCGGAGCCCTGGCCCAGGCTGCCCAGAGAGGCTGTGGAGGCTCCTGCTCTGGAGACCTTCCAGACCCGCCCGGCTGCCCCCCTGTGCCCCATGCTCTGGGTGTCCCTGCTGGAGCAGGGGGTTGGACTAGATGGTCTCTGGGGGTCCCTTCCAACCCCAGCCGTTCTGTGTGATACTGTTTGCRTGGCAGCAGTGCCCCTGGGCCTGCTGAGCTCGTGTGGGGCCGTGCGGCGCTGCCGTGGACCCGCATTGGGGCCCTGGCTGGTGCGGCAGAGCGGAGCCRCGCGGCTCCCCGCAGGGTGACGTCACTTGCTGAGGCCACCTTCGAGCCGCTGTCATTAACAGAAAGGGGGTTTCTGGCAGCAGGAGGTGCCCGGGGCTCCCGGGTCTCGGCAGCGAGGGCAGGCGCAGCCTCGGGGCACGCGAGTGCTGCTCCCGGGGGCAGTGCATCCCGTCCTGCGCTCGGGTGAAGCTCCGGGCAACTTCTCCTCTTTGGGCTCGTGCTGCCGGGTCCCTCTCAGGCGCGTCTCCCTCTCGGCTTCCTCCRCCGGACGCCGGAGTTCCCGAGTGCTCTCCCTGCGCCCGGGTCAGCTCCGCCCTGGGCAAACAAGACGCGGAGCTGTGCGGAGCCGGGACCTTTGAAAGGGAAGTGGATCCGAAGTCTATCCCTGCTTCTCGGGGCCCCGCTACCTTGGTTTGCCCTGTGCTGGGAGTGTCAGAGAGCTGGGCTGGGGCAGAGCTGCAAAGAGGTGGCGTTAAAGGGAGAGGAAAGGCAGAGTCCCGGGAAGAGAGAATCGGGTCGAGGTTGGGATTAGCCAGGCTGGGCTGATGTTTGTGGAGCCCGGAGTGTTTTGGTTGGGCTGAGGTCATCCCCCACCCGCCCTCCTGGACCCCGGCTGCGCTCGGCACGTGACGGCCCGCGCGCTCTGTCGGTGCGGGCCAGCCCCGCACCATGGGAGTTTCAGCAGCAACCGGGATTTGGGACGGATTCGAACAAGCCTGGAGCGGCATCCCTGCGGCAGGAGCACAGCGAATCCGGCCAGCAGGAATCCGCCCGCCGTGGGGAATCCGCCCGCCAGCGCCTGCCATGGGAAAGCTCCTTGGAAGCTCCTGCGGTCGCCGCGCTCCGGGTGGGCTGCGTGGTGGGGAGGTGCAYGCATGTGGTGGGCAGAGGAAGGTCCTTTCCGGAGAGCCAGGCTGCGAGCGGGGTGTTGTGCTGGCCAGTGCCGGCCGCGGAGCGGGGCATGGGGAGCGTGGAGCGCGTCGGCAGCGCGATGCCTGTGAGCAGGGCCGGTGGTGCCCGGGGACTGCCCTGCTCCCGCTGCGCCTCCCTCAAGCTGGTTAGCGCAGGGGTGGACGGGTGTGTGGGGAGGCCTCCCCCAACCCAGCCTGGCTCGGTGGGCAGAGCGGCACAGAGCAGTAATAACAGGAATGCCTCCGAGGGGCAGCGGTGTGTGGGCTCGGGGCTGTGTGCTGGGGGCAAAAGGCTCGGCGCGACCGCGGTGTCGTGCCCGTTCCTGGAGCGCTGCTCTTGCCGCCCAGCCTTCCCCAGATGAGCCCGGCTCTAAATAGCCGAGACCACTGGAAAGCTCCTTGGGGAGGTCTGCGGGYAGGGAGCAGCTCTGCAGCGAGCGGTGGGACCGCGAGCAGCGGAGGGGCCGTGGGACCCTGCAGCCAACCGCACCTGGGGGCCGCAGTGCACCCGGTGGGTCYGTGCGGCGCTCAGGAGCACCGTGCCTGGGGATGGAGGCTGTGGCAAAAGGAGCCCTCTTGTTGCCCTTGGCTGCTGGGGATGCCGCTTGTGGGCTCCCTTGTGGCAGGAAGGAGCCGAGGGAGCTGCGGGCAGGGCTGTGGGGACGTGACCGTGCAGCGGCCTGGTGGGTGTGAGGAGCAGGGCCTGGAGCGCAAGGCGGCCTTCGCCGCCCTGGACTTTGCTCTGAGGATAAAGTGCTAAGTGATCCTGGCTCCTCGAGGTGAGCAGACCTGCGCAGTTCAGCATGGGAAGCCCTGAGCATTGCCAGGACCTTTGGCTCTGCAGGGCTTTGTGCACGCTGTGCCGTTGGGACCTGGAGGATGGTAGGGGCTTGGTACCCATGCTGGCCTGGGGGACACTTTGTGTTGATGCTTTCCGTAAAGTCCTGCACCATCTCACAATTATTCTTGGCTCACTCGGCCTGGGGCTGTGCTTTGCCTCCCTGAATCCCCCAGGTCCTGCAGTTGACATTGTTCTGCCGCCTGTCTCAATTTGGGTCATTTGTCGCCCCTCTGTCGTGCTGGCCCCGTTCCCTTTGAGCCGAGTGCTTCGCCTGCTGCTTGGGGCTGCTGATCCGTGTATGATGCTGCATCCAGTGCCGACCTTTGCGTGTCCGGCCTGTGGGCAATATAAAGCTCTTTGCAGCCCTTATGGGGCCCAGGTCTGCCCCACCGTGAATGTTCGAGTATGGTCCGAAAATAGCAGACGGGGCAGCCGTCTGGATGGGAGCGTAGCTGGGAATGTGCACGGGACCCCAGTTTGCACCCGTTTCCATGGCAGGGATACGCGCTGGGCCCATCCCTGCTCTTCCCTCTGCCCTGTGGAGTCGTGCCGGGGGGAAGGCTGTGTTTCCATCGGAAATGCCCGCTGCCCTGCTGGGGAATGGGCTTCTGCAGGACACAGGAGAGTCTGTTACTGGGAGAGCCGGTGGTAACCTCTGCGTCTGTTGCCCTGGGTGTGACGTGACTCCTTGTGGAGGGTCGGGAAAGGGGATTGCACGCCTGAGAAATGCCGCTTTCCCCCTCACTGCTACTGCTGTTATACCCCTTTGGGCCGGAGGCTCCTCACGAGGTCCCCTTGAGCAGTAGGTGACCGCTGCTCCCTGTTGCGTTTCTCGGAGGGGACGGGAGGGGTTGAGCTGCTTGTCCCAGCCCAAGTAGGAAACACTCGCGGATCTGGCATGAAAGGGGCCGCTGCATCGGCCATGCAGGGCTGGCCCCTGGGGTAGCAGGAGGCCCGGGAGGAAATGAGAGCGCCGGAGACCCTAGAGATGCTCCTGATATATGTGATTGTAATTGAGATGGGAGCGGGGCTGCTTCAGAGCTTGCCATTGATTTCATCAGGGTTTGGTTCGAGCCGGGGATGAGATTTGTAATGATTCCCCTCGCTTGCTAGCTGGGGAGTGATCCTTGAGAAATTGTTTTAAATTAATGTGTGTGGCGAAGGAAGGAGTTAAATTTAGCCCTGTTGCAGATGACTGCATATGTAGTACAGCTCCTAGCTCCATAGCACCAGCAGCCTTTTATTGTTGCAAGGCTTTTCCCAGGCAGGCAAACCTAAAAATACAGCAAATGTATTGTGAGACCGACTCTCCTGTGGCCTGTGGGCTTTTCTCTCCTCCACATAATCACCCCCCTCTCTCTGCCTTTGCTAATTATTGGCAGCTCAGCAACTCGTGTGTGTTTGAAGATGGAGCTGGTTCCTTCTCAGTCCGTTTGCTATCGCTGAAAGCAGCAAGTGACTCAGAGCGATTATAGATAAAGACCCATTAGATCCCATTTCTCCTGTCCTTCAGGGGGTCACTTAGGAGGGTTTTCATTCCCATCAGTTCCATCTTCCAGGCTCTCCTTCGCAGCGCTCCTCTTCAGCGAGCCCGTGCAGCCGGTGGGGCAGTTTAGGGGCAGATCCCGGCGCTCGAGAGTCCTTCTCCCTGGGTCGCAGGCTGCGTTTCCCAGCGCCGCAGGGCTCCCTGCTCGCCCGGGGCTCGCCGAGGCGTGCGGCACCGGGGCTGCACTGGGAGCTCGTGTTGCATGGGGGTCCGCAGGGTGAGCGTGGAGGGTGCTGGGCACACACGGCACTTGGTGCCCGATGCACGCCGGTACCGGTGCCGTCATCACGCACTTCAGTGGATGCTTCGATGGAGCCTCCTGCTCCGCAGCGTCGCTGCTGGCTCTGGGCTCGCTCCCTGAATGAGTGGAGAGCTGGTCCCTAGTGCTCCGTCTGGTCTTTGCCTTTTAAGGTTAGTTTTTTCCATCCCAGTTCCCCCGCTTTGTGCTCCGAAAAGCCATGACTTTCCCTGAAGCTCCTTCTCCCATCCCAAGCCCGGGTTTCTGGCGTGCAGCAGGACTGGGAAGCCCACTGCCTCGGGTGGGGAGTGGCGCAACCCGTTTCCGTGCCTTCATCAGCGAGCAAGTGGGATGCGGGCGTTCGCGGGGCAAGGCCGGGGCGCTGGGAGGGATGAAAGGCTCTTTTGAAGTCGCTGCGCGTGAGCGTCGGCCGCCGCTTCCAGCCCCATCCGGCTCACGGAGGAGCTGCGAGCAGCGTCTGCGGGAGCAGGGGCCTCCTGGCCGCCCCGGGGTGGAAGGGGAAGGCCCTGCCTCTCCGCATGGGATGAAAGGCACCGGGGTGGGTTTGGCAGCTCTGCAGTTGCTTTGTCAGCTTTGCTTCTGACAGCAGGTTTCCTCATTTGTATCTACAGATGGTGTAATATATGTGCATACATTACACGTATACATATGCAAGTGTGTGTGTATATGTGTGCAGTGTGTGTATATGTGTACACACGTGTGAGAGGGAGAGCCCTGTGTGTCCGTGCGGGATGCACCGCGTGCGGCCGCGCTCCGGGACGGGCTGCGCCGCGTGCTTTGTGCCCAGGCAGCGGAATGGGATGTATTTTTAGGTCTGTTTGCATTACTCTTCGAGTTGGCATCCGCGGCGGGGATGTATTATTTTAATGCAGCCCGTTTCAGGCCTGGGCTCGGCTCCAGCGTGTCTGCTCGGAGGTTTCCACCAGTCTTGGTGCCCTGGTTTCCAGCGCGGGGTCTTGCTTCCTGTGGGCAACTGTAGGAGCTGGGAAGCCGGTCCCTGGATGAGGCAGCGAGATGTTGATCCCCGCAGGCTGTGGCCAGGGAAGAGCCGGTGCTGCCCCGGGCTCCCGGTGTGTCCCGGTGTCTCCTCTTGGGCACGATGCTGCCATCCTGGAAGCGCAGACCTTGCAGTGCCCATAGCCACCATGGGGCCCTTCCGTGGGTCTGATGGGAGGGAAGTGCCCCAGGGTGGGAACAGCCCCTTGCCCAGCTACAGAACTGCTTCCCATCTTCATGGCTGTGGGGACCGACCTTGCTTTAATGTGACCCAAGTGTCGGAAACCCCGATCACATCATACCAGGCAGCACAAACAAACCGACCTCCCTACTGCTTTCTATTTATTTTCTCTTAACAGCGAGTGCTTTAAGCAGATCATATTGGGCAAAGCCGTCAGGGCCCTGGGACAAGACGTTGCTGCTAATACATATTTAGGTCCAGAAGTCTCGGTGGAGCTCGGCAGGCTGTCGCCTGTCTGCTCTCACTCACCCCAGATCTGCCCCGCTTCGCTCTTGTTCCAGCCCCTGCGTAACAGTTCCCTAAATTGATTTGGGAATCTCCTGTTGTGCTTTCTAGCCCTGGCTTGTCACAGCGGCCTGACCTCTGCCTCTTGTACCAGCTCCCAGAAATAGAAGCGAGCAATAATTAGAAATGCGCTGAGAAAATGACTTCCCTGTCCTGCCGCCTCGTCCCAGCAGAGCCGTGCTCCACTTTGCCGTTCCCACGCTGCAGCTGCGCTCCTGCCTGGGCTCCTGCTCCTTTCCCCGTCACTTTCCCCTCTCCGTGCTCGTGGCGTGCTGCTGGGGCGTGAGCCTGACGGTGACCCCATTGCATTGGGGCGGGCAGGGCGGTCACGGGAAGAGCCTTCCCGGCTTGCGGCACCTGCGGAAGGTCAGGCTTATGCCGACAGCTTGGCCCCATCCTGGGCCTTGCTGTGGTTGTGGGGCCAGTGAATTCACATTCGAGACGTTCATACCTGTGTATCTTGCAGATGAGCCCTTAGCCACTGCTGGGTAACCAAGTTTGCTCCCCGCATGGAGGAGCCGTCCAGGTGTGGTCGCACCTCTGTGCTGTTTGCTCCGAGCCTTATTCCACGTTATAAAACATGGCAGGAAGGTCGTGTTGGGATGGTGAGGATGGATTCCAGGGCTGGTGGATCCTTGCCGTCGCTGACTCCTCTCCCGGGGAGCTTTGCAAGCCCTGGTGCAATGTCTGCGCTGTCCTCATGGCACTCGCTGTGCTCTGCTTGCCCAGGGCTATTGCCTTGGAGACTGATGTATTGGGGAGGGAGGCAGAGGGGAGCAGGAGCGCTGCTGAGCTGAGCGCTTGGCATCCCGTGTGCCCGGGACCTGCTCTTGGGTATGGGCAGAGACTGATGGTGTCTCCGGGAGGGTTCCTGTGGGGCCGCTCAGGGTCATCTTGGTGGCCTCACGACCCGCGTGCCCAGTCGGAGTCTCACAGCTCTGCTAGGAGCTGGCCGCCTTGCTCTGCCATTGGGTACCCCAAGTGAAGCGCATCCCTCTCGAGCCCCTTTCTCAAGCAGAGCCGTGACCTGGTGCTGGCTGCTTCTTGGTGATGAAATCTCTCAGTCTGCAGGTCCCCAGGTCCCAGCAGAGCTGAACGTTCGCCAGGGGCCATGTATCCTACCTGGCCACTCCCCGATGGGAATCGGCCTCCTTGTGTTGGGCCGGGAGCAGATTATCCCTGCCTGGAGTGAGTCAGAGGTGGCGATAAGGGGAGGGAGGCTCTTCCCTGCTCGCTTTTGGAGCGTCTTATCTGCGGAGCCTGGAATGGGAAACAAAAGGCTGAGTTCATTTCCTGGCCCTGGATCTTTGGAGTGAAGGTCTCCACCCTGGGCGGATGGGCCAAGTCAGCCGTGGTAGGAAGGACTTCTGGTCGGGAGGGGGGGTTGCATGGTCCTACTCCCAGTTCAGACACCAGCTCAAGAAATGCTGCGTCCCGAGGTGCTGGTGTGTGAAGGTGTCCGTGGTGCCATTGGGGCCGTTTCCTCCCCGATGCCCGCGGTGTTTGTGCCAGGAGATCTTTGAGATCCTCCTCCGTGCAGTGGCTTGAGCTGTTTCCTGCTCCTGGTCCAGGTGCTGGAGATGTGAAAGATGGAGCAACGTGCCGGTGTCCGTGGTGGGCTGGAGGGCACCGCCTGCCTGGGCTCCGTTCCCAGATCCCCTCTGCAGACTCAGTCACATGCTGTTGGAGTAGTAAATCGGTGCCATTTATGTCCTCGTTTGTGAGAAATCATTCAGCCCAACTCAGCGCTGGTGGTGAAACGGGGTGCGTGCCGGGGAGGTCTGGGTGCTGCTGCTTCAGGACATGGTCACTGCCACACGGGGGGCCAGGCATGGAGAGCTGAGGAGGTCTGTGGCCCAGCTAGGGCTGTCTGCAGGGGCCAGCCGCAGGGACGCTCCTCTCGAGGGCCGTGCTGGGCCGGAGGGCAGGGTATGGCCCCCGCCGGAGAGGGAGGTGGTGCTGGAGGCCACGGTGGCGCGGGATGGTGGGGATGTCCTCGTGCTGTGTGTGGGAGCAGGCGGAGCCGTCCTTGGCACCTCGCAGCCTGCTCCGCTCCCCGCAGCGGGGACACGTGTCTTTTCTCCAGGGGTGGGAGGTTTTGGTGTGGAGCAGTGCAGCCTCTGCTGCGTTGCTGGGGACGGACCTGCTGGCGTGGCAGGAAACCTTCTAACCCACTGTTCTTGTCTTCCTCTCTCTAGGGCTGACCAGATTGGCAGTGCCCGTGATGTCCTGAATGCGGAGCCCGCGGAAGCCGAGGAGACTGTGTGCTGTTAGCTCCTCCTGATTCCCCCATCCCTTTAGTTTGGGTTTGTTTTTATTTATTTGGTGGCTGGGTCTGGGCACGGCCTTGGCCGGATGTGACACTGCTGTGATGTGGCTCCTTTGGCTCAAGCATCACTTGTCCGTCAACGTTTGGACCCTGCTGCTCTTGGGGAGCACCTGGCTACCGCTGGCGGGAGGCAGCCCCAAGTCTCCCTTTAGGACTTTCCCAGTTTCAGACTGGAGCTTGACGCACTTGGTGGTCCATAACAAAACTGGGGAGGTCTATGTGGGGGCCGTCAATCGGATCTACAAGCTCTCCAATAACCTGACGCTCCTGCGGACCCACGTGACGGGGCCCGTGGAGGACAACGAGAAGTGTTACCCTCCGCCCAGCGTCCAGTCCTGCCCGCACGGTCTGGTCACCACCAACAACGTCAACAAGCTGCTGCTGGTGGACTACTCTGGGAACCGGCTCATCGCCTGCGGCAGCGCCTCGCAGGGCATATGCCAGTTCCTGCGGCTGGACGACCTCTTCAAGTTGGGGGAGCCCCACCACCGCAAGGAGCACTACCTCTCCAGTGTCAATGAGTCGGGCACCATGTCCGGCGTCATCATCGAGGTGCTGAACGGGCAGAACAAGCTCTTCATCGGGACGCCCATCGATGGGAAGTCGGAGTACTTCCCCACACTCTCTAGCCGCAAGCTGATGGCCAACGAGGAGAACGCAGAGATGTTTGGCTTTGTCTACCAGGATGAGTTTGTCTCGTCCCAGCTCAAGATACCCTCGGACACGCTCTCCAAGTTTCCCACCTTTGATATCTACTACATCTACAGCTTCAGCAGCGAGCAGTTTGTTTACTACCTGACCTTGCAGCTGGATACCCAGCTCACCTCGCCCGACTCCACCGGGGAGCAGTTTTTCACCTCCAAGATTGTTCGCCTCTGTGTGGATGACCCTAAGTTCTACTCGTACGTGGAGTTCCCCATTGGCTGCGTGCAGGATGGCATTGAATACCGCCTCATCCAGGACGCCTACCTGACCAAGCCTGGCAAGACTTTGGCCAAGTACCTGGGCATCTCGGAGCAGGAGGATATCCTCTTCACCATCTTCTCCCAGGGCCAGAAAAACAGGGTTAAACCTCCCAAGGAGTCTGTGCTCTGCCTCTTCACGTTGAAGAAGATCAAGGATAAGATCAAGGAGCGTATCCAGTCATGCTATAGAGGGGAAGGGAAACTCTCGCTGCCCTGGCTCTTGAATAAGGAATTGGGCTGTATCAACTCGGTGAGTTCATGCCTGTCTCTACCCTGTCTTCAGCCTCTGGCTGTGCTCTGTATCCAGACCCTTCAAAATTACCTGGATTATATTTTCCCGGTGGGAGGCCCCTCGCTTCCCATGAGGACTGACACGGTTGGTGCTGAGTGCTCAGCTTGCTCGGTAGCATTCCTTGTGGAGCTCGTGGCTTTGGTGTGGGAAAGCTGTCTGGGTTTGGGTTGAATCAGTGTCTGCTGGTAGTTGCTGGCCCCAAGCGGGAGGCTGCTGGCACAGGGGCCTGTTTTTGGTTCCCCAGCCCTGTAGATTAAAGCAGAGGAGGTTACCTGTTTCGAAGGGCCGGATGCTCAACCTTTAGAAGGACACAAGGTGTCCTCCGAGTCTGTGCTGGAGACTCTCTTGGCGGCAGCGGGTGTCAGTTTGGGAGTGCCTGGTCTCATGGGGCTCGCCGCTGGCCCTGCGTGGGCTTCCCTGCTGCATCCTCCCCAGCTTGGCGTGGCCTTTCCTGCAGCAGGGGACGGTGCCAAAGCTCCCCTGGGACTTGTCTTTTCTGTTGAAGACTTTTGCATCGCAGATCTGCATGGAAACGCATGAGAGGTGTGGCTGGTGTGTGCATGTTGGCAGCATCTGATGGCGGTCCCATAACTGCTGTCCCTGGCATCACCCTTGTCCTCCCAGCCTTGCGCTGTGGCGCTTGACTGTCATTAAACACCCAGCCCTGCCTGAGGACTCACATAGGTTGATCTCCGCAGCCCTGAGAAGCCGAAGAGGAGGCTGTTGTGCTCCTCCTCGTGCCCCTTCTGGGTGTTGGGTGCCTCGTGGTGGTCTCAGGTGGGCCGTGGCTGCCCCTGTGTCCTGCCTTTCCTGCCTCCCCCTTCCCCAGCTCCCACGGAGACAGCTAACAGCTGCCTGACAAAGTAAAGGGTTTGCTGTCAAGAGCACTGGGCTCACAAATCTGATTTTGGCTTTGAACTAATTCAATTTTGGTGGAAAATGATGAAATCGTTACACGGCTGCCTGTTGGGTCGTGCAGCTGCTGACTCAGGCGGAGGAGCTGCCTCCCCTCGTTCTCCTGGTTTCTCTGCCGCCGCTGCCCATGGCAGGACCGTGGTTGGGGAGGGGGCTCTGCCCCCACTGCGGGTGCCTGGGGACGAGCTGGGTGCCAGGCTGTGTGCCCATCTAACGTGGGGCAGTCCCCGTCCCTGCGGAGCTGCGTTCTCCACTGCAGCGAGAGGCTGCTAGTTGGTACCGGCGGGTGCTCGGTGGCATCTTGGTGAGTCTCAGGAATGTTCTTTCTTTGCGGGTGAATGTCATGGCATGGAGGGGAGGAACAACGGCTGCTTTGGCATCTATGGAGGGTGCTGTCTCACATGCACAGAGGAGTCTCCTGTCTGCTCGATGGGCTACAGGAGGTGAAATCCTGCAGGATTCCCCACGGGACAGGAGAGAGGAGCCTCTCCTGTCTGCGGGAGGTGTGTGTTGCTGTGCGCTGCCGACCCACTCCCTTGTGCATGCCGGGGGTTGCTGCCTGCTCGCGGCGGCTGCGCTGCCCTGTGCTCAGGTGCCCACACACTCGGGACCCACGCATGTCCCGAGGGTCTTGCAGCGTCCAACATCCATCGTGGTCGTGCTCTGCGCTGCCAGCACCTGCATGACCCCGCAGCGCCCGTGCGGCGAGGGTCTAATTTGCACGTACGGTAACCCCGAGTGCCCTCTATTTCCCACGGAGCCCGAAGCTCCCGCTGCGATCGAGGCTGCTCGCTGGCTTAGAGACCTCCAGAGGTGCCCTCGTGAGTCCTCAGCGGCCTCGCTCGGGAGTGCTGGCTGCTCTCCAGGTCTTGGAGAAGCCCTGTCGGGCACAGGTTGTGTGGGAGATGCAGGTAGAGCCTCCCCTGCCCACGCTGCGAGGGGAGCGGGCTCTGCGTGGGCTCATGCAGCCGTGGCGGCTGCTGCCCTCGGGTCGTGCTGCCCGCCAGCCCGGGCTGGGGATGGGYCGCGCTCTGCCAGGCGCCCGGCCTGCCTTGGAGCTATCCCATGCACCAGGCAGGGAGCGGGAGGGCTGAATCGTCAGTGAAGCCCTTGGGCCCTGGCCGAGACGAGGGAGCCGGTCTGGATCCCGCAGGGTGCGTGGCCGCTTTCAGTTAGGAATACACATTCCCCCCCAGAGCAATGCAGGCACCTCTGGGCTGGGTCACGGCAGGCGTCACCCAGTGATGAATGCTGCCCAGAAAGGAAAGGGTAGCTTGTTTTCTAGGGAGGCAGAATGTAAATGGCTAGAGTCAGTAGTCTGGGATTTATACCTGCTCCGTATGGAAAATGTCCCTGGAGCTCTCTTGCTGCTGATCAGGATTTACGGTTTAAAGTTTGCTTTGGAAAGCCCAAGCCTTGTTGCTTTGGATCATCAGTGGCCAGGATTTCGTGGTGCTGGGTGCTGTATTCCTGGGGGCGGGTTCCCCTGTGTTGGCTGGAAGGTGGGTTTGGGGAAGAGCCGATCCCCTTGGCCGTAGCCTGTGCTGGCAGTGTGGAGGGGCTGCCCTCAGCGGGTGCTCTGGCCTCTGCTCCCGAGAAAGGCCGCACGGGATGAGACACCTTGGAGGGTGAGGGAGGCCCTTGGGTTTGCTGCTAGGCCCCCCTTCCCTSTTCCTGCCTCCAGGGCAGGGCACCGTGCCCCGGGTCGGCTGCAGCCGCTGCCGTGGGGTGCTGGTCCTGGAGCCCTGCCGGGCAGCTTGGGTCTCCTGGAGCCCGTCGCGGAGCCGGCGGGAGGGGAGGCTGCTGGGCTTGGCACAGCGCTCCAGAGGTGTCCGTGGTTCCTCCCTGGCGCTGCGCAGCCCAACCAGCGTGGTGGGGGGACCTYGTTCCGGTCTCTCCTTTCCCTCTCTCCCCTTCTGGGCAGCAGCATTCCCTGAGCTGCAGAGGAAGGCAGCGAGCTCGAGGAGGTGCTTTCTGAGCAGGCTCCTGGCAGCTCAGCCTGGGCACCCAAGAGCTTTCACTGCCTCTCTTGGCCTGGGAAGAAGGCAGCAGCACCTCCTCTAAGGGGCCGAGGTGGGGTCTGCTTGCTGCCTTGGCTAAAACAGCCCAAAAGAGGGGCAGAGCCCCCCGCGCTGTTTGGCCGCACTGGCAGAGCTGGTGCAGATGCTCTGTTAGCCCCGCGTGCTGAGACACCCCGTGCAGCTCTGCTCCGACCCGTGCAGGTCGGGGGCTGCCCGCAAGGTGGGTCACCTGCACGCAAGGGCAGCCGAGGGATCCCATGGGACCATCCGGTCCATTCCCTGCGCCCCAGCTGCACTGCCTAAACTGTCCTGAAGCCACGGGGAGGTTTTGCTGCCCTTGGGATTTCACTCTAAAGGTGCTTGGTCTTGTGTAGCCCAAGTCTTGGTTTTGTCTGTGTCCTGTAGGGACCAGGGAACGTGCTCGGGTCTCCTCACCAAGTCCTGGTTTTGGGGACAGAGAAGCAAGGTCTGATTTGGTGGCGCTAGGGAAGTGCCGTGGGTTGGTGGGTCGGAGCCAGAGCCACTTTTTCCAGATTAATCTGAAGCTTTCCCACAGGGGTGGGATGGGGAGTTCTTGGGGTATTTGATTTGCTGGTGTCTGTGAGAGCTGCAGCAAGCACAGGTTGGGCCCTGCAGATTCCCCTTCCCAGGGCAGAGTTCCCGACACCGGGAGCCGCCTTTCGGCACCGGTTCCACTGCAAAGCGGCTCCATCAGGGAGGTGGTGACGTCCCTGGCGAGACAGCAGGAAGGCAGGTGGTGAATGACAGGCATGAGACGAGGGGATATATATAATAATATCAACTGGCAAATTACTGACCAATTAATAACGCTGAATGGCACGAGGCTCGCCTCTGCTGTCTGCTCCCTCATTGCGTCGGTAAGTGGGCTTGAAGGGAGGCAATGAGACACGGCGTGTCAGGGAGAGGCGCCGCCTCCGCTCCCAGCATCCCTGCATCCCGCCCCGCTCCTCCCGCGGTTCCTGCGGGGTGTTCGGGTTGTCTCACCCTCTTTGAGAGGTGGCTCAGTGGCCCTGCTGACCCTGCCGTGTCCGTACCTGGCCTGGCCCCAGTGTGAGGTGACAGCAAAGTGACAGCTCTCTGCCTGTCCCTCCAGCTCTTGCCACGGCCCCATTTACAAAGCGTTTGGGTCCGTGGCGAGTTTGGTACCGAGCCTGGCTCGGCCCTGCCTGCGCTTCCCTAACAAGGCAGCTTTCTGTTAATGAGCTAATTGTCGGCATAATTATTTATTGAGGTAGTGTCGGCTTCTCGGCGGTGGGTGGGGGTGCTCCTCACGGCCCTGGAGTGCAGCTGTATTTGTCATTTCCCAGAGAGTTTGTTGAGACAAAGCGGAGAGGAGTAAACACCGCAAACGTTTATCCTCGTGCATATTCAGCAGCCGATGGGGTGGGGGGAGCCGCAAATCGGAGCGCCGGGAGAACGGGCGCTGCCGTCTGTGCGAGGGGCTGCCGGGCACCGTCAGCGCCGCGCGCTGGAGGGACCCGTGGGGTTTGCGATCGCTGCGGGTCGCGCTGCTGCTGCTCTGCTCCTGGGCTCGCTCCGAGGAGGGCGAGATGGGGAGCAGAGCGGGCACCAGCGTGGGAGCCAGGGCCAGCCGGAGCCCCTGGCCTTCCCGGGGACGGGAGCTCCTTTCTCAGGGCTGTGACTGCATCTCCTTCAAACCCGCCTCTCTGCCGCCCTGTGCCCCCCGCTCTGGGTGTCCCTGCTGGAGCAGGGAGTGGGACTGGATGAGTCCTAGAGGTTCCTGCCAAGCTCAGCCGGTCTCGGATGCTGTGTGTGGGGTGGCCCCAGCTGTGCCAGCCTTTAGTTCCTGGCACTGCCTTCCCTTGGCCCAGCCCGTGCCCGAGGGTGAAGTCCTGGATTGCTGCTTTCTGCGCTCGGAGCCGCTCAGCGCACACGTGTGTGTGTGTGTAGCTCGGCAGCGCGCTGTTTTCCCATATGTTACATGCACATGCTGTGTGGATTTAAAACCCCTTGGGGACTGGCATGCATTTGGAGGCAGTTGCTTGCCAAAAACCTCTCCCCTTTCAACGCGGAGTTACGTAAGGAATGTGTTGAAGCGGAGAGTCCCGAGGCCCCGACAGGCCGCCCCTCGCGGTGCCCCTGCCTCGCCGGGCCTCCCTTGCAGCACCCGGAGGCTGTGGGGGTTTTGCCGGCGCCTGGGGCGGGCTCTGGGCTGCGTGTGGTGGGTTGTGAGCCCGTGAGCCCGTGCCCTCCTCGGCGTGCAGTGGGAAAGGGGCAAGGCAGCATTGGAGACACACGGGGACGTCCCCCAAACCGTCCCGCCTTTGGCTTGGGAAGAGCTTGTTTTCCTGGTGCCTCCCGGCTGCGGGAGGGGAGCTGCGCCTGGTCCTGTTGCTTTGCAAGGAGCTGCAGCCGAGCGTGCGTCGCTGGGGCCGAGGCCTGGGGCGCCGCTGCCCAAGAGGCAGCCCGGGGCAGCAAAGCCGGTGTGGGCTCCTGCCTCGTGTGCAGGGCGGGCTGTGCAGCCCCAGGAGCAGTGTCAGGCTGGGGAGAGCCGCAGGGCTGGCTCCGCTCGCCGAGCTGCCCCGTCCTGCCTGTGGCAGCGGGGACCAGGCGCGCGGGTTGACTTGGCGGTTCCTCTGCCCTTGTGCAGAGCTGGTGCTGCTGCAGCTTCCCCTCGGCTGCGACGGCCGCCTCTTCCACGCTTTCTCCCTCTGGGTTCCCCAGGGTTGTTTCCGAAGATGTCTTGTTGCCTAAGTGAGATGTTAAATCTCGGCCGTGGTGGGGTGCGCAGTTAGACTCAGCAGCGATCTGAGCCTGGGTGGTTTTAGCCTCGTGGCCTTGGGCTGTTCTACAAAACACAACCCCGCGTGGGGGCCCCTGCATGGCTCTGCAGCAGCCTCCGGGCAGGGGCAGCTCGGAGCGGGGCTCCTGCCTCCGGCTGGCGCCTGCTCCTGCCGGGATGTCCCCTGGGCACCCCTGCGCCTTTCTGGGTGCTCAGTTCCCTACGGGTAGAGCCCATGGGTGGCAGGGGGCCCAGCCGGGGCTTCCCCCAGCTCTGCCAGTGCTCCGGTTGACGTGGAGGCCCGTGGCCTCCGTCCCTCTCTGTCCCGTGACCTCTCCTGTATTGCTGCTGCTTCACAGACCTTCGATCCTCTTGGCAAACCTTCTCCGCTTTCCTTGGTATCCCTGCACACCTTGCATGCGAGAAGGACCTCCCCTGGAAGCAGCAGGGATGCGAGTGCTGGCTGGCAAGGGTGGCACAGGGAGAGCCCCCCTTACCGCCTCCGACATCCCGATCCGTGTGTTCTGCGGAGCCGCGGTAACAGGCAGCGACTTTTCCTCATGCCCGGCCGCTGCCGGCGGTGCCTCCGTGGCCACCGGCTCCCTCGCCTGCGGGAAGGGGAGCCCGTGGCCGTGTCGTGTTGGCTGACGCCTCGTGCGGCGCGGGCACGGAGAGCTCCAGGGCTGTCCTGAGCCCGAGGCTGCAGCGTGTCCGCGGGGGCTCCCATCACTTCCCGCCTTCCTCATCGATCTAAACCAGCATCCCGGTCGCCCCCTCGGTGCCTCCGTGCTTTATGTGGCGTGTCAGCGTATTGACGGAAAGCTTATCTCTGCTCTCCTCTTCCCACAGCCGCTGCAGATCGACGACAATTTCTGCGGCCAGGATTTTAACCAGCCGCTGGGTGGGACGGTCACCATCGAGGGGACTCCGCTCTTCGTGGATAAGGAGGATGGCATGACCTCGGTGGCTGCCTACGATTACAGAGGACAGACCGTGGTCTTCGCAGGCACACGGAGCGGCAAGATCAAGAAGGTAGGACCCCACTGGCGGTCCCGATGGGTGGGTGCTGCTGTGGTGGCAGAGGGACGTGGTGTTGGTGGGTCCCTCAGGGGCATGGATAGGACTGGGGCTCCTTCATGGTGCGACTTGGTGTCCTCTGGATAGTGAGTGAAGGTGCCGTGCGGGACAACCTCCCATTGCTCCTTCCTGCTCACCAGATTTGCCAAAGCAGTCTTGTGAAAGGGTTATATTGTGGTGTAGGGAACTTGAGACCAGGCTAGTGCTGGATCAGTGTCTGTCCTGCTGGGTCTCAGGGCACTGGGTTCGTACCTCAAGTGTCACGGGACAGGCTGTGTCTGACCAAGCCTATTGACCTGGGAAGGGCCAGCAAAGACGGGTGCCCATGACCTCCTGCTGTTGGTGCTGATGGAAATGTCTAGCCCGGTGACACCGCTGTCTTCTTGGAAATGGGCAATGTTGAGTTTATCTTCGTTCTTCTCAGAGTTTTCTCCTCTGTTGCCCTTCTGTCCTGAAGTTGGCTGAAGTGGAGGAAGAAGGGTCTCAATTTTGGTGTCTGGTGCCAGCTTGAGGAGAGTTGCATTCTTGGCTGAGGGGAGGATGACCTGTGCTCCGCTGTAGCGAGGATTTCTCTAACGCAGTTGTTTTGTTGTGGGCCTTCCCTCCTTGAGCTGGCAGTGAAGTGCCCTGGCTTTGGAGAGGTGGGTGCATTTGTTGAGGGGTGGCAGGATGGGGAAGGCGCCTCTCCTCCGCCCATACTGGTAGTGTCGTTGCGTTCCCATCACCGCAATGGTCAAGGAGAGCCCAAGGGCAGACAACCCTGTGCCACAGATAGGCGCCAAACTGGTGTGAGCCATCGGCTTGGCAGGAGGGAGCCCTAGGGGTGATGCAGCCCAGCTGCCCCAGCCGCCTCCAACGCGGGGGGATCCCTCTTCCCTTACCCCACTGCTGCACAAAAGGCTTCTTTGTTGGTGCAATTAGCAAAGAGCTTCGTGTGTGTGTTTCTCTGCCTGTATCTCCACAGGGCATGGATTTCCTGTTATCATAACATCGTTCCTATAATTACAGCTGCACATGCCCTGTGTAAACACAGCTCGCGTTAGCTGCATCCCAGCCAGGCCAAGGCCCATCCACGGTCCCGGCGTTGCCGCTACCGGAGGCAGGAGCCTCGCCTGGGGAGCCGGGTGCTGCTTCTGCTGGGAGGAAAGGCGCCTTGTGGGGCTCCTGGCACCTGATCCTGGCCAGAATGCCCTGAATTTAAACGTTCTTTTGCATCCTCTTCAATTTCTCTTTCCTGGCGATCCTAACTTTTTAAAATACTCTACTCCTGGGTGTTCAGTGGCTACACTGGGAAAGCCCCAAGCTGTCCTGGAGGCCCTCGCTCTGCTCCGTGGTTGCTCCTCCAGCCCRTTTGCTCTGTTGGAGGTGCCAGCATCACCCCCTGCTTATTCCCGGGGTCACGGAGCTCGTGCAGCTCGCCCTGCCCGCGCGTGTCCCGGGCCGCTGGCGCGCGAGCAGCCCCGTCCCTGCGGCGCGGAGCGCAGGAAGCGCCGCCCGGCCGAGGTGCCGCCCTCGGCCTCGCTGGAGGAATGCGGCGCTGGCCCCTGGCCAGCCCGGCACCGGCCGAGCGGAGCGTCCGACTCGTTGCGTCGGTGTCAGGGGCCGGCATGGGGAGGAGGGACCGCCGCGCCGCGGGAGGCCGGGTGGACGCGTGTGCCGGAGGAGGCCCCTCGTYGCGCTCCCGTCCCCGTGTGCTGGCAGCCACAACCCGCACCGGGCGCGGATCTCCAGACACTGCCCGGGGAGGGGAGGTGCTTTGGGGTGTCCTTGTTGGGTCTGGAGCTCTGGAGGGGACGGAGCAACCGGGGGAAGAACCTGGTGCAACTCCTAGTTCGATGTGAGCTGAACCACTCCTTGCCCTTGTCTCCTTGCCCCAAGACAGGGGCTTGTGAGACACCTGCAAGGAGCAGAAACGGGTCCCATGTGAGCAGGGACACGGTTGCTTTAGTTTGCAGAGGGAAAACTGCAGCAAGAGGGTCCAGCTTTGTCACGTCTGGGTCTTGATCTGGGTCACATCTGCCGGGCCACSCCGTGCTCCGCACCGGCTGCTCCTGCCCGGCTCCAATGGGGAAGGGAGGGAGCTGGCGGAGGCCGCTTGTCCTCCCCTCCTGATCTAGGAGGGGTCTGCAGGGACCGGGGCTGCGTTTCTGGCCGCCTCTGCTGCTATTGAGCTCCACTGTGCAGGTTTTAAATAGTCTGTGGCAACATAAGGGAAGGGGATGGGGAGGAAAGAGCGTGTGGGAGGAGGGTTCACAAAGCCACGAGGACGCTGTTACACCTCCAGTTCCTTATTTATCTGGAAATGATGGCAGTTCTTTCTTGTGTGGCAGATTTGTTTTTTCTGCCTTTCCATTTTTGCCTCCTTTTTTTCTTTTTTATTATTTTTTCCTCCACTTTTGCCTGTGTTCTTTGCAGCTCTGGAGCAGTTTCCAAGGGGTCTTGCAGGCTGAGTGCCCGTCCCGTGGCTGCGCTCTTGTCCTGGATACACAGTATAGGGCCAGGTCAAGGTTGAGACGAGGACATTGAGCCTGCCCGTGGCTGCAGTGACCTCCTCTCCTGAAGATCTCTTCCTTCTGTAGGTTCCTTTTTGCCGAGTTCTGCCCCTCCCCGGCGCGTCTCGGTGCCACGGGGTTGGCAGGAGGGAGCTGCCGCCGCAGCGCGCGCTCCCCGTGCCCTCGTTTCGGGGAAACGGGAACTGGGGCGGGAGCTGCTCGCGCGCAGCTGCGGCCCCGCACCAGGCGCCGTGCCTTGGAAGGGCTTCCTCGGGCTTTGCCGGGGCCTGGGAGCTGACATCTGCTCCCACGGAGCTTCGGCTGGCCTGGGGAGCCTCGACGGGAGAGCGGAGCTCTCGGTGGGGCCGTGGGGCCGCCGCCGCCCGCTGGGCTGGTGGCTCCTGTGTCCCGTGTCGCTGCGGCCCCGCTGTCGCCGTCGTCACCTTGGCAGGGCTGGAGGACGGGTGAGCGCTGCCTCAGCAGTTACCGGATCTTCCCGGGGAGCCCTCRCAACAAGAGCCCGTTCCGGCTGGCCCTGCTGCGGGAGGGAAAGGTGCCCCCGGGATGGAGACGGCCTTGGAGACGGGCGAGCCGCGTCTGGCAGCGGCGTAAACAAGTCCCGGTTGTCACCCCGGGCTGGTAGGGAAGTGCCCCCTTGGCCTTTCGTGGAGCAGTGTCCAAATAGGCGGCAGCCCAGCGCGAGGTGGTCGCTGGAGGAGCTGGCCCTCGGGCTGCCTTCAGGGCGGTTGTGCAGGAGGTCCGTGAAGAGTCTTCTTCCTGCAGCSTTTCCCCGGGGGGTTTGGGCCCTGGTGTCGGGGACAGCGGAGCAGTGACAGCCTGGAGAGCGTCACCGCCTCGGGGTGGCGGGGGGTTCCAATGCGAGCACTGGGGACGGGTCCCGCGTTCCCAGCCCCGGGCTTCCCTCCCAGGGTCCGGACTCCGCGATAGCCGCACACGCGTCGCGGCGTCGTCTCCGTGCAAGCCCAGCAGCAGTTGCAGGGGACAGATGGGTGCTSTGTTCTCCCTGTCCCCAGGAGCCCRGTAATGGATGCTGGTGTGACAAGAGGGCCCTGATGTCACCATCTGGGCTGGGGTAAGGTCAGGGCAGAGTCATTGCAGTGTCTGGATGTTCCTTGGATGGCAGCTCCCCTGCCCAGCATTTGTCCAGGCTGCCGCGCTCAGACAGAGCCCTCCTTTGTCCCCAGTAAAGCGGCACGGGGCCTGCTGCCCCCTAACCCGCTGCCCACACTTGGTGCTATGGGGCTGGGGCGCGGGGCGGCACCTGCTCTTGTCACAGCTGGAGCCTGTCGCCTGCCYGGGGCTCCTCTTCCCGGCGCTGGGATGCGAGGAGCTTGGCCGGGAGGTCCTTGCTGCCGTCCCGTCCTGCCGCGGAGGAGCCCGTCTGCTCTGCTGCGGGAGCTGGCCTCGGGGGCAGCTCTTCGAGGAGGGGAGGTGGGGAAACGGGGGCGAGTGTTGTCTGCAGGGCGCCGATGGTGCGACTGGGTTTGCAGGAGCCGCAGAAGGGAGAGCCACGTGGGAGCAGACGTCCTTGCCAGCCCCAGCGAGGGTCAGGGTGCGGAGTGGGGAATAGGCCCCTGCGACGCAGCTGCAGCRGGGAGCCCACGCGGGCAGGAGGCCTCGGGGGGCATGAGCTGYGGCCACGGAGGTGCCTTGTAGCGCTGCCCGTCACCGCCGTCCCTTTGGGCTTGGTCTGCACCCGGTTCCACGCGTGCGGTTACCTTCGGATGCCCAGAGCTGTGCAGAGACGCCGGGCTCGGAGGGCCCCTCTTGCTGGCTGCCCTCCAGGAGCAGTCACGGGGTTGTGTTGTCTAGGGAATTTCTGCGCTTCTGGGTGAGTAATGCGGGGATGACTCCGGCCACGCCGCCCGGTTGGAAGCGAGCCACTTCCTGCGAGCCCTGGAGCCCGRGCTGTGCTGGGCTGTCCCGGACCCGTGCTCGCACCCTGCGGCCTGAGCGTTGTTGGGAACAGGGAAGTGACACGAGGACGTGAGCGGAGAGCACGTTGCTGTGGGGACTTCCAGAGCAAATCCGCGCGAGGGAAGCGGGGCTGCGCTCCGTATGGCTGCCTCGTACCTGGAAAGCACCAGCCCTTGCTTGACACGTCGCCTTTTTATTGGGCAGTCGTACTTTCCCCTGGGTTATCTTTCCCATTAAGGTCTGATGAACAAAAAGCTGCTTGTATAATTGCAAATCAGAGTGCTCAGTCATGTGCTTGAAAGGCACTTTCAAAGCTGCACCTGTAGTTGCATCTTAATGTGATTGTGCCAAGGCTTTGGTTTCATGTCTGCCGGGTCGTGCCGCTGGGAGAGCGGGAAGGAGGAAGGCCCGGGAAGGCCGGTGCTGGTCAGGGTAGCCGCCCCCATCGTGGTTATTGCCCCCTTGCTGCTGCTTGTAGCCCRGGGCTGGAGTCTGCACCCACGGCTGGCCTCGTTAGCCACCCATCTGCTCCTGGTTGGGCAAATTAGGCCCTGCCTCGGGGCCTCTGCTGAGCTCTGGTGTGGCCCTTGTGGCTGACCCAGTTTTGGTGCCGCCTGGTTGTTTTGGAGGGGCCAGAGGAGCTTCTTTCCTCAAAGCAGCCCTCGTCGCTTGGGGGTTCTTGGGCTGCTGCGGTCGCCTGCGGTGCAGGTGAAGGAAGGAGCCGGCGTCATGGGGCTGATCCCAGGCACATCCGTGTCCCCGACAAGTGACCCCCTCTACTGAGGGGAGTTAAGAAGGTTGGTCAGGGCTTTGGGGTGGTATTTGAGCCCTTGGTGGGGCCACTGCAAGTGACCTCTCTGGGGCCAGCGCTGCAGAGGCGCCTTGGGAAGGGCTGTGTGGGCTGTGCCTGCCCCTTTGCAGTTACTTCATATGATGCCCTGCATGGAGGGGATGTTTTGAGCGTTGGCAATGAAGGAAAGGGGTGATTTTTAGTGCTGGGGAGAGGGGCTCGTGTGGAGGAGGGAGAGCGCAAGCTCATGGACCGTGGGTTCATGGATCAGCTCTCGGTGTGTTGGAGGGCAGGAGGGGAGCCTGCCTAGACCCCCTGCACCTGCTTGAGAAGGGTCTGCGCCACTTGATAAAGACACCAAAACACAGAGCGGCACCTCCGAGCCTTGCTCCTGCTCCCCGGGCTGGCAGCTCGCCCTTGTTCGCAGGCTGCCCTGGGTGCTCTGTACTGCTATTGCAAGAACCAGGGCCGTCCTGTCCCTGCGCTAGCGGGACTTTGCCTGGATGCTGGACCTGCTCGCACAGGGGGTYGAATCCAGGCGCTGGAGGACGCCTGGACCAGGCTCAGGGTGACGCCTCGTACCCGCRCGTCCCGACCGAGACGGTGTCAGGTCGAAAGTCCCTCTCGGGCAGCTGAGCTCTGATGTTTGGAGGACGTTTCGCCGTCGAGATCTGGCCATCCGGTCACTGCTGTAATCCCTTTAGCGCTCCTGCTTCTCCTGGAACCAGATGGCCTTGGGTGCTAAYGCATTAGGGAGCGTCTGTGTCGGGAATCTGTTCCCCCCTGGAGCTCCYGCGTGCTGCCGCTTGTTTATCCTCTCCCACGGACAGCACAGCTGAGCTGGCCCTCYCTCTGATTTCTTTGGCTTCTCCACTTTAATAGTAATAAAAATAAAGCAAGCTCTTCATGCTAAGTGGGTCATCCCTGTCCCTGTGCAARCATAACGCGGTGCTGCTCCGCTGTCCTGGGGACGAGGCTCCTGCACAGGGAAGAGCTGCAGCATCCCGGGCTTTGGGCTCCTGGAGCCAGCCCCTGGAATCCTCCCATTGTGGGGAATTATCCACATCTGAGAAGTAGGGAGAAGGGCCCTTGGATGCACTAGCATCCAAGTCACACTTGCCTGGGCAGTGTGACTCCAAAATAAGTGCCGTGGAGCTTGGGAAGGGGCTGGGGTGAGCGGAGGTCCAGGGCAGGGTGGAAGGGTGGTTAGGATCGGTTTGGGAGGAGGATGCTGCTGGTTAGGGGTTTTGCAGGGATTTCCATGTTGCCGGGAAGGCTCCTGTGCCTCCTTTCCCTTGCTGCYTGGGGCAAAACTGGTGCTTTCCCCACTGCTTAGTTTGCTTCCAAGAAATGATTTTTTTTCCTCGGCGTTTTAAAAGCAAAATATTTTCCCATCGTGAATAGTTCCCCTTTCTTCTTTTCCCCCTTTCCCCCCCGCTGTGCAGTGAGTCAATAATTATCCCCTGCGGCCTTGGGGGGAGCACGGGGCATCTGCTAGTCATGTGCTGGGTKTCTTGGCCAGCGGTTCCCTTGTTGGGGAGGGATTAACGCCAGGGCAGCGGATGGAGCCTGTGCCCTTCCGCTCACCCGGGCTGCCGCGGGGCTCTGCATGCCCCAGGGAGGCTCTGGGGGGTCCTAGGGGCTGTAACTGGTTTTGTCTGAGCTCCGTGCGCGTATAGGTCCCTGTTAGATCACATCGGTGCCCAGAGAGGTCAAGATCCACCCCCAAAGCTGTGTGCGGGTGTGGGCATGTCTAGTTTGATGCCTGCGTTGGGAAGTGGCGATTTGTTGAAATCGGTGTCAAACGGGTGGATCCTTTCTCTGCTCTTGGGACAGGCAAAGCAGAGGTGACGATGCATCTGCCGGGACCCGAGCGGAGACGCTGTTCYTGTMTTTGGGGAYGYGTTAGGATCRTAGGATCAGTATGRCTGGAAAAGACCTTTAAGATCATCGAGTGCAACCATAAGCCCTTCACCGCCGTCCTGCTGACCCGTGTGCCTTTGCACGAGGCTGGTCGAGAGGGAGGGCTGGTGTCCAGCACCGCAATGGGACCAGCGGCGGGCGTGTGAATCCGGCGGCGGCCGCGAGCCCGGGCCCGGTGTCCGCCGCACCCTCGCGGGGTGCAGGGCGCTGCTTGGAAGGCACGACCTGGCCCTGCCGGCTCCCTGCCCGCCGCGGGCACCGCGCCCGCCAGCCACGAGCCCCGTCCCCACCACCTTGCGCTTAGCGCTAAGGCGGCTCAGGGGGCTCCCGCCTCCAAAGGGGCTCATTGTCCCCAGCGCGTGAAATCCGGCGCGTGGATTTCCGTGCGGAAGGGCTCGGCTCTCCTTGTGACCCTGCTTTCCACCAGCCCCTCGTGCCAGAGGCTTTCGGTGGGGGGYTCGGGGGGCTGCTGGGCCCGTAGCATTGAGCCCGTGGCCACTTTGGGCTCCCGCAGCGTCTCCGGTTTCTTTCCCGCACACCCAGGACGCCTTTGCCTGGCTGTGCCGCAGCGCCAGGGCGTACGCACGGGCAGGGTGTCCGTGGGGGACCCATGTTGGATCCGTGTGCCCATTCTGGGGCTGCGGGAGCCTCCGCGCGTGGCCTTTGCCGCCCTTGTGTCGCAGGCGGCTCCGAGGTGGAGCCGGGCGGGCAGCTGTCCCCRTGCACAAGGGCCTTTTGTTCCTCCTGCCTCGTCCCTCTGCCCCTTGCCGCTCCGTCCCCTCCCTGGGAGCCCCCCATTCCCTCCCCACCGCGCGAGCGGCTCCGCGGSGCTTCCCGACGTCCCTGCGGCCCCGGGAGGGAGGCGGGGGCTGCGGAGCGTGYGCTGCTTCCCTCCAGTCAATAGCAATCATTTTATTGGCATGACAAGGTAGCYGACGGTTGCCAAAGTGAATCCATCAGCCCCCTCTCGGCGGCTCCCCGCCCGCTCGAGGGCTCTCGCTGGAGTCTTTAAGTGCCGCTGTTTTAATCAAGGTGGAGGCTCGTGGGGCTGCTCTGTTAAGCCGATGGCGTTGGGGGGGTCCGTGGCGGGGGCCGCTCGCTCCCGCGTTGCTGGTTCCCGGTGAGGAGGAAGAGGCCCCGCTCGCCGGCGCGCGGCTCCCAACAGGATGTGTCATTGTTGGAGGAAACAATTAGAAATTCATGGTGAACCGCTGGCCTCCGGGATCGCCCCGGGGCGGCAGGGCCGGGGCAGCTGCCGGCTCCCGTCCTCGGGTGACTCCGCGGGGGAGACCCCGCGAGGCCTCGCGGCGATGGGGCTCGTCCCGCTGCGCGCCCGTGCTGCGTTTGGCTTTGCCAGGAAGCTCCGGCTGCCAGTGCAGCCCCAGGGCATGCGAGTTTGTCCGGTGAAGAGGGTGGGCTGGTGGGAGCTACAGCAGGAGGGAGCCTTGGAAGGATGAAGGARCTCTGTCCTGCCCCAGGCCACTGAGGTGACCCCGTGGGGATGGATGGAGCAGGGCTGAAGGCTGCCCCATTGAGATGGAAATGAGCGGGGAGGCCTCAGTCCTGTCAGGTCCCTCCTGTTAGAGCCATTGTGTGTGTTCATGGGCTTGAACACTGACTAATTTTGGCTTTTCAGGTGGGAGAATAGCTCCTGCCTCCCACRGAAGGGCCGAGAGGAAGGGGAGGATGCCGGGGAGCCCCACGGCTGGTCCGCAAGGCAGCGATTCCTGCGGCAGGGCTTGTGGCGGGGCCCGGGCYGGAAGGGGTCAGGGCTGCTCTCCAGCCTGGCCTTTGTGCAGCCCCATTAGGGCAGATTAACGGCGCCGGAGGAATGTGCCCCGTGCCCCGGCCGCCGGAGGGAGGGAGGGAGGAGAGCTGCGCTCCAGCGGAGCGGGAAGCCGCCCGCCCTGCACCCGCGCAGCACTGCCCTCGGCCCCGTCCCCTTGTGTTGGACGTGGGAACCTGGGGGCGTGCCGGGGCTCGAGGGTGGTTCACACATGTGCAGTGGATTTGCACAGCGCTGCCCGCGTGGCCACCCCGTCCCGCTGCACTGCAGGACGGTCAGGAGCGCCCCCCGAGCCACGCGGGTCCCCGGAGCTCCGCTTGGCAAAGGGCAGCCGAGCCAGGGAGGTGGCACCGGGGTTTGGACACGGGTTACCAAAGGAGTCTGGCTTAGGCCACCATGAGGATAACACTTAGCGTTTTGCGTGGCAGGAATTGAGTTGGACGGTGCTCGCTGCAGTCCCTCGGTTGGGTGCAGCTCCATGGCCAAGCTGCATCCCGACGCTGGGATGTGAAAGCCCAGRGTGCACAGGATGGACCATGCACCGTGTCCATCTTCTGGTTCCTTTTTACCCAGAACGGAAACATTTCAGATTCTTACTGTTTCCTCTCACTTTTCCTTTCTCCCATATGTCTCCCCACACCCCAAAGCTGAAAATATTTCCAGTTTCTGTGCACCAACCCACATCCTTTCCTGTCCTGCCCTTTTGTGGGTCCTTGAGGTTTACATAGYACCTCTGGCTGATGGAGGAGCCGAGTTTGTGCTGTGTGCCGCATGGAAAACCCTGCTGAACAACGGGCTCGGAGTGGGAATGGGAGAAGGGAGAGGGCCCTTGGTGGCAGAGGAGAGGCAGAGAGGTGCAGGGTGCGAAGGGCAGTGCGAGTGCCTTCGTCTGGGGTTTGCCRTGGGCGTCGTGGCCCCCCGGGCCCTTCCCTGGGTGGTCCGTGTTGTAACRGGGCTGCTCTTGGCACCTCTGCTGCTCTTTGTGTACCAGGGGACCAGCCACTGCCACAAAACCTCCCCCTGGCAGCTGGAGCAATTGCCTGCATGGGAAGCCATAGTGGGAAAGTTTTACTTAATGGGTGCTTAGTTCTTTTAATGCAGTTTAGCAGCTGGATATAAGGGGGAGAGCCAGCATCCCGTGGCAAGCAGCGTCTCTGCAGAGGAGTTSGGGCAGGAGAGGAGACGATGGGGAGCAATCCTGGGCGCTCGCGGAGCAAGGCTTCGTGATCTGGTCGTGCGTTAATCTGGCCACGCTTTGTGCTCCTGAGGACAGCGTCTGTCAGTGACTGTGCGCAGGGACAGGCCTGATGAGGTGGAGTCTGGGGCACCCAAAAGCTGGCGAAGCAGAAACACGATGGATCAAGGTAGCCCCCGAGCCGGGGAGGCGTCACCCCCTGCACCAATCCGTGTAGAAACGAAGGAAGCGGCGCCAGGCCGGGAGAGCCCAGGCGTGTTTTATTAGCTCCAGCCACAGTGATGATTTCGGATTACTCTCCTAACGTTGATAAATTTACCAGACCTTGAACAAAACAAAGCAAAAAGTCTCCCTGACCTTGAGGCTGCTCCTTTGCTCTTCTTCATTTCATTCCCCTCAGCTGAGGATGTGGGTCACTTTTGGGTGCTATTTATAGTCCACTTCACTCGCCGGCTTGCTTTACAACGCCAAAGGTGGTCACCTCTGTTTCTGATACTGCGGAGAGGAGCTGCTCAGGGGAAAGAAGAATAAATGGGATTTTTTTTGAGTGAGTTCCCGTTCCCAGCGATGCTTTGTAATGTGGAGGCATCAAAAAGCCCCGGCYGGCCGAGCAGGAGGTGGCCGCCGAGGTGGCGGCACCTGCCTCCCGGTGCATGGTCCTCCTCCAGCCGCGTCCCTCGTGGACAGACTCGTTGAAACAACAAATGTTGCCGTAATTTAATTTTCAGACAAACAATAGTCCAGGGACAATGCTAAACTCATGAAACCGCCGTAATGCGATGAAATTTAATGAAGCAATTTGTGTGCGATCGCGGGCGCTGGCRGCGCGCGGGCTTGGGGCCGTGTGAAGGCTCCTCCCTGTGCGCTCCCGTGGTTGGTGGGATGGCTCTGCRCGGGGTGCTCAGTCTGGGGTACCAGGACGGGCTCCCCATCCCGTAGCCTGTCTGAGCTGCTTGGTTTCGCTGGGAGCGAGGGGTTAATGAGGCTTTGCGGGCACCCTCTGGGCTGCAGTGAAGGAGTTGCCCGCTGCAGGTTCTGCCCTTGCTGCTYGCTGCTTCCCCTCGTGCTCCTTGCGGAGCTCCCGGGCATGGCGCTTCCTCCCCTCCCCTGCCAGCAGATGTGCTGCCGAGTCCRCGTCCGGGCAGGAATTGCCCTCCTGGGGCTGGAGTGCAGGGCTGGCCGCAGATGGAGYGTTTGGCAATTAATGGTGACCAGCAAATGGCTTGGGGAGATGCTGCTGCTGCTGCTGCCCGGCCCCTTCATCCCGTGTGCCCTGGGAAAGACCCCTGCTCATTGCTGGGGTGAGCAGGAGGCTCCTCTGAGGCTTGGGGAGGAAGATGGGGCCATGAGGAGAGCGGGCGCAGGTCTTGTCCTTGGAGAGTCGTGGCTCTCCCAAAGGAGGCCGTGTGCAGGGCAGAGGGCCTCGCTGCTGCTTCACAGGCGCCCCGGATCTGTGCTGCTCAGCCAAYGTCCCTGGGGCACCTTGGGACTGCAAACACCCAGACTTCTGCCGAGTCCCAAGAGATTCTCTTACTGTTCCTTTCCATTGGTAATAGAGCCCCGTAGATCCATTCCTGCATCCGCAGAGCGAGCCTCAGATGTCGTCTCCTTCCTCTGGAGGCACTGGCCCTTCCCACCTGCAGAGATCCCCTCGTCTGTCTCGCATCCTCCTGAAGACCCCCTGCCCAAAGCGGCTCTGCCAGACCGACGTCGCCGGTGGCGCCCGTCCCGAGCGCGGTTTGAGCTGAGACTCCCTGGGAGCACTCCGATGCAGGCTCCGTCCGAGGGGGGCCCGGCGCAGAGCCGAGCGCCCTGCGGTGGATCTTGGCCCCGCGCTCCTCGTGACGGGGGACGTGGGCGCCCGCCTGCCTCCGCCCCGGCTCSCCCGGCCCTTCGAGTCCGTTGGCGCCGAGCAGGAAGCAACCGGCAGCTGCTGCATGAATCACGGCTGAAAAATTCCGTGGCGGAGAAACACGGTGCAGTCCTGGTGGCTTTGCTATAGGAGTTYATATGCGAGTGTGTGCGTTTATATATATGTGTTTTTTGCTTTGAAAGCTTGCAGAAATAGCTCCGTGCCTCAGTCAGGGTGCCTGTGGCTGTGATTAGCTGTGGAAGAGGGCAACCTTAGCAGGGCGCGCGCTGCCGTGGGGCAGAGCCCTGCTGCCCGCGAGGCCGGGGCTTGGACGCGCTGCCCGGGACGCGCCCTGCGGAGCCGGCTCTGCTGTGCCGCAGTTACCCATCCCGGAGGGAGCGGGCTGGAACCGCGGCCTGCATCCCGGCTGCGCCCGCAGCATCGCTGGAAACGCCTCCTGCCTCCRCTCCCTGGCCCAGCCGAGGCACCGTGGGGGGCAGTTTCCACCCGCTCGAGGGATGGGAAGTTCCCAAATTGAATTYTCTGCTTATTTCCCCCGGGGCTTCTCTGTGTTACTCTCCCTCTCTTACCGGTATGTTTATGAGCCTCAAGGGATATGTTTTTATACTCAACATTTAAAATTAAAGATGTGTTTCTCTTTCAGCAGGTGAGATAAACACTCCTTGTCTTAGCTCGGGGTTTCCTGCCTGCCTCTCCTTCCCCCTCTTAAATCTGTGTATGAGGAACTCGAGGACTGCGAGCTTGCGGTTGGAGGAAATAACCTGGGAATGGGGAGGCCTGGGCTTTCTTCCCAGCCGGGAAGAGAGTTTGGTTTGATGCTGAGAGCGGGTGAGGATTGGAGAGGATGCTTGGGCTCTTTGTTGTGCGATCTTTGGTGTCGTCATCCAGTGGTGGCTTGTTTCAAAAGGGGTCGGAGACGATTACGTTTTGCACAGGGAGAGAGGAGCAGGGAATGGAGGGGTGGTGGCAAGTCACCTAAACTCAGAGAGAGAAGGGTTGTTCCTGTGGGTGACTTGGTGCCCACGTGGTGCATCAGGGTGGCTCCTCCGATGCGAGAGGCTTCGTTAAACCGCGTTACCCACCCGCGGGTGCGAGCAGCGAGGCCCGGCGGTGCTGGGCAGGGCTCTTCGCAGGGCAGCAACGYGGCCGCGTGGCTCCTGCGTGCGGCACAGAGGCTTCTCCTGGGCTGGCCCCTACCAGCCCGTGGTGCCAGGGGAGGGCTGCAGCCTGCACCGGTGACGAGCTGCTCCTGCGCTGGGATCCTGCATGGGAGACCGCCCTGGTCCAAACACCTCCCGCGGGAGGCGTTGGCCTACGGAGAGGGCTYGCATTAGCAAGACAAGACATCTGCKGCATCCATGGACACTGCCCTTCCTCTCCCGCGTCCCTTCTCTCGTCCAGACTTGTCCTTTTGAACCTCACTCAAGATGCCTTTTTGCCCGACATCTGCTCGCACGAGCTGCTGAAACGGGACCTGTTGCAAATGGAAGTCATTAAAAGGCATGCGAGCTGCTGCAGTCCTCCCCAGCACCGTATCCGCCCAGGTGGCTTTTGGTGCCTCTCTCCAGCCCTCCTGGGGCAGTGGAGCAGCTCCGCTTACCTCTGCTCCTTCTCCCTTTGCAGTTGTTGTCCCATGGGCTGACATGTGCGAGCAATGTCTAGCTGCRTTGCTGCAAAAGGCTCGGACGTAAATTGAGTCCAGATCCCTGAGAACATTGTTTTTCAGATTAGAAGYGGCCCTGCTTTTTTATTTTTATTATTTATTGATTGAATTGCCTCAGCCCCGCATTTGCAGCTGGAGATAGGCTCCGTGCACCTGCAGAGCAATAGTATTTTTGTGAGCTGAACTACTACAAACCTGGCGAGGTCTAGATTGAGTTCGGTGCCCCTGTGCAGTGATGCTGAGAACTAGTGGCTCTCTTTGGACGAGGCTTTTGAGTTGAAAATGTTGTTGCTGACCCTCTAACCTCCTTAGTTCTTGTTTGCGTCTGTGAATGGAGGCGAGAGAAATAGAATGAGAGTGTTTTTAATAGTTGGTGGGTTTTAGGGGGTGCCTTCTGTGAAGAATATGGTACTTTTCTATAAAATAACCATCACAGGAAAAGCTAATCCTGATAAATGTCAAAAGTGCTTCGTGGACGGTTTGGATGAAGCGTATTTTTAAGGGTTCCCAGCAAAAAATGAAAACTTTGGCCTATTTTGAAACTGGACAAACAGAAACAACTTGGGAATGTCTCTGTGTTCGTGTGTGTGTAACGGGTAAAGGTTCTTCCCCTCGGCCGGGGCGAGTTAAACAAAAACATGTGTTTTCCCGGCGCGCTTCCAGCRAGGCGGCTCTGCAGCCCCGCGGCAGCGGCCGCCGTGCCGAGGAGGGGACGGAGGTGCCCGAGTCCAGGCAGGTCCTTGGTTCTGGCTGGGCTGACCTTGATGCCGTGGGCTTTGGGAGGGTGACCTGGTCCCTGCGCGTCTGCCCGGGCCTCGCGTCCCCTCTGGGCACCCTGCGGGTGGTGGTGCCCGCAGCAAGAGGAGGAGCATCCCCGAATGCTCGCGGAGAGCTGCGGTATCCGCAGGCGGAAAGTGATAAGAGAATGGAATTAATGCCTAGAGGTTCCCTTATCGCCTTGGCTGCCCCTACCTGCTGCTGCTCTGGGTTCACGGCCTGTTCGCAGCCCTTGCTTGCCAGAGCTAGCAGGGGAGGTTGGTACGAGAAACAAGAGGTTTTACGAGAGAGGGGCCGTGTTGGGCGTCCTGGGGAGCTCTTTGTGCCCGCGTGTCCCCTTGCAGAGAAGCTGGGGCTGTGCTGGGGCTCTGGGCGCCCCAGGAGGCCGATCCCTTTGGTGCTCTGCCCGCCCGGCACGGCGGTACCCTCAGCCCCGCCGCGGAGCTGGGTGCTGGTGTGTTTTTCATAAAAGCTCTTAATCACGTACAGGATGTTTCTGTTTATGCAAGCAATGAAATCACACAAACAACCCGCCCCCAGTTTGGCTTTAGTGGAGGATCAGCTGCTTGACCCCCGTGCTGGGCAGAGCCGGGCGATCCTCCCGCTCCTCCTCCTCCTCCTTCTCCTCCTCCTCTTCCCGCTCTGCAGGAGCCGGCATCTTGGGGCGGGACGTGCCCTGGAATGCCGCCCRGCGTGGGGCTGCTCCCTCGGTCAGCAGGAGGTCAGGGTCCAGGGTTGTGCCTGGCCCCAGCAGAGCTCGGGGCCGAGCGGCCCTCGGCGTCGCCGCGAGGCCTGGAAACCTCCTGGTGCTGCCGTGGCCTCGCGCGGCGGCCTGGGATCCAGGGCTGGTTTCTTTGGGGACTCCTCTCTGGGGCGGTGTGTGGGGTGGAGGTGCTGGCTTGGACCCTCTCCTTGCAATAGTGCAAGCGAACTGCACAGAATCACACAGAACGGCTGAGGTTGGAAGGGACCTCCAGAGACCATCCAGTGCCACCCCCTACTCCAGCAGGGACACCCAGAGCACGGGGCACCCGGTCGCATCCAGGCGAGTTGGAAGATCTCCAGAGCAGGAGCCTCCACAGCCTCTCTGGGCAGCCTGGGCCAGGGCTCCAGCACCCTCACAGCAAAGTTCTTCCTCCCATGGACACGGAGCTGCCTGGGGTTCAACTTGTACCCACTGCCCCTTGTCCTGTCACTGGCCACCACCAGAARAGTTYGACCCCCTCYKCCCTACACTCTCCCCTCAGGTACTTGCACATATTGACCAGGTCCCCCCTCAGTCTCCTYCAGGCTGAACAGGCCCCKTTCKCTCAGTCCTTCTCATATGGTGGGTGCTCCCGTCCCTCAGTCATCTTGCTCGTTGCTGGTTCCCTCTCTTGGCTCCGCTCTTGGGGCATGGGATGGACCGGGAGCAGGAACGTGCCAGAAGGGCTCAGAATAAAACCCTCAAAATAAGACCCCACGAGGAGGAAACCACCGTYGTGCCCCTTGGAATTGATGGGAGTCACGTAATGGGCCATGAACGAGAGCAGGGAAAACRCAGGGTGAGTGGGAGAAGGGTCGGGGTGCGGGAGGGCGGGCGGGCTGGGCGGGAGCGGCGTTCCCTGCCTGCCGCGCGCTCCGGAGCTCCGGAGGCTGCTCGGGAAGCGTCTGGGGAGYGGGGCGAGCCAAGCGGGCCCCGGGCCAGCTCTCCGCTCAACGTGGTGTCATGCAAAACTGCAGTCAATTAATTTAAGACCTGCCAATTTCAACTGCGGAGYGCTGGGAGGTTCTGTCAAGTTTGCAGCGGGATAAAAAGGGCAAGGGGGGATTAGTTTTCAGCGCTGGGAAGGGCAGATAGCGATCCTGCACCGAGCCTGTGAAATGCCTTTGTCTCTCTCTCTGCTGTTTTGCCTTTGGGTGAACTTGCTGCCATAACATTAATGTGTGGGTTTTTTATTATTATTATTTTGTATTTTTTGTGCCTGTGGAAGGGGTGCCGTTGGGGCTGGGGTGGCCAAGGGGCCGCGGTCAGAGCGCACTGCAGGTGCTCGTTTTCCCTTCGGGACGGTGCCTGTTGGCTGGCGAGGTGTTYGCCTCTCAGGGTCCCCTTTGTCACTGCCGCGTCCCCCTCCCTAGACCCGCGGGACACGTCCCGTCTCTGGCACCTCAGGGCCGTCTGCCCCGTAGGGACCGGCCCTGCACGGCTGCCCTGGCCCGTGGGTGCCAGGTTGTATTGAAGCTCCACGAAACTCCGGCTGCTGTTTCAGTGTGTTTGCAGAGGCTTTGTGATAAACCCGGTTCTTTATTTTGCTCTTTCCTTTTGCAAGCGCGGTTGTGGGCGCGTTTGAGCGCTGGCTTTTCTTTGTTGYTGTGCCTGGGTTGTGCAGCTCAGACCTCGGCAAAGCTGCAGCTCTGGTTGTGAGTAACAGTCATGAGACCTGCGGCGCGCGCGGGTTCTGCTGGCGCGAGCGGCCCCGCTGCGTCCCAGCCCTGCTGCCCCACACCGGGAGTTTGTCCCGCCCCGGACTCGTGCCCTTGGCTCTGCTCTCCCCTTTGGCTTCTCCCCGTTTGTTTTTCCATCCCTGCGGACGCTCCGGTTCGGATTTCCGTGGGCGGGGGGTACTTGCGCCCGTCCCTCCGCRGTCTCGTCCCTGTTGTTTTTCAGTGGCTGTTGCAATAGCGCCCTGCGCGCCCACGAGCTCCCGGCTCCGCAGCGGCCGCAGTGCCGAGTCCCCTCTCAGTTGCAGCAAGGGCTGTAGTTTGGCCCCTYGATGCCGACGGGTATTTCAGCCCGGTGCTTTGCAGGGGGCCTCCAGCACCAGGGCTTTGCTCCTGCTCCCCCGTGCAGAGATGCGGGACGGAGCTTCTTGCCGTCCCCAGGGACAGGGGCCTCGCTGCCCGTCTCCTCTGCCGCAGGGAGAGGCGAGTCGGAGCACAAGCGCTGCTGGAGCCGAGCCCTGCAGCCGTCACCGCGCTCCGGGCCTGGCAAAGTCRCCACCCTTTCCGTACTTCCCCTTAGTGTATTACGGGTAATTTCCCCCTGCTTCGTCGGGAGTTTGTTAATATTTCACTGGGACGCCGGGGCAGCCTGCAAAGCCCTCGCTTCAAAGCGGGGCAGTTTGCAGCGGCTTTTCGTTGAGCTTTAACTTTTTAGCTGTAACTTTTCCCGTGGTTTAGAAATAYGTGGGGAGGAGGAAAAAGGAAACACCCTCTGCGGAGCCGCGGGGAAAGCGGAGGCGAAGCGCGCGGTGCCGGGGCGGCTCCGCGGGCCGGGGCTCAACCGGCTCTTTGCGTTCGAGGGTCCGGCTGCACGTCCTGGACGTTCTGACCGCGTGCGGCGTTGCAGGAGCTGGGGTGTCACGCGTGGGCCGGCCCTTCTGCAACGAGGAGAGGCCCGAGCGCGGCTCCGGGAGGAGGATTTTCACCCTTCCTGCATGGACACTAAAGAGAAGTCCTTATAGCAGCGGGTGTAGGAATACCTGGATCATTRCGTGCGGGCTTGGCGTTGGAACGGCCTGGCCGGGTCCGAGCAGAGGCTGAGCCCTGTTGCTGTCCCTGCTGCACTAAAGAAAGGCTTGCAGCTGGTTTGGGATGTGCTTTGCCTCCCAAGTGACACTTCTTGGGAACGGCTTTTGGAGGTGTGGGGGCAATTACGGTTGCATGGTCGTGGACTCCGCAAATCAGAGCTTCAGAAAGGGCCGGGATTGGCCCTCCAGGAGCAATAGCAGAAGAATTACYGCATTGCATGGGCGTCTTTATGTGTTTTTTAAACCGTGCCTCCTAATTATAAATAATGGCTGTGATATGAGATATGATTATGATGAATGGTGATTCTGTATTCTGCGTGCATTAGCGGCTTTAACCTTGCCGAGGTAATTATGTCTCATTTCAAATTCTGATACTATTTATTTGAGGTAGGGGACTGGGAATTTAATTTCTACCGCTTTGTCTTTTAGTATTATTATTATTATTTGAAAAGGATACCTTTGCAAAATTGTTTTTTAATAATTCCCTCCAGTGGCAGCACAAGTTCATTAATATTTTAGGGGCCTGTGCGGAGTTATTTTAAAGATGTTTCTAGGATGGAAGGAGTTTGTGAAACAAGGGCTCGGATGCAGGAGAGGACGTCCATGGGAAGGAGATGGGGCGGCTCTGGCTGTGACTGTCCTGTTGCCCCGTCCCTCGTGCCGCGTCACGGTGCAAAGCGGCTCCTGCTCTGCCCCGGCGTGCCAGGACGAGACGGTGATGGCCGAGCAGAGGCTGCTGATGGAGACTTGGCTGCAGTTTGTTGATCCGCCTCCCTTGGGGGTACCCTGGCTCGGGCAGCTCGCGCGGCGGCCCCGGGAGCAGGCCGGGCAGCGCCGTCATCCCGCCCGGCTCTGACGGCACGTTTAATTAAAAATCAAATCAAGCCAAAGATTGCGCACGTGACGCTTAATCAGTTTGAAGTCTCTGTGAGAATAAAGTAATTATGCTGCTCGTTTGGTTACAGTAATTAAAACTTTAATTAACGCCATTCCCCACCYCTCGGCCTCCCTCTACAGCGCGGGTAACCGCGCGTGGTGGGCGCACCCGTAGCCCAGCCGGGGTTTATTCCGGGCTCTCGTCCCAGGATGAAGCGCAGCTGCTGGGGGTCGCGCTCATCCCCTCTCCGCTTGTGCCCTTCCAGGTCCCCCTCGCAGAGCCGCTCCGAGGCGTTCCCGTCTGCTCCCGCGCCGGGTGTCCGTGCGCTCCCTCACTGCCTCGCTGCGCCCGGGAGCGGCTTTGGAGCCGCGTGGCCGCCCATCTCGCCTTATTCCTGGTGCCTTCTGCGTTATCCCAGTTTATCCCATTTCYCCGTCAGGCTGAACGCGGGAGGGCCGCCTGGAGAAGCGGAGTGGGGAGCTTTGCATTAGTGCCGAAGGAAATCTGTACGAGCGCTGTGCGGAGAAATATCTGTGCTATGTAAAAGCTGAGCTCTTAAATATCTCACGCAATATCCTTAGGGAAAGCAATCTCTATATTTAAATCTTCTCAATCTCTCCTGCGAAATTGCTCCTAGCTGCAGCCTGAAGAGGCTAATTTTCATCCTGTTTTTGAATGGAGAGCCCACTGCAGAGAAGTGTTTTTCGCAGCTTGCGAGTTCTGCGTGRTGGGGAGCCGTAGCCCCGTGGCCCCGTCTTTTCTGTGGCTGCGGAGGGGGGTATAATCCAGCGAGGGAGGCCGCTCTCGAGCTCGCGTTGGGTTAGAGATGCTGCTGGAGGGCCAGGGGTTCAGGGAGCGAGAACAAAGCCTTGAAGTGCAAACAGGGCGTCAGAGCGGGGAACGCAGCGAACGGTTTAAGAGCTCAAGGTGGGGAGTTGAGAGGGGCCTGAGTGCCTGTTGGCGGGGTTCGTTCTGAAGCAAAATATTTGCACACACTCGCCTTTGCTCTCAGCCTGAAGCCTGGTTTAGCTGGATCTTATCATGAGGAGCACCTAGCATGGTGCAGTGAAAGCTTTTTCTCTCTAATCTTGCAGGTGCTCGTGTCTGAGGGCAGGGAGCCTTTCGGAGGGAAAGGCAGGCGCCGGAATTCTGCTCTTGACGTGCCCATAGCTGAAATGTTGACTTAAAGGACAAGAGAAATTAGAGCTCTGGCTTCCCACCTCTCTCCTCGTGTAATGGGTTATTACTTTCTTAAAAAAGTGAGCATATCTTATACAATCTATAATTTGGTCTTTAAGTCCGAAGAAATCTCCGGTCCTGCTGTCCCTGCTGCAATATTAATATTTGGTGTTGTCAGCGTGCCATGTGTTATTTAGACCCTCATCATTTATTGCTTGTTGGCCTCTCCTGTGCAGCGGGATGTGACTTGTGCAGTGAGATATAAACTGCTGGGGCGGCAGAGCGGTGGGGCGGGCTCGGAGCGTGCATTGAGAGCGTGGAGCCGAGCCTGCCCTGCGCCGTCGGGGCTGTCCTTGCCCGCGGGGGGACGTGAATGGGCAGTGGGTTTAGCTCACGTTACACACGTTAGCTGCACCAAACGGCTTTGGGAATGTGCGCCGTGGACATAATGGTTGTTGCCGTGACGTGGCGGGAGCGGGATGAACGGGGAGCTGCTGGGACGGGGCGGTAGCAGGTTGTGGAGTTCGTGGGGTTGTGCTGCCTGAACGCAGGGCTCCAGAGGGAAATCTCATAGGTGAATAAATGTGGTTTGCAGCCCGCGGTGCCTTGGGCAGCGTCCCTGCTTGGAAAGCCGCTCGGTCTGCTCGGCGGCGCAGGGAAGCGGCGCTGCAAGGCGGTGATCCGTGGTTGTCACCGCACGTACTGGGCGTTACCGCATAGGCAGTGTTCTCTAGGCACTGAGCTACCTTTATGCTCCGTAAAACAAAAAGAAAAGCCCTGAGGAAGTGAAAACCTGGTGCTGTCTGCGCCAGGGTTTGTCCTTCCCAGGTTTGGGGGTGCCGCAGGGGCTTTGCTGGCCACCAGCTCCCCTGTGCCGAGTCGGGTGGCCCTTCCTTGTCCCTGGCAGCTTCTCCTTGGCTGCTTTGTTGCTGCGGACCAGGAAGGAAATTGCTGCTTTCCTGGAGTTGAAGGGGGAGGGAGGATGAGCTGACCACGGCCGCCTCCCGGCTCCGGGGCCTCTCCAGCCCTGCGGGCACCGGACCCGTAAGGTGAGAGCCGCCCTCCCGGGCACCGCGCTGGGCCGGCGGGCATCGCCTGCGAGCGCTCCGGATCCGCACGTGGGTCACGCGCGCTCCGGCTCCTCTGCGATCTGATGTCACGTTGTCAGAGCTTCGGTAAGGCCACGGTCCCTTGCAAGAAGTAAGCGCCGAATTCCTATGACATTTGATAAACAGAAGGAAAAAACCCTTTGTGTTTGTGACATGCTCCGTCCTTCACCACCGCTGTCACCCAGAACATCTTCYGACGTAGGGAGGAACAAATGAAAAGAGCGAAGAAGTGCCAGTCTGCCCTGCCCTGTGCTCGATGTGCAGTTAGCCTCCTGCTTGCACGTCCCTCCTGCCGGGCTCAGGACACGGTGCTCCGTGTGCGCCCGTCGGGAAGGGCCTTTCTGCTCCGTGTGCGTTGGGATGGTCCTGCTCCGAGCCAGGTATGGGTTGTGGCACTGCTGGAGCGCGGGGTCTGTGCCATGTCTGTGCGGATTCAGCTCCTCGGCGCTGCCGTGCCCGGGAATGTCCTTGTCCTCGTGCATCTGCGTGTCACCCTGGCTGGAGAGATGGAGCGGGGCTCTTGGCTCGGGTCTCTGTCCAGGAGCACCGCTCAGTTTTCTTTAGCCATGAAACACCTTGGAGCTAAAGCCCTTGAATCCCAGCCAGGGCCCCATGGGAAGGCAGCGAAGGTGCCCAGGGCAGGTGACACGCGGTGCTTTGTGCCCCAGGGGTGTCGCGTTGCTGTCGCTTGGCCAAGGGGTGACGGAAGCCAAAAGGCATGCGGGCTGGAGGGCAATGTGCCTGCTGACTACCGGGACTGCCGTGGTGGCACCGGGAGGGCGACCGCCTTCCTCTGCCCTCCCTTCCCGTTGCTCCGCGGTACTCCCGGAGGTCCCCGGCAGCCCCAAGGGCAAAGGCGAAGGCTACGCATCGATTTGCTTGTCAGGGCCCCCTCCTCTTCTTGAGCTGGCCCCGAGTGATGCTGATTGGGAAATAATTGCAATAATAATAGAGATATTTTGCTCCTGAGTAACTAGACGATACGCCCCGGGCGCCGAGCCAGGAGCGTTTTGAAGGGCAGACCGGGCAGTCGATGGTGGAGCCGCAGGAGCAGCCGCGGGCTCGCCGGAGCAGGGCTGTGCATGGGCGCTGGGTGCCCGTGGCTCTGCCCTGACACCCCTGGGGCCGCGGGTGCCTCTGCCTGGGCTCCGTCCTCCCACAGGGCCTGCGGTTCCCACTGGGCTGTTCTTCCTGCCGAGCGCGGACAAGGCCCCTGCCGGGCTGGGCTGCTCCGTCCCGCTGCCCGTGGGGCTGCCTGAACCGGCCAGGTTGGTCCCCAGCCCTTGGTGCCCTCGGGAAGCTGCTCTTGGGTCTGGCCAAGGGGATGCTTGGGCCAAAACCAGCTCAGCTTGCGGGCGCTTCAGCCTTCTTCAATATGAGGAAGAAGCGGGAGGAAAAGGGCACCCCAGCCCCAGTCCCTGCGCTCTGGAGCATTGAGGCACTGCAGACATCGGTGCCGCGGTGCAGGTACAGACCATGGGCCCGTGGTAACGCGCGCTTCCAAAGGGCTCCCGTCAGCCAGCGCCGCGTCTGTCCGCGCTGGCGAGTTGTTAGAGTTTGGGGCTGTTACGAGCGTTGACTTAGATTGAGTGTCTCCCTGGTTTTGTTTTGCTTTATTATACTGCTATAATTAAAGTTCCAGTGTTGCACAGCTCACGGCAGCGCAGGGCCTGGGACACAAGCCCTGCTTGTGTTGATCTTTATTACGGGAAGGGCTTCCCCTGGATGGATGTGGGCAGCTGATGTCGCCCCTCTTGCCTCGGTTTGGTTTCGGGGGGGCAGGAGCCGCTCGGCGGGGTCGGGAGGAGGGTGACGGGGTCTGTCCGAGCTCCTGCCTCCCCGTGGGTGGCTTGGGGCAAATCAGCAGCTCCCGGCTGCATTGGGCAGCCTCCTGCTATGTGAGAAACACCCGCGAACGCCCGTGTTGGGCTGCGGAGCTGGCGAGGAAGAGGGAATTTTGCAGACCAACTTTGCAGGCCTTTGTTGTTGCGGATAAGCAAGAGAAGGGGAGAGAGAGGAAGGCGAAGGGCCGGGCGGGCGCGGGGGGAGCCCGGCCGCGGCGCTGCCGGCGCGGGCGCATTCCTGCCGCGGCAGCTGCGGCGCCGGGGCAGCGCCTGGCGCGGCTCCTGCCCGCTCCGCATAGCTGGGATGCTCGCGCTGGGACGCGGGTGCTGGCGGCCAGCCCGGCGCCGGCCCCTCCGGCCCTTCCCGCCCCGGATCCGCCGGCATCGYGGCGCTGCCCGGGGGCGACGCGTCCGGACGGAGCCCTGCCCTTGGGAGATGCCTCCTTGGAGCGCCCCCCCGCCGTGTTGCAGCCCGGGCCCAGTTGTCCCCGCGGCCCCTCGGGGACAGCTGCCACCGCGCTGGTGGCCCCGCAGCTGCTCGAGGCCTGCTCGATGGCCAGGCGGTGGCCTTGGCCCGGCCTGTGTCACCTGCCACCCGCCTCATTGCATCTGCCCCGGCTGTCCCTGCGTTGGCAGCGCTGAGGAAGAGGAGCCTGGGGACGGGCGGCTGCTCCGGGAGCAGCTGGTGCAGGAACCTGGATCAGGAGCTCTGGAATCCGGAGCCGGCCACAAGCGTGGCAGCTGCTGCTTTGCCGGGACTCCAGCCGGGTCCTGGAGCCCCTGCCCAGGGTCGGGGTACGGCCCAGGCCTGGCTCTGCTGTGGGGCCGCACAGGGCTCCTCTGCTGCCGTTCGTGCCGGGCACGGTGTTGCCGGGCCCTTCCTTGCAGCCTYTCGGGCGAGCCCTGCACCATCCCCTGCGCAGCCCCCGTCCCCATGGGCATCTCCAGGGCCCRCTCGGAGSMGCAGCTCCGCGTTGCCCATCGGGGRTTGCGAGGGCGCCGGCACTCGCTGCCTCCCCCAGCAAGCGGCCGTGCCGAGCATGGCCCAATGGAGCTCTGGGCAGGGGAGSGGGCGCCTTGGAAACGCGCTCCCAGAACTAAGCCCTTCCTTGGCGCCGCTTGTCAGCGCGGCGCGGGCCCCGTGGCGCTGGAGAGGGTCCCCGTGGAAAGGCGGCCGCGAGTGTTTGCGGCAGATAAGGCCCTGCCTTTGAAGTGCGGCCGGGCGGACGCGGCCTCCCCTCCTCTCCTCTCCCCTCGTCGCCGCCGGCCCCGGGAGCTCGCCGCAGCGCAGATAAGCGTGCYGAGCCTCGCCGAGCCCTGTGCTGCCGAGAGGAGGTGGCTCCGTAGGGAGCGATGTCCCCCACCGCTGGGGCTCGCGGGAGCAGCCCCCGGGTGGGAGCATTGCCCCTGGGAGCCTCCTTGGGGACGGTCCCTGTGCGCTGCCGGGTGCCCGCTCCGTCCCGGGACGGTTTGGGAGCGTTTGCAGCCGCTCGGCCTCCCTGCGAGCGCTTCCCTGCTCGCCCCCCGGCCTCTCCCGAGACGGCAGCGCCCGTTGGTCTGGAAGGCTCCTGCCGAGGGGCCAATGCACCGTGATGGAGGAGGGAGCTCTGCTGCATGGGGCCTTCTCTGCCCGCCGAGGCTTTCGCTTCCCCCAGGCTCTCTGGATCACGTCAKGTCTCTTGGAGCCGCGTGGGATGGGGAGCAGGTCGTGTGGCTGCGCCTKTTGCTGCTTGTGCTTGTTCTCCTGCTGCCCCTTCCAGCCTCAGCAGCCCAAAGCCCTGGGCGTGGGGAAGAGCGGGGCTGGTGCAGGGAGTTGGGTGCCTGGAGGATGCGCTGTGACCCACGCGCTTGCGTTTCGAGCTCTGGCCCCTCTGTGTGCAGGTAACCGTGCCAGACAGGGCCTTGTTTGCCCAGGTTAGGATGTGGTGCTGGGAGCATTTCTGCCGCCTGTTGGCATGAGCCCTCTCTGGGCCTCCTATCCCTGCCTGGAAAACCTATGGAAAAGCGGAGGGGTTTGTCCCTGCCTGGCCGTGCTGTGCGGCTGCTTGCGATGCTGGTGCGTGTTCCTTGCAAAACAGCCTCCAGCGGCGTTTTTAGATGATTCCCTCAAGCAGCTACCTTGGAAGTTCTTGCTCTGGTCTCCTGTGTTTGCGTGGTGAGAGTGGTGCGGTTTCTGCAGCAGGAAGAGGTGCCCATCTCGTTTCTTGAGGCCTCTGCCCCACGGTAGCAAGTGGACAGGAAAGGCCCCGTAGGTGCCTGACCYGCTGGGGTTGGTGCAGGGAAGGGAGGGCGGAGGCGGCATCGCTCTGCCGATGGCCTCGGCTGGAGGAAGGCAGGGGTTGCCTCGGTAAGGAGGTGACCCAAACGAAGCCACGTGGGCGTCATTTGTTCCCATGCAGCTTTGTCTAGGAGCGTGTGAGTCCCTCGTGCCCGTGACTGAAGGACAGTGGCTGTTGTGGTACCAGGCCCTCAGTGCAGATCATTGCTGAGCAGAGGTGGCCTGGGCATGGAGGGCGTTTCCAGGGCACCTCAACTGCACCGGGAGCCAACCCACATGTGCG
>PTEX01000079.1:1899860-1963807 GCA_003342815.1 Eudromia elegans
GGGGAGCGGGGCTGGGAGGGGGCAGGCGCTGCTCCCTGCGTCCCAGCGGGGCCCCAGGGCTGCCTCGGCCCCGCGCGGGAGCTGCCGCCTGCAGCCGCCTCGGCCCGCGAGGCAGACGGAACGAGGGCAGGAATTCTGAGCGAGAAATTAGTGCGAGTAATTATTAGTATTGGGTAATTATATCAGCGTCAGGATGAGGAGAAAGGTTAATAGATTTTTTATTTTTTTAATTTTTTTGATAAATGTCTTTTCCCCTGGGTGRGAAGGGGGTGGCGGATGGGCAGGAAGAACACGTTTCCGAGGGGGTTGCTCTGATTAAACCACATCCGCTCCCCCTTCCCTCCAAACCCCCCATCCCTGCCAGGTGGGAAGCTCCTGTGTGGGGAGGGGATGGAGGGAAGCGCATCCCTTTGGTGACATGTTCTGCATAGGGTGGCAGGCTCAGAGGAACCACCGTGTCACGGTCCCCACAGCCCGCGCCGTCTGCGTCACCTGGGACAGCAGGTTTCCATGGGGCTGATCCCCTGGGAAAGCCCCGGGTTGCAGGGATCGYGTCCCTGCCCGCGGGGCCCTGCAGGGACGCAGCGCGGGGGCTGCCCGTGGTCSTGCAGGGAGCAGGGAAGGGCCCGGGCAGGTTCCTCACCCACGAGCAGACGTCGTGGCCTCCAAAGCTCTTTCCTTGTCCTGCCCGTTGAATGACCAAGAAGCAACTTCATTCTCAGGTCTTCCCATTCTCAGGTCTTCCAAAGTGCCTTTCCCGGGAGCCCGTCTGCTGCTTGCTGTGTCCTCAGCRTCCTTTTGGGGAGAAGAGGCACCGCGTGCTGGAGAGGGGGACTCCAGTGTTTGCACATGGAGGGGGAGCCCTTTGCCCCCTCCTGCTGCTCCCAGCTTGGCCCCAGCCCTCTCTGACTGCAGGGATTATTTTTAGGTCCTTCCTGGAGCCTCTAATTAACTGGAAGTGCTTCGTGTCTGTTGTTTTTTTTAATACATCTCTTTCTCCTTCCCAGCACTGCGCAGCACAATAATGTAATGGGGAAATTACCCCGCTAGTTAAAAATTACTGCCAAGCGCGACATCCACCCATAGATCTATTTTAAAACCAGGGTAAAGCGGTATCGATCCTTCCGCGCCGCAGCTCTGGCCCGTAAAAGGCTCGGGAAGGTGCGTTTGTCACGGTGGCACAGCGAGGCGGGGAGCCAGGACCGGGGCCGCGGCGCTGGGGACGCGGCCCGGTGGGGTGGGTGACACCGGCCATGGAGGTCATGGAGGCTGCGGTAATGTCCCCCGCGCCCGGGCTCTGCCCTGGCCTCCAAGAGGTTATTCCTGCTCCTGCATTCCGGTCTCGCTGGTAGAGGGTGGCCCCTTGGCTCGCTGCTGCCCAGGGCTCACACCCTCCGCTTGCTCAGGGGTCTCTTTCTTAATTAAATACATTTGTTTTGTAAAACGGCCTAAAAATAATCCGGGGCTGGTGCGTGCAGGAGGCTGGCGGTGAATCAAAGGCGCCGCTCTAATTAAACGGCCCCGGTTTGTTTGTGAGCCGCATACATTTCCATGCTAATCAGCTGCGCACCGGGATCCTGCTTTCCCGGTATCCTCCTGATTGGGAACCGTGCGAACGCCAGCATCGATTTATTGCGGGAGGGGAGTGGGGTGCTGGGGCGGGGCACGGGGCAGCGAGGGAAGGGCTGGCAGGGGCTGGGGCGGGTGCGCGAAGCCGGGCAGGGCGCTCCAAGCAGGGCGCTCTGAGCAGGGCCAGACCGGAGCCGCTTCCCCGGGCTCTGCCCCGGGCTGCCCGAGCCCAGGGGCTCTCCGGGGTGTCCTAGTGGGCAGCATCTCGTGCTGAGGCCGGTGCTGCTGCTTTGGCACCTCCGTGGGGGTGACGCYGGCCCCGTGGGCCCTCCGAACGTGGTTGTTGTGGCAGCACCAACACGGCGCATTCGGAAGAGCCTGACAGGGATGGCGAGCGGTGGAGGGGGACTGGAGCGTTTGCCACGTTCCTGCTCAGGAAGCAAAGGCACTTTCTGAACCTCTGCTGACCCTCGACTTCCTTGAAACCCTCTTGACGTTGCTCGTTATGAGGCCGAACGTTTCCTTTGGTGGCCGGGGAGGCGCGGGCGCTGCCGGCGTGTGCCGCGGTGTCCTGCCGCACGGGACCGTGCTCCGGCACGCGACGCCGGCCGCTGTCCCTGCAGCCGCGACCGGCTGGGATGCGCCGAGCACTGCGAGGGCAGCGCAGCCTGGGGAACGGCTGGGAGCGGCGCCCGCGAGGGGGGACAGACATGTGCAGGACAAGGGGAGCTGCTTTGGCACATTGCATTGGCTGCATTGGTGAGTGAGTCCCCCCRACCCCCTCTGCTCTCTGTGCTGCAGATCCTCGTGGACTTGCCGGCTGATCGGAAGCACCAGGCGCTGCAGTACGAGAACGTCGTGGCCCACGAGGGCAGCTCCATCTTGCGAGACCTGGTGCTGAGCCCRGACCGCCAGCACATCTACGCTATGACGGAGAAGCAGGTAAGGGACGGGGCTGGGCACCGCGCTGGGGACACGGCCGCGCTGGGGACACGGCCACGCGGGCAGCAGAGCTGCCGGATAAGCGAGGGGGCGCGGGAGCGACGTTGAACTTGGAGCGCAGGACAGGAGAGCCCTTGGCCTTCAACACAGGGGTTTGGAAGGGGATRGGATGCTGAGGCAGAGCCTTTGGTTTGTCTGGACAAGCCCAAGGAAGAGCAGAACCGTTTCCCTCCTGCTCCCAGCTCCTGTTTCTGGCGGAACCCAACGCTCTCGGGTGATGCCGGGGTGCGGTGGGGATTTTGGGAGGCTCAGGGAGGATCCTGMCAGATTGGGTTGTTTTCTCCCCMCRAGGTTGCTCTGCAGGCGCCTGTGCRGGCTCTGCTGGGGAGGGTCTTCTCCAATCCCCCCCACCTCCCCTTGCCATTCGCTTGTCACCCGTGGCAAAGGAGAGACAAACACATGGGGACGCTACAGGGGTCCTCGTTAATATGCAAACAGAAGGGTAGTGATTGGCCAGCCTTATCTGAGCCCCGTGGCCATCACACTGAGCCCATCCCCTGCTGAGCGGGCAGGAGGGAGGGTGGGCGCTCGCACTGAGAGGAAACCCCCTGTGGCCGTTTCAGCTGTTGGAAGTTGCAACCATTAAGGGTGGAATCCTGCCCTCCCTGCTCCCATGCTGTGGGAGCAGCGGGGGCACAGGGGSCCGGGGGCTCTTGTCTGAGCCTTTATCCCCCCGCTCCCCGTCGTGCTCTTCCCCCCRGCTCCGCAGGCATCTGCTGTGTGAAGCAGCTGGGGTCTGGGCCCCGAGGCCGGGCAGCGCCGAKCCCGGCTCCGTGCGGCCCTCGTGCCCCGGGAGCTCCCAGCCCGGCCGCGGGCTGCAGAAATCCCTGTCCCTCCTCTCGTGCCCGCTCCTTCGGAAGGGCAGCTCTCCCCTCTATTGCGGCTCGGTGTTATCAGAGYGCTGGGGAAAGTAATTAAACGAACAGTTGTAACGGAGCTTGAAGGGCTAGAGGAACGAAGGGATTTTAATCAAGTCTGGAGGAGCAATTAATAAAGGAGTTGTAACCCTTCAGAGTGGGGCCGCGGGGAGGGCGGCGGGAGCCGCTGTGGGGGCTGCAGCCCCTTTGCTGAGCCCCCTGAATTGGTGAAAACCCAGCGGGYGACAGAGCTTGGCCAGGCAGAATTCAGCCTGGGGCTGCGGCGTGCGGGGCCTGCCCCTGGGGGCCATGGGGCCTTATCTTCACCATGGCCCTGTTCCCTCCCCASTGCTGCGTTGGGACCTTCCCTGTCCACACTGGAGGCCTGTCCTCTTGTCATCCCCTAACCGACCCCGTTGGGACCCTGTGCTGGGGTGCCCCGTCCCCCCCATCACAGCCCATTTTCCCACAGGTGACGCGCGTGCCCGTGGAGAGCTGCGAGCAGTACGAGAGCTGCGAGCTGTGCCTGGGCTCGCGGGACCCCCACTGCGGCTGGTGCGTCCTGCACAACGTGTGAGTACTGGCGGCACGCGCGGATGCGGCACCGGGTTCCTGCTCTGGGGACAGGGACGGCCCCTCCTGCGGCAGCCTCTCCCTGCCTGGCCTCCTTGGTGCACAGAGGTGTTTGGGAAGTCCTCTGCGTGTCCTCTGGGAAGTAGCCGTTTCTGCACCTTTCTGGATGGGAAGTTGCTCCTGCCTCAGCCCGGCCCGCGAGGTGCCGGCACTCTTGGCTTTCCCTTGTGTTTTGCTCACCGTTTAATTGCAGCGTTTCCCATGGTGGAAGGCTGTTATTGCAGAAACACCCTGAGGAGCAGCACAAGGGCAGTTGTTCCTGCTCCGGGGCGAGCGGTGCTCCGTGAGGACGGGCTGCAGAGACGGGGGCATCGCGGGCTGCTCTGCAGYGGTCTGGGGGGTGTTGGGTGCATTTGGGAGGGACTGATGCTGCACAGAAGGATGAGGAGCACGTGTGCATGTAGTGCCGGGGCTTGGGGCCATGATCTAGGCACTCAGCGGGGGCAATGAGGCTGAGGAGCTGCCCAGGACTGGCCTCAGGACGTGCTACCGCGTGGCATGGGGGCTGCTGCCCGACGGCACGTGGGCACAGGCTGGGGGAGACGGAGCCGCGGCGCTGCCGTGCCGGGCTCCACGGTCACCGCGGGGCTCTCCTCCCTTTGCAGGTGCTCGCGCAAGGACCGCTGCGAGCGGGCGGACGAGCCGCAGCGCTTCGCCTCCGAGCTGCCGCAGTGCGTGCGRCTCAGCGTGCAGCCCAAGAACATATCGGTCACCATGTCCGAGGTCCCGGTAAGCGCCACCCCGCGCCGCCTGCCCCGCTGCGTGAGGTCACCGGGAAGCTGGCGCTTAGAACAGACGAGGAATATGCGGCAAAGGGGAGGAGGAAGGCTCTGATACGAAGGAAATGCAATAGGATTGATCATGTCCAGCCTGTTGCTGGAGAGACGTAACAGACTGGTTAATGACTACCGAGAAAAGACATAGATGAGCAATAAATATTTCTGTATAATACAAATAATGACCTAAGGATGACCACACTTAGGCCAGAGATCCATCTAGCTCAATATTCTGTCTCTGACAGTAGACCCCGGTAGGTATTTTGGGATGAGTCTTCGATGCATAACTTTTTGCTTGGTCGGTACAAACAGGAAGGGTGATGTACTTGCATGGAGCGTTTTCCAGACCATTAGCAGTGTAAGGAGAATATGAAACTGCATATACTAGCAATAAACTTTTTAAAGCTGCCGGGTCTACATATCTGGCACTCAGGAGTCCTAAAAGAATTGGCCAGTGAGCCCTTTGGCCTGCCTGTAGATGCAACTTTGTAGTAAATGGAGAACATTGAGAAACTTCAGCAAGCAGAAAAGGTGCTCGTTTTTTGCCAATATGCAGAAAGGGCAGATGAGACAATCCGGTAGTTAGAGACTACTCAGTCTGACATTAATTCTAGGAAAACTAATGGAAAAGAAAATGATATGGGATACAACTGATGAAGAATTAAGGTTGGGAGTATAATTAATGCCATTCAGTGTGGTTTTATGTCCCAAAACTGCAGATTTTGTTCTTTCATGAAATTATGACTCAAGTTACAAGAGGGACTGCAGGGATGTGATGTCTTTAGACTTTTACAAGGCATTTGACTTGGTTCAACACAACATTCTGATTAAAAATTAGCATTATACGATATTGATAAAGCATGTGTTAAGTGGATTAAGACCTGGCTCTGTGACGGATCTCAGGAAGGAGTTGTCAGAGGGGAATTGTCGCTGGCTGGAAGTGTTTTGAAAGTGCTTCTGTGGGGGTTGGAGCGCAGTGCAACCCCCGTTAACATCTTCAGTGGTAATGTGGAAATAAATGTGCRATGGCTGCTGCCGAGATCTGCAGAGGATGCTGAGATTGGCGGGGTGGCACATAGCCCTGAAGATGAGRTTACCATGTGGAGCAATTGGCTTTGAATGTGTTTAGCAGAGAGCGGGTCTTGATTTTGCCAAGCAGGGAGTTAAAATACCCGGGAACGAGAYGGGCCTTCGACGGATACCGTGGGAAGTGGTGACTCTGGAAGAGCTCCCGGGCCGTCGCTGGGCGGGAGCCTCCTTGATCCTTCTCTGCGATTACCTGCATGACTGATCGCAGGGCACGGCGCTCGGGCTCAGAGTCCACCTTTTAAAGGAGGAGGCTGCAAACCTCCTGTAAACAGCATGTAAAWGAGCTGGAGGCTGGAGAAAATGCCTTCCAGTGAGGGACTTCCAGCGCTCAATCTGCTTAGCTTATCAAAAAGAAGATTAAGAGGTGACTTGATTACAGAGTGTAAGTGCCTTTACAAGGAGCAAATATCGGGGACTAAAGGGCTTTTTAATCTCTCAAGGAAAGGCATAACAAGAACTAATGGCTGTAAGCTGAGACAAATTCAAATTAGAAATAAGGCACGCGTTTTGTGAAGTGAGAACTGCTGACCCCTGGAATGAATTTGCAAAGGAAGAGGTGGATTCCTCTGCTCTCCATGCCTGCAGGASTGGATGCCTTTCTCTAAAGCATTCCCTCACCCAACACTCTGCATGGTCTCTGTAGAGAGGTGAGACGTAATGACTTGTGGTGCAGGAGAGGGCAGAGGACGTAGGGCAGGGTTTCATTGGTCTTTAACCCATGTAAATCCGTGCTCTCCTTGCGCTGGGAGTTCAGGTGTGGGTRGTGTTTGTGTTTACCCTGCAGTGTGTCCCGCTGCTGGGTGTGGTGATGGAGGCAGGGTCGCTCCTGAAGGGCCTTAAGGAGCCTCCCCTCTTTGCTGATTCCCTCTGTGATGCTTTTTCCTCTCTCTCCAGCTGGTTCTCGAGGCCTGGAACGTCCCAGACCTCTCGGCCGGAGTGAACTGCTCCTTTGAGGACTTCACCGAGTCCGAGAGTCGCATCGAGGATGGGAAGATCTACTGCAGCTCCCCCTCTGCCAAGGACGTCATCCCCATCACCAGGGGCCGCGGTGAGCTCGCCTGCTTGTGCCCGCGGGGAAACGAAGCCCAGGACGAGCCTTGCACCACTTGTGGCCCTGGTTATTGCCCCAGATGCAAAGGGGACTGGGAGAGGCATCTGAARGTCTCCCCATGACTGCAGCAATCCCCACCTTCAGAGCAGAAATGAAGACAGGTTCACTGGGATATGGGAAGAAAAGGAAATTGCTGCTCGTTGGGGAGTGCTGCTTGTYTCTGATCTGCTCTCATCCTCTGCCAAGCTGTGGGCCCAGATTCTTGCTGCTGATCTGTGTGCTGGTCCTGTAAATCCTGGGGCAGTTGGCCTTGTTCCCCACCTATKGACCATTCCCAGGCAGATGTGCATTTTTCCCGGGGACTTTGGACACTCTGCTGTCCCTTAAGCTGTTCAGCTCCCTTCAGTGTCACTCCTGCCGTCCAAGGCACCTGCAGCCYTGCGGGCACGTTGCACTAAGCAGGAGGACGTAGTGCTGTGCTCGGGCTCTGCTGGCCTGCTCGGTGCCTGGGGGGTTTGGGCAGCACCCTCACTCTTTTCATTTCTAGATCTGGGGGATTTTGTTAGTTAACAGGCATGAGTGGAGTGTGTTGCCAGCAGCTGCCTCACATCCCTCTCAGGCCCCGGGCTGAGTGTTGGGCTGGGCATCCTGCTGTTTCTGATGCCTCCTTCTTCTTTGCTGACTCCCAGGGGACAAGCGCGTGGTGAAACTCTATCTGAAATCAAAGGAGACGGGGAAGAAGTTTGCCTCTGTGGATTTTGTTTTCTACAACTGCAGCGTCCATCAGTCGTAAGTGCCCTGGGCTTCGTGAGCATTCCCTGGGACRAGGTTGGTTGGGCTGTGTGAGACTCGGAGAGCGTGAGAGATTTCAGCTTCGAAGCTGCTGATGTCGGAAGAGGAAGGCACGGTCTGGAGGGTGGTGTTTGCATTGAGAAACCTCCTCCTTTCACCCTTGTAAACTGGGCAGTGGCCAGAGCAGCCACAGCTGCATTTGGGCATGTTGGAACACGTAGTGCCGAGGCAGAGCTTCACTTGACATGGACTTTGTTTGGGAAAGCTTYGGTGGAAACAGGGAATGGACTGCATTGCAGACTATAGCAATCCATGGAAGTGAAAATGCCAAGCATCTTATTCCTGGAAACAGCTAGGAGGAGTGACTTGGCTCCGGATAAGTGAGGAGAGCCTGTGTTTTCCTATGAAGGTAGTTGCTTCCCAGTCTTGCTGGAGAGCAGACTGGAAAATCACAGCAACRCTGAATGGAACATCCTGCATGTTGTGGGACATTTACCCAAGAATTTCCTAAGTGGAAGTGATTATGAATTTGCTTTCTTGTCAGGCTGCCTTGAAATCTACTTTAAACATGGGCTTTTAGGCACGTGGTAAAGCAGAGGAAATGTGGATTACTGATGTGCTGTCGTATGCACAAGGTAAAGCCCCGTGGTAGCCGGCTCCAKGGAAGGGGCTGAGGACAGCGAGTGAGTAGCAGGGAGATGGGCACGATGTGGAAGCAGGAGAGGAGATGCCGGGGTGTGTTTGGGCAGAGGAGCTGGAGCTCAGGAATGCGAGCGATTCCGGTCCCCTGCCAGAAGCCTCCCACGGGTGGCGACGCTCCGGCTGATCAGTAATTTCAGATAAGCAAATGCAGAGCGGTCCCTTCTGGGCAGCTTCTTGCGAGGAATCCCGCCGGGCCGGGGCTTGCTGGGGCCCTGCTGCACATGGCTTCTTCAAAGCGCGCTCGGAGCGGGCCACGCTGCCGCTTTGATCAGGGCAAGGCAGGTGAGGTGCTGGCCCCGGGGTGCCGGCGGGGGCTCCGGTGCCTGCAGCGCTGGGGGGATGTGGCCAGCAGCCCCAGCGCTGCGGGCCGCGTGCCCGGCAAGGGCAGCCCATGTGCAAAGGGCCCTGTCTGCATCTACATCCCTCCCAGCCCTGGGATTGCTGCYGCTCCCCATGCGGGGGGCAGGTCTTCGTCCCAGGGAGCCCATGGAGAGGGCCAGGAGAGAGGGGAATTGCTGGGGAGCTCGACGTTCTCGCTTGGCTTGGCTCCCGACATGAGCTTTGCCTCCCTGCACCTCGTGGGGTCTCGATAACGTTAGCTCAGCTTTGGCTCGGGAAGGCTGCGTGTCGTTATTTTGCAAATCAGAAAAGCCAATGTGACTTTTATTTTTCTAAATGAGAGAAATTAGAGTTTTAARCAGGAATACGGTCAGGTGTGGCCCAATTGGGGCCCTGTCACCTGGGTCCATCGGGAAGGGCTGGTGAGGGAATTGGCGTTTTATTTTGTACTTCACATATGAGCACCCCCCSTCCCCAACAAACCTACAACAAAGAGCCCTGACTGATTTATTACCTCGTTGATGTTTAATTTTGGATGCATTATTTAAAAAGGCTAATTATGGATGCATTAATATTTATGGGCTCCGGTTGGAGCTGATAGAAAAGTCCATGTTCTAGGCTGCTGAACATTATTATTATTTTCTTTACGTCAAGGGTTTTAATGTTTGGAGGCAGTTTTAACTTTGTGATCTGCAGCCAAGTCATAGCCAAGGAACATGACAATATCTGAGATGATGCAATACCTTTAAATACCATTTGCAGACAGGCATCTTTAATGGATCTCTTTGGAGTTAATAGCCTTTCAGATCCAGGTTTCATATTTTGCGGAAGAAAATCTATAAGTCAGCCTGATAAATTCTGTATTAGGAGCAATCTGCTGTTCCACGAGGCTGATGTTTTTTCCTGTGGAGCTCTCTGGTCACCATGCATTATGCCTTCTTTTTATATTTGGGCAGCTTTGTTTAGGTTGGGAGCCAGGGGCCTGTGTGTTAAATCATTTTTCAGCCGAAGACAAAACATTTAGGAGACGTTTTCAAATCATTATGGAAGGGTGTTGGAGTTGTAGGCAGGCTCTTCCACCGATGTAAGCTGGAGTAACCCCAAGGAAGCCGCGACAGCTCCGTTTACATGGGGCCCGAGTGGCCCCCCTGATTTTCAGCATCTGCAAATGCACCAGTGAAACCTGTTTTTTTTGGACATTGTGGCTCCGATCCTGTCACTGCTTGAATGCCCAAGTCTCTTGTTTCTGAAAACCTAAAAAACCCTTTTTCCTGTGCGTTTTCAAGGGCTGCAGGCGGCCGCGCAGCCCCGTAGTGCGGGTTATAGAGAGGAAGATGCCCCCTACCCCGTTGGAGAGAGGGAGGGCTGTGGGGGCAGTGGGATGCCCGGGCGGTGGCTCGGAGCAGCCCGGGCCCTGCAGGCAGCCGCTGCTGCGGCTCTGCACGCCCGGGGGGCAGCACGTCCCTCCCGTGCAGCTCGCCCACATCGGAAGGGCGAGCGCGGGGGCAGAGCTTGCGGGCACTGAAGAACGGGCGGCGTTGGTTTATGATGAGCACAAACYGCTCTGCGCTGCCGGCACGGAGGACGTGCCTTGCAGCCGCTCCCTGTGCACCCTGAGGAAGGCAGGGATGCGGGCATGGAGGCAGGTGGGCAGTTTGTGTAGCGGCACCTTTTTGGGAAGCAAGGCGCCTGCTGCAGTTAGCAGACGGGAATTTCAAGYGACTTTTGAGGCCTGCTAGTAAACACAGGATGGCTTGACCCAAACCCGCTGTTGACAAGGCTGTCCTGTGGCTTATTTTCCAAGGTCAGGCCTGTGGTGTCTAGGAGCCCGGCTGGGAAGAAGCTGCTCTCTGCTTTGGGAAGGCTGCAGCGAGACAGACGGGGCGGCTGCTGGGGGAGACCGGGCCGGGTGCCTGGGCCTTGCGCTGGGGATGCGCGCGCTCGTTGCAGGAAGGGTCCGAGTGCTCCCAGGTTCCGCGGAAACGGGGCCCGCTCGCCCCATCCCGGGCTCAGGCTCCAGTTTGGTGGCGGAGGACGATGCAGGAAACCCCATGGCGGAGAGCACGGGGATTCCYTTGGAGGTTTCCTGTGGGGCGCGGATCAAGCACCCGCTCTCAGGACCGCGCCGGGGCTTTGATAACCCGATGAATCCGCCCRTGCCCGGAGCTGCGCGTGCAGAGGCTGAGGTCGCCTCCGGGAGCATTGAGCTCCCTCTTCAAAGCGTTCTCCGGGAAATAAGCACCCTTTAAAGATAAAGACATAACGCCGGGCTCGCCGAGCGCCGCGGCGCAGCCACGTTCGCTGGCGAGGAGCGCGAAATCCGCCTGTAAGCGGGAGAGGAATTCCAGAGGGACAGAGAGCCTGGGAGCGCCGGCAGGGGAGAGCTCTGGCAAGGGGAATTCCTTGGGATTTGAGCATCACGGCTCTGCAGGGGATGGGGAGGGAATATCAGCTGTGGAAGCCAGAGGATCTTGCAGGGAATGTGTGCGGAGATGTGGGACTAGATCCCAGTCTCCTTGTCCAGCGTGCTGTACCCAGCAGGGAGTGACACCAGCTGTTTCCAAGGACAACCAAGGCCTGTTTGTTCCTGGTATTCCTATCCTTGCTGCTGGGCTTCCTCTGGAAGCTCTGCCGCTGGGCTCCTGTTGCGGTTGGTCCTTAGGGTTTTGTACCAAGGAATATCCCGTAGGACAGCCGCGGGATCGCTCAGGATGGCCAGGCTCGGTTCACGGTTGTTCCCGGCTGGGAGGGCTGCTATGGTCTGGTTTGTGGTTTCATGTTTCGGGAGGCAGAGGGAATTTCAGGCGTGCCGGGTGAATCGCTCCTTCGTGCAGGTCCTGGCTGTGCCCCTGCAATCRGAGCGTGCCGCTGGATGCCCTGAGCCACCCTGCAGTGGCTCTGGCACGGCCCAGACCAGAGGGAAGGGTCTCGGTGACGCTGGGCACAGCGGGGACGGAGGAGCTTGGGCTGCCAGGAGGGGAAGCCCAAGCACGTGGTGAGGGCTGGGTCTGGGCTCCACCTCGCCGCCCGCTCAGGAGGAGCAGGGTTGTGACGAGGAGCAGGGTTGTGATGAGGAGCAGGGTTGTGATGAGGAGCAGGGTTGTGACGAGGAGCAGGGTTGTGACAGCGAGTGGCCCTGGCTGCCCCTGTGTGTGGGGGGCACTGGCTGCCCATTCCCGCTGCCCTTTGGTATTTCTGCCTCCTTTTACTCCCCTTTTCTGGGGCAAATAGATGCATATAAAGCTATATAAAGCCCAGGCCTCTGCGTGTGCATCTGGCACCCTGCGTCCCTCCCACGCTGCTCCTCTTGAAAACCTCCCTCCTCTTCTGCCTCGTGTCTTCCTCGAAGGCAGCTCGCGGAGGAGGGCGCCCGAGGGGCCTCACCCCAGCCCTCCGCTCCGTCTCCCCCTCCATGGGTCCTTGCTCAGCCTTATCTTGGCCCTGCGGGTGCCTGGTTTGTTTTCTGCCTTCCTCTCTCTGCACTGAAGAGCTCTCAGCTCTTTCAAGCTGGAGATAAGAGAAGCGGGCGGGCTCATTTTCCAGACAGCGGGAATGCAGCGTGATGGCGGGAATGCGGCATGATAGTGGGAATGCGGCGTGATGGTGCGAATGCAACGTGATGGTGGGAATGCGGCGTGATGGCGGGAATGCGCAGCGTGCCTGAGGCCAGGAGCCGGGGCACGTGGATGAGGAGTGAGCTCGGCTCCGGAGCCCACCAGCTCCCGTGCTTTGTGTCAGGCCTGCAGCTGGAAGCRGCTCTGCTGGGGCTGTCGGCGTTGCCTTCTGCTCACTGGTCCTCTGAAGCCACCCCAGCAGGTCTGGGCTCGTCCTGTAGCGCTGCTTCCAGCTTGGTGACACTGGGGATGTTCTTGATGTGCTCCCGAACGCCTCTCTGTTGTCCTGTCTCCATCTCTTTGCGTTGCTGCCTTTGGGTTTGGTGGTCACCTAGCAGGACCTCAACCGTGCACATTCGGGATGGGTTTTGGTCTGCAGGGCAGCAGTGTMAGCAGGGCTGGACTCGACCTGGTGGGGACGTGGGGGCGGTGGTGGAAGGTGTGGGGAGGCTCGAGCCTTGTCCCTGTGCCCCGTTCTGCTGTGGGACCTGCAGGGCTGCTTGCCCTTCCTGGGGGAGCTCCCAGCAAGCCTGGGCTTGGCCTGGCATGGGCAGCTGTGCACAGAGCCATGAAATCCTTGTCTGAGGCTCCCATCATCCCTCCTCTTGCATGTGCATGTGGTGGGGCTGAGCTCCCCTTTGCCCGGCCTGAACTTGCCCCTGGAAGGGCCCCTGGAAGGGCCTGTGTTGGAGAAGGCAGGAGAGATGCCYGGGGAGCGAGTTGTGGTTCTGGGCCTGCCCTGCACCTCCAGCATCGACCCTTTGCCTCCTTGGGCTCCTTGCATTCCCAGGGCGTTTYAGGGAGGGAGACTTCAACACGTGAAGGAGAGACTCTAATCACCGGGAGTGATGAAAGCCGCTTAGGCAAGAAGTGATGAGGGAGAAGAGCCTGGCCGTGGGAAGGAGCGAGACGGCGCAGATGGCACCGYGCTGCCGAGCAGGCTGCTCCTGCGCCGCCCGCAGACAGCGGTGACAAACGGGCACGCTGCTCCGGAGCGCCCGACCTCGGCGCCTGGAGCCCCGGCCCCCTCTCTGCCAGCGGGCTCCGCTTAGACCCGTCTGCAGGGGCTCGTTCAACCCGGCGCCTCTTGCTGGAAGAACAGGGCTGCGGTTCTGCTGCTGCTTGAGGCTGTAGAGGCGACGCTGCGGCCGTGCAGTGAGGTGGCTGCACGAGGAGCTCGGGGAGCCCCCGGCTCCTGGGCTGGGGTGCTGCCTCGGAGCCTGCTCGGCCCCATTTGCCCGCGCTGCTGAGCGGGACACGGCCGCGTTCCGCACTGGCCCGGAGCGGGAGAGCTGCTCCAAGCAAAGGGAGACGCTCCGGGCGTTCGGAGGGGATTCCTGCGGCCGGCCGGTCCTGCAGGGAGCAGTGGTGTCAAACAGCCCGCAGGACCAAGGTRCGCTACAAATGGGGTTCAACCACGTGGCGGGCGTCCCAGTGCTACCTCCMTAGGTGCTTTACAGAGCTCTTAGCCGGCTGGGCTGGGCTCATGTGCTTGACATGCAGAGAGGATGCTGTGGCGGGAGCCTCGTGCGGTGGTGAGCGTCCTGCGAGTGACGCCCGACAGTCCCACAGCAGATGGGAGGATGAGGAGGCACAAACGAGAGTGTGAAAACTGTCCCCGAGGACTGCGGCTTCCGAAGTGACTCGGTTGTGTTAGAGGCAGCGTGAAGGGGAATGAGGACGTGGGGATCTGTGCTCTTAGCGTGGCGGATACGTGAACGGTGACCTGAGGGGTAGGAGGAGTAAGTGTGTCCTTGGGAAAGCGGAGAGGAGGCCGAGAGAGCGGCAGGAAGGTGCAGGAGCTGGTTGGTGAGGGTGACACTCGGGATGCTGGAGGTTCACGGGGCATGAGTGGAGCAAATGAAATCCTCATCCGGGACCCTCCATCTCCATTTAGAACAGCCCTGAGGGGCAGAAAGGTTTTGCTGTGGCCTCCAGGCACYGCGGTGTCGAGGAGCACGGCATGGTGAGGCCTGGCCAAGGCCACGCTGACCTCACTTAATCCGACTGCTTTGAAACGCCCCAGGTGATGGCAGAGGAGGGACTTGAGAGGCTCTTTTGAAACCCGAAAGACCTTATGGCTAGAGAATAACTGCTGAGGTGCAGCCCTTGCTGAGGGCTGGTCTCACRCACAGGGTCCTGGTTGTCCATGGTGATGATGATGATGATGATGAGGGCCTCATGTCTAGGGGCCCACCCTGCCATGCCTCGGGCATGTTCCTCTTGGGAACTGGTTTCCAGATTTGGTTGCCATTCTTCCGCTGGGATTAGGCCGTGCTTTTCCTGCCCTCCTGCCTCAGCTTCCTGGGTTTGGGTGCCCCCCRGAGCTGCCTGAGCCCCTTGTCTTGCGGATAGAGGCTCGGAGCAGTCGTGCTGCTTTGTTTGTGTCCSTGCTTCCCCTCACCCTCCACACCTCCCTCCATCAAAGCTACCAGAGAGAGGAGGCTACGGCTGTGCTTTTAAGCTGAATCTCTGCAGCTGAAATAAAATTGCATATATTTGCATAAGGAACATCTCAATTAACATATTTGTGGGTAACGCTAAAAGGGCTGTTCATTTGGAAGTGAAAATGTGAGCGAAACATGGAAATGACTTGCAGCCCCCTTTGCAAGCAGCTTAATTAAATATTTCCTCCGCGCGCGCGTGGATGCGGGAGGCCGGAGCTGCGGGCCGGGCGCCCGGCGCCGGTGCTGGCCCCGTCCCGCCCGGGGGGATCGGACCCTGCTCAGGAAGGTCGGCYGGCTCCTGCCTTGCCCTGCCCGGCTGCGTCTCCCCTGTCGTTTCCCACCAAGGTAGAGGCAAAATGRGAGCAGGGTGATTCAGGAGCGGGTCTGGCCGAGCAGGGTTTCCTGCCTCCCGCAGGGGAAGATCCTGTCTTTAAAGGTAATTGCTTTGGGCCCAGTCCTGTTCCTGGGGAGAGCAGGAAGGAGCCTTTTAGGCAGATGAGCGGTGCTGACGCTTTTCTTTTTGCTCCTCTTTTCAAGCCATGGTGATCATTTCTCTTGCCCTGCAGCTCCTGCATCAGGAGCTCTTCCTGTCTCCTGGTCGGAGGGCAGGTTGGGTGACGTGGGACACCCTGCRCTTTGCAGAGCTGCTCCTCGGAGCCCCTCTGTGCTCGCTGGGGGCCTCGCCGCCCTGGGACGGCATCGGGAAGGGCTCCGAGCTGCTCAGCTCGGTTGCATCCCTGGGCTCTGCAGGGRTGGGGCTGCAGGACCTGCCCTTGCTGCAGCAGTGAGAGCCCTGGGCTGCCTCTGGAGGGAAAGGCGTCGTTCCCTTTGCTTGGAAAAGGCGTCCGGTCCTTTCCCAAGGTGCTCATTCCCTACCTGGGAATGGGCACCCACCTGGGCGGGTGCTTCAGCAGAGGGACAGCAAAGTGGAGACCGGCCCGAGGAGCAGCGGTGCGGGGAGGGACATGTACACACACGTGTACATACATGTRCACACGCATGTGTAGCACAAAGAGCCCGGGGAGGAGGCTTGAGAGACGCAGAACTGCTTTGGGCTGCAGGGGAGGAGTGGGAAGCAGCAAACACACGCACGGAGCCGGCGCGGGGCTGCGCGAGGGGCAGAGGGAGCCGCTCACACTCAGYGTATTGTGAGCGCCTCAAAGGCGCTACAGTCCCGAAATGTTAATCTGACCCAACCTTTAGCCAGTTATAATTTCCCTCTCAATGGGCGCGCGTTACTCTGGCTCCTTCTGCCCCTGTTCTCTGCAGTGGAGAGCCCTTGTTCTGCTTGCTCTGGCTAAAACCGCCTTTCATGAAACCCAAATAAAGCTCCCAAAGTCTGGAGCGGAGCCGCGTGGCGGGGAGGGGGCCAGCTTGCCGGGTGGAGGGGGGGCCCTGCTGCGTCCCACGCGCCGGGTCCACAGGGAAGCAGGACACGGAAACACCGGGGGCTCCCTGATGGCAACGTGGGCTTAAAGGAGACGTGGGCCGGGCAGGAGGCTCCCACGTGGACAACTAGCAGAGCCCTCGCCCACCGCCGTGTGACCGACCCGTGGCGGCCGTGGGGCTCCTCCGGTGCCTGACGCTGCCCTCTRTGCTCTCTCCACAGCTGCCTGTCCTGCGTGAACGGCTCCTTCCCCTGCCACTGGTGCAAGTACCGCCACATCTGCACCCACAACGTGGTCGACTGCTCCTTCCTGGAGGGGCGCGTCAACGTGTCCGAGGTAAAGCGGCCGGAGCCGGGTCCCCTGCCCAGGGCTGCCTGGGAAGCGGGGAGGAGCCGACGGGGAGCTGGTGTTCCCTGCAAGCCCCCTCGTGGGGAGGCTGCTCGGGACCCTGAACTGAGATCAGAAAGCACTTGAGGCTAAACGCGGTGAAAAGCAATCATTTTTCTTTGCTTTTGAAAGGGAGAGGAGTATTTGAGGTAGATTTTCACTGCGTTCTGCACCCAACTCCTGGTGGGTGATGCAGGTCGGTGCCCAGCAATGCAAGCCCCTCCTGAGCTTGCTGCTTGGTGCAAACACTTCCCTGGAGGGAAGGCAGACGCTCATTGCAGTGTTGAGGTACAGGGTACAGCTTTGAGGGACCCTGGTAAGGCTGCTGCCCAGCTAAGATCCCTGCTGATGTCAGTGGAACCAGGATTTTGCTCTGCTAGATGCTGTTTTGAAGAAAGAGGCAAAATTGAAACAGCTGCTGTAAAGCTTGTTTGAGCCCAGGCAGTTAGGCCCTTGCTGTAGCCTGATGACCARCCCTCATCCCTACCTCTGCTGGGCTGCCCAGGCTGAAGGGGATGACTCCTCTACATCAGCTGATGAGCTAGAGTTGGTGTTAGTCCTCCGAAGGACCCCCTGACGTAGAGCGAGGTGAGTTCCTCCGCTTCAGGACAGAATCCTCAACGCCCTGAGTTGTTGCTTCCCTCCTCACTTGCTCCAGCCGTTAGCAGCGTTTGGGAAACAATGTGTTCAAAACATGAACACAAGGCTGATTGTTGGTCGCAGACCTGAGCTCAGCCTGGTTTCCAGTCCTCTGTAAGAGGACCAAGTGGAAAGGATCCCACTGATGTTTGCCACCGGGAACAAAGCCACGTGCTGGCTTCATGGGAGCGGTTCACGTGCGTGTCCTGGAGAAGACCTTGTCCAAGTCGGCTCAGAAAAGCTTATCCCAGCGGCTTTGTCCGTCCCTGAGCTCTGACAAAGCTCATATCACAGCAGCCTCCCGAGGCAGACTGGGCTCAGGAGCAAAGGAAGGCGAGAAGGGCTTGTCTGCTCCTCACGGGTCGTGTGTGCAGGAGGGCGGCCGAGAAGCCCCTCGAGACCTTGGCCGTCTTGGCTGCCCCTGGGAGGGAGCCCACGCGTGCTCCTGCCGCCCTAGCGGGAGCAGTCACTGCGTCGCTGGGTAAATCTCCGTCTCTCAGAGTCTGCATTTTCTGAGGTCTTCCCTCATCCCACGTGAGAGTCTGGGGGCATCTGTTTGGCTATGGATTGTTATCCTGCCTGTGTCTCCAGGTGTCCTTGCTGGGCTTGGCACGTGCATGGGGTTAGATGGATCCCCCTGTGGCCGAGGTGCCCTCGCCTGTATTTTTCACTTCCCTTTTGCTGTGTCGTTTCCCCTCCCGACTCCTGTGTCTGTGGCTGCTCTGGACTCCTCACTGAAACAGCTCCAACTCCCGGCAGASAACAATTATTTTTCCCCTTTCTCCTCCCACCTCTTCCATCATTCCAGGAGCTAGAGCCCTCCAGGAGGGGACTGGAGAGCTGGGCCATTACTCAGCCAGAGCCCAGCCAGCGGCGGCACCATCGCTCTTGTGCCAGGGAAGGGATGGATGGAAGCAGGAGCATCCTCGCACGCGCCGAGGCTGAGCCCTGCAGCTTCTCCCTGCTTCCCATGGGAAGCCAGAGCTGCKCCTGCTGCCTGTCGCGGGGAGCTGGACGTGGTTACAGGGGCACGTTTGGACGTTGCACTTGCAGCACAGCTGGAACTTGGCCGCTGCCCCGTTSTGTGTGTCAGGAGCGAAGGCTGTGGACGGTGTCCTGCGCAGAGCCGGGCTGGGGTCTCGTGATGCTGGTTGCTCTGGGCATGGAAGCAGAGGCTTCTCTTGGCACAGTGCACCTGGAGGGCAGGAAGAGCCCAGCGATGGCTCCGTGTGTAGAAGGAGGGGTTGGCGTTTGCCATTTCTGCGCRGCGACCGGCGAGCCCTGGGAGCGCCGCTCTGCTCGTGAGCCAGCCCCTGTGTCCGGGTGGCTGCGTGGGCTGCGGGTTGTCCCTGCRGCTGGAGGCTGCGCTCTGCACGCTGCCCCCCTTGGACTCGCACGTGTGAGAGAGCAGCGATACCTTCCCTGGCCTCCTCCATCCTAAACAGGGCTAAATGCCAGGTTTTGGCTCCTTCTCGCACCTTTATCGGGTCTTAGTGAGTACAGGGGGTGGCACTGTGTTCGTGGGCCCTCGAGTGAGTCCCAGGCAGCCTGCATGCTCCGCTGGCCAGCGCAAACCCCGCTCCACTGCCTGGCACAGGAGGGAATTCTGTAATGTGAGCGCTTTAGGGAAAGCTGTTCGCTCCCAGCTTGTGCCCTGCAGAAACCTGGYGAGGAGTCAGCCTGTCCAGGCCCTGCAGAGCGCTGCTTTCAATGGCACCGGCTCCAGTGCCACTCCTGCAGACAGGACCGTGAGCRCCAGCGATTCCCAGGGCAGCGGCCAACCCGCAGCTCCGTGTGCACCCGTGTGCAGGGCGGGCGGGCGCTGCTGGATCTGCTCCTCCTTCCCCAGGCTGTCCGGAGGCCTCAGCTTGGGCACATGGTCCTCGGGACGCCTGCACCCTTCCCGCAGGACGGAGCTCATGTCGCTTCCGAGCGCGGGCCGGCTCTCCCCCAGCAGACCTTGTGGTCACCCCGGCGCCTGGAGCGGCGCCTGGCCCGAGGTCCGGGAACTGGCTCGTCCTGTTTGTGCTTCTCCGTGGCCCCGGCAGTTCCTGGCAGCYGGGGCGCGATGCCACCCGAGCGGCCGCCTGCGTGGGCTGGGTCTGCAGCGTCCTCGGCGTGCGCACGGGGTCACTCGGAGCCAGAGCCTGGCACCACTGGGCACGTTGGTGGCAGACGTCCAGCCTGGTGTGGTCTGCGGGAGGGTGTCTAACTCCGGGAGTTGTTTGGGGCCGGATTTGGTCAGTCTGTTTGGCTGGTTTGAGTGTGCTGGTCACCGATCAGAAAATGCACAAAAGTCTCTTAATTTACTTACCAGTTCTTAACTCTGTATCTGCTGGTCCCCCCTGCACATAGAGGCCGCCTGCAGTGCAGGCAGAGCCGGTCAGTCCTCTCTGGAGGTGGAAAAGCAGATGTTGTGCAGGAAAGCACCAACGGCAACCCCGAGCCCTCTGTCCTGGGCATGCCGGGGCCATGAGCGTGGAAGTGCATGGATGATCCGGCTCTGCAGGARTGGCTTTCCGCCCCGGGTCTGCTCCGGGGCATGGAGGAGGCAGGACTGGCTTGGATGGGAGTTGCCGCTCTCTTTAGCGTGTCTGGGAATGTGGCAGCAGGAAGGATGTCCCTGCCCGTCGCCGTGGTGGCTCCGAACCCCTGTACCGGAGTCCTGGGGGGTTTTGCATCCCCAGGGATGTTTGTCTTCTGTGGCTTTCTCTTGGGGAGGAACCTGGGGACGGGACGATGCAGGAGCACAGTTAGTGTTCATGCTGCTCTTGCCGTGTCCCCGCTGCAGTTCTTGGGGTGCCTGAGGATCTTCTCAGGAATGGAAGTCCAAATCTCCTTCACCAAGACGCTGCTCTCCTGAGCTGATCCCGGGCGTGTTAGTCCGCACGGAGCGGGGCTCTGATGGGGCCGAGCACAAAAACACGTCCAAGGAGGTGGCCGTGGGGATGGAGGGGACGCAGCCAACATGAGCAGGGAGAGCTGGCGAGGGAGAGGGGCTGGGGYGGGGAAAGCCCGCAGACCAAACCRGAGATCTCCAAGGCTTGGAAGGGAAGGGGCGATTCCCAGCTCTGTGCTCGTCCYGCCCTTTGTGGCTCCCCGCTCCCGAGAGCCAGCTCAGCGTTTCCTGAGGGATCTGCGGGCTGTGCGGAGCCTCCAGCGACAAGCTGGGGGTGCCCTTTGGCTGCTCTGCGTTGGYTTTAGGGGGCTGAACTGTCGAAATGCCCCTTCCCTCCGCCGCGAGCGAGCAGGGAGCGTGGGGACCGAGGCAGCCCTGCGAGCACCAGGTGCTTCCTGTTTTGGAGCCGCTGGAATTTTTGCTGGATGAGGCACTTCTGCCAGCAGATGCAGAACATGTGACGTAGCGGGAGGACTCGGCTCGGCCTCCGACAGCTACTCAGCAAAACGGGCCGGCGGGCGGGACGCGGCGCTGGTGGCGGCCGGCGGGCAGAGCCCCTCGGGTCCCCTCGCTGTCCCCGCCGGCTGGGCCCGGCTCATGCTGCTGCTCCCTCCTGCCTTCCCTTTGTTCGTTGCGTTTTGGGGACAGATGGTTTTATTTCCTTGGAAAAAAAAAGGAAAAGGCACTTTTGGGGAATATGGGCTGAGAGTAGGAGGAAATTTGAGAAGCAGAGGCAGTTGGGGGCTTATGTCAGTATTTGCTAAATGGAACTAGTGCTTTTTGCCCGGCTCCCGTCCTCAGCCCAGCTCGCTGCACAAACACCCCGTTCCCCCGGGCCCTTATTTGTGGCCGGCGCCTCTGAGAGCAGCAGCCGCCGCCGCCGTGGGTGCGAGGCCTCAGCCGGCGCTCCTTGCGTCAGGCTGCCGCCGCCGCCGGGGTGGCCTCCTGGGGGCCTCGGGGCTGTTTTTCTGCCCGAGCGGGGTTGGTTTTGCTCCCTGGGTGCTCCCCGTGCGCGCCCTGCAGCAAGGCTGTCCCAGGGACCGTCGTGTCCCTGTCATCCCCAGGCCCCCCGTGGCGAAAAGCAGATCCTGGAGCAGGAGCCTCTGCTCCCCCTCCGCAGGGACTAAAGCTGTTCCAGGCTGAGGGAGCCGGAGCCGGCCCCATCGCTCACCCCGCAGACCTGCGCAAGGGCAGGGCCACGCTCTGCCTCCCTGCAGGCGACACCCGTTGGAATGGGATCGGCCRGAGGGCTCTCGGGATGGGGGTTCTGGGGAGCTACTGAGGCACGTCTGGGCAGAGCTTTGAGAGGCTTTTCTATCCGCTCATCAACTGAGGGAGATGGAGGCCATGAAGGAGCARGAGGTCTGAGATGGTACTGACAATGCTCCTCTCAGTAGATATTAACTCTGAAACCTAATGACAGCAGGGCCCTCGTTATAACTCCTCTCATTAACAGTCATTTCACACAAACCCGCAGCTCGTGCTGCTGTTGCAGGTTCAAGTTGTAGATCCATAGATGTAAGCCCTGCCACGTCCTACAGCCCGGAGCTCTCTGGGTTGACCCCACACGGCCCTGCAGGCTCATTCCTCTTGGGTCCCTTCTTMTCTCCTCGGGACATGGATCAGAGCAGGGGGGAAGCTCTGGGCTGGCTGCACGCAGGCTGTGCTCCYGTGTGTGCTCAGCACTGTTTGCTGTGGCCTTTTCCCAGCTGCTGGGGGAAGGTTTCGGTGTCCTCCTGCTTCACGGCTTGCCCTCTCTTCTCCTCGCAGGACTGCCCCCAGATCCTGCCCTCCAYGCAGATCTACATCCCCGTGGGGGTGGTGAAGCCCATCACGCTGACGGCCAAGAACCTGCCGCAGCCGCAGTCGGGCCAGCGCAACTACGAGTGCATCTTCCACATCCCCGGCGGCACCACGCGCGTCACGGCCCTGCGCTTCAACAGCACCAGCATCCAGTGCCAGAACACGTCGGTGAGTGCGCGGCGCTCCCGCCGCGGGCCCCGGCCACGCTTCCCTGCTTGGCACGCGCGCCGTTTCCAGGCTGCTCCTTCCTGCCGGGCCCTGGGAGCTGCCCGGCTCGCTGCAGGGCCGGGTTTTGTTTCGCTCTGGCACGGCCGGCGGGCAGAGACCGGAGGCYGGGGAGCTTGCGGGGCCCTGGGAGAACTCCTGGCCCTGCCTGCCCTTGTCAGCTCCCGGGCGCGGGATGGTCCCAATGGGATGGACACCCCTTCTGCAGGCCTGCACCGCCCCAGGGACCTCTCCCAGCCCCCAACTCGCCCACTCCGTGTCCCGGCCCTTTCGAGCCCCTGAGCAAGCGGATCGGAGGTGTTAATAGCCGKCCCCTCGAGGGGCACGTTGCTCAGMTCCCCGGCTGCCCCGCCGGGCTSCGCGCCGACCTTTCCTCATCTGCATGGGGACAGCCCCTCCCTGCTCCCTCTGATTTAATCCTTTCAAAATTTGTTTTCCGTCCCTCACACTGTGCAAGCTCATTTGCAGCCTCACGCCAGCGCCAATCCCTGCTCCCCTGTCCTTCGGTGACACGAGTGACATTTAGAAGCCGTTGAAGATTGGCCTTGGCTCCCCCCTCTCCTGCTGCGCGCTCAGGCCCCCCGGGCTCCGGCGGGTTTGGGCATGAAGAGCATCCCGAGTCCTTCCTCTGCCTCCTGCCCTCCGTGCTGGTGCCGTGAGGGTTGCTCTGCTCCTGGGGCTCCTTCCGTGCAGCGCTCACAGTTCAGCAGGAGCAGGAACGCTTCCTGTCCTGGAAATGCCATAGGTGGAGCCGTGCTCTGTGCCCGCGCGCGGTTCAGCGGGTAGGAGCCTTTCCCGTGGCCAGCAGCACTGTTTGACCTGCGAAACGCCGGCCGCATCCCGACGGCGAGGCAGGATGCCTGGGGAGGCGGTCAGAGGCGCTGCGGGTTGTGTGGACCTGGGCATGGGAGGCAGCAGCTCTGCAGCACTGGGGCTGCAGCCAGAAATCTTGGGTTTTAGGCCCCGGGCAGGTGGCCCGGCCACCTCCTCACCACTCTGCATTCCCATGGGAAGCCCTCCTGGGCTCTCCGCTCGGATCTGTGTGTCTCGTTAGGAGTTCAGGTCTTGTCTGGTGTGGAAGGCRCTCTGGTGAGTGGAGAAGTGGTGAAATGATGATGTCCTCGGAGCCTGGAAGCAAGGGATGGATGTTCTTGCTTCAGGAAGGCGTTTAAGCGTTTGGCTTCCCCAAGTCTCATGGGATCTAAACAAGAGGTTAACTGCCCTGCTGAATTAGGGATGCTTCCSTGAATTAAGGGTGAATGGAAAGGATAACAAGTCAAGTCCGCTTGAAACTGTGTCTTTCGTTTAGTTTTAGTGCTCGTCAAACTCCAGTGACTTTTTAGTACGTTGGAGAAGGGATATTAAATAGTCAGCAGTCCCTTCATTAAGGTTTAAGTGCCCACTATAAACATCWTGTGAGACACCTGATAGATGTTAAACTGAAGGAAGCCCAGGCTTGGTGTTCTCCATATATCCCAGCAAAAACAACAACAAGAAAAGAAACTGACCGTAAATTTTAATTTTTGCTAACGACTTTAAATCGTTTGGAGGCATAAAAGGTCACGTGTCTCTAAATCTATGCAGGTAACACCATTGGATTTCACTAACCCCTAACTTTACCTGCTCTTTCCATCTGCCATCCCTATAAAGGACTTGTCCTTCTACCTGCTGCAAAAAAACAAGCAGTTTCCCTGGTGCAAAGTACCATAATCTGAAGTCTGCAGCACTCCTTGTAACGGAGAAACAGCCATTGAAATGATTGGCTTGGGCGAGTTTAATCCCAGCACCAGCAAAACGGCTACGAGTGATTTCACTGTCAAGGATTTCACTTTTTCTCTTGAGGATGTTCCTCTTAAGGCTGCAATAGCCCAAGAACTCYTCTTCCCCTTTAAGCATAAAAGTGGGAAGAATCCTGATGTTCTTTCCGTGAGTTTGTTGTCTCAGCACTTTAAATTAAGCCTCACGCCTCAATTATTTCCCTTTCTTTTTAACAAAAGCCACATGTGGTGGTGAGCAGCTGTGTCAACGCTGCCTCCCTCCCGGGGCCTTCCTCGTCGGGCGCCCGGCACGTGCTGTGGGAGCCTCCTCCCTCCCGGTGCCACCTGCTCCATCCCTGTCCCCATGGTGCCACCATGGGCCTGGGACCTCCCCGAGCCCCAGGTCACCCCGTGGAGGACAAGGCAGGTGGCAGTGGAGCCGGTGGGGCTGGAGGGTGGGCGTCGCTGCAGGGTTTTGGGATGACAGACGGGGTTAAGATTGGGCACGTTTTGCATGGGAAGTGATTGGGTTCTGTTGTTGCTGTGCTCCTGTTAGAGCACAGGGAGCACCCAGCCTGGCTGTGGAGCTGCCCAATGGGGTCCTGCTGCCACCCTCTCCTCCTGCCCGAGACCCCTGCGGTACCCAGGTGTGACGGAGGTTGGGATGCCCGGCTCCAGGTCCGGTACTGGATTTTAGGAAACAAATCCTGGCTAATTTCTGCTTTATTATTGATTGATTGCAGTGGAGCGCAGGCATCAGTGACCTAGTCTGAGGGTCTTGGGTTCTTTCTAACACCCAGGACGAATCCAGGTGAAGAAACCTGAATGTGGTTATTGAGGGAAGGAGAAGACCTACATAAAAGGAGCAAAAGGAGCTGCAGAAGCAGAGCCCCTGGCATCGCTGTCAAGACGTGCTGTTGTGTATACGACAGGATTTTACTAGGCCTGGGGTGTATTTATAGAGGACCATAAATCATAGGCACATGCCCTGTTCTGAGTGCCGCACACCTCCAGTGTGTGTATCTCTAATTAACCAGCCACGGAGAGGGGAGCAGCATCGGAGTCTGCAACCCCAGCACTGCTCGCCAGCCAAGCCCCGCTCTGTGTCCTAGCAGTGCCTACATTTATCTTTCCTGCAGCAGTGTTTAAAGTGAAAAGGGAGTATCAGGAGAGTTTGATAGGATCCAATTAAATTCCAGCAGATAAAATAATGATGAATTGCAGTGGAGCCCTGGCGAGACGYGATGTACATTACTGCCGTCCCCGTAGTGCGGGGAAGGAGTTGAGGTCATCAACTACAGAAAAATAGGACACAGCTGCAGCCGAGCCCTTCCTCCAGAAACGCGGTCCAGGGGGATGGTGCGTGTGAGAGGGAGGGGAGGACCTTGACGGGGCGTTTGTGGGAACGGTTTGGACACGGAGGTTGGTTCGGGCGGCTCGTGGTGGGCAGAGGAGCCTCCTCCGTCCCGGTTCTCCTGGTGCTGCCTCCCCTGAGGCTGCCCGCGCAGGTTATGCCCCCACGACCTGGGATCCGTCCTCCTTGGGCAGCTGGTGCCTTGGGGAGGATCTTGAGAAGGGGTTGATGAGGAGGCGTCTCGGCTGGGTCATTTCCCTGGAGAAAGGAGCCTTGATGGGACTAGTGGGAATAGCCAGTGGGAATAGCGGAAATAGCCGTGTCTCGGCTGGTGAGACCTGCTAGGCTCTTCCCTGCCGTGCTGTATGGGCAGGTTCTTGCAGTGAGGCCCCAAAGGCTCCTCCTGGTTCAAGAAGGRAGGGAGACGCTCGTGCCTCTGCTCTCCGGCTCCCTCTTGGTGGTGCTGTGGTGGATGCCCAGCACATTTCCCCATTGCTGCAGCCGCTCCTGTGCCCTCGAGGCCCTGCCGGCCGCTCTGGGCTCCCCGAACCAGGAGTCGGCCTCGGTGCCCTGGTGCTGCCGGGCCAGTGCTGTTCACAGGGCAGCGCCAGGCTGGGCATGAACCTGCTGGGCACCAGCCCTGGCATCCCCACTTAGAGCTCGCAATCAATCATGGAGTGATTGATTAACTGGGGTGCTAATAACAGTTAAGTGTTTAATGGATGTTTAGCAGTGTGTTAAGGAGGAGCAGGGAGGAGCCAGCGTGATGGACCTGCTGCTGCCCTGGGCTCCTGCTTGGATCCCTTGGGCTGGGGACACCTGGATGCAGTTCGCATCAGGTGGGTCAGGCGGTGGGCAGCCCGTGGCTGAGGGTTGAGCAGCGTGCGCTAGGGCTGGGAGATGGGAACTGAGCCCTACTGAGGGCACTGCGTGGGAAGCTGCCCCTCGCCTCCCTCCTCGTGAGAAGTTGGGTAAAAGGCAGGTGCTAATCGGGGTGCTGAAGTAGGGGAGCTGAAGCTGAAGGCTGTCCCGTGTCACCCGGTCTGTGGCTCTTCCTGTACGAACCTGTTGCTGCCCCAGCCTGGCATGCGAAGTGTTAATGCTCCCTGCCTCTCGTCCTGTGCTTCTCCCCCAGCCYTGCAACCCACCGCCCACAAGAACTAATTTCCAAAAGCAGCCGGGGCAGAGAGATGCAAATAAGTGTTTTGGACAGCTGCAGGCTGGATGCCTTCCCAAGATGCCCGAGCCCCAAATGAGACATGTCAGAGTACAAATTGAAAATGCCAATTTCACTTACGCTGCCACGTGCCTCGTCGCGGCCGAATCGTGCACGGTGCCGACGCGTCCCGCCCCGGCACGTGCTCTCCCGCGCTGCCAGGGCCTCCCCTGCTGCTGCTGCGGGTCCTGCCGCCCCTCACTGCTGTCCTGCCAGGCGGGTCTGTAAGGGTGGAGGTAGCACAGAGGGAGGTGGATGGTCCCGTTGGGCTGGTGAGGGGGCTGCTCGGTGCCGCTGTGGCTGGGCCCTGCGGGTCCGTGCAGCCGAGCTGTCACCAGAGCGGACAGCGCTTGGAGCTGCCGCCTTCTCCAGCAGGGCACGAGTTTGCAGCTGGGCGTTTCACGGCGCTGTGAGCGGCCACCTTCCTCCTCGGGGTCTTGGGGTCGCCTTCCCTGCGTGTTGGTGAAGCGGCCGCTGGCCCTGGGGCCACGAGCCGAGAGGAACAACTCTGTGATGGGCACAGCTGCTGTGACCGTGGGAGCAGGGGTGCTGCGGGCTGAGGCCGAGCCTCGTCTCACATYGTGCCCGGCTGTGGTGCCCTGTGAYGGAGGCTGCTCTGCACCTTGTGAGGCCGCCCAGGTGGGCAGCGCTCGGCACCGAGGGGACCGGCTGGGTGCTGAGATAAGGACACGGGTGTCTCGCTTGGCCCCGGGTGCCSAGTCTCACCCGAGCCGCTCGCCACCCGCTGCTCCTGCCTCGGCTCCCCGTGCGCCCGCAGCGCTGGGTCCCCGCAGAGCACGGGAGGAGCAGGCTCGGCCTCGCCGGAGGCGCCGCTGCCTCCTGCCCTCGCAGAGCGGCGGGGCCRGGGCYGGGCGCRCGGCCGGGCTCCCTAACAAACTCCAGCAACCCATGAATCATTCATTTAATCTCTCCTGACACGCCTGTCATTTTCTCCGGAGAGGAGCGGAGAATCTCTTGCCGAAGGAGGTCATTAGCTGTCAGGGACGGTTCCGACTGCCTTCCTGTCTCCGTATCGATTAAACCTCTCCGCCTGCGCGCGGAGCCTGTGCGGGGAATATTGATGGGGCTGCCAGGGCTCGCGTTGCAAGGCAGGGAGCGGGGATTTGGGTGGGGAGGCGGCGCTGGSACCGGAGYGCCCATTTGCTGGGGCTTCCTGCCRTGCCTCTTGGGTGCCCGCCCGAYGTGGAGTGGGTCMTGGGTGCGCTGAGACGGGCGAGCACGCGAGACCGGGTCTTCCCGGCCCCTGGGCTGGGCCTCCRCTCTGCTGTGCGGCTGAAGGGTCGTTTGTCTTGGTGCTTTTCCCACGGGCTGCCCTGGATGCTGCGTGGTTGTGGAGAGGGGGCCCACGAGCCTTGGTGGGTGACGCGCTCCCTGAGCGGGGACCTGCGTGGAGGCCGAGCGAGCCGTGGTCCGGGCAGGCCGGGAGAGGGGCGTCCTGGCACTGCGGGGCTACCTGGGCTCGTGCCGGGCCCAACGTCAGCGAGACGGTCTGGGGTTGTCACTGGGAAGTCGCCCTTACTGGGGCTCGCAAGGGGAAGGAGCCAAGGGTCTGCTGGAGAGGGGTCCCTCAACACGGCAGCGGCGYTGGAGCCTGGCACAGGAGCATGAGCAACCATGGGGAATGTCCCAGGTCTTCTCAGTCCGAGAGACCTGGGTCTTCTCCGTCCTCCTCCTGCTCACCAGCAGCATAAGAGCAGTAGGAACTGGAGCGATGGTGCTGGTCTATTTGGGAACCCCCTAGGTGCTCCTTTATGGTCTCAAACGGCTCTCCATGCCTCTCGCTGGGCCGTATTGCTTCATCATGTCATGGGCTCTGTTTCCTTCTCTCCCCTGCCACAGTATTTCTATGAAGGGAATGACATCAGCGACCTGCCGGTCAACTTGTCCGTGGTCTGGAACGGGAATTTCGTCATCGACAACCCCCAGAACATCCAAGGTAAGTGTGGGATGCGACGGTGGGTGGGAAGGCAGCCCCGTGTGCCCTGCCCCAGCCSCTCAGATTGTGTCCGTGTTGGTTGATGCCCTAAACACGAGACTTCCCTAGCAGCAGCCCTGCACCCTGCGGGATGCCCTGCATGAGGTGCAGGCTGGTGGGTCCCCCTGGCCGTCGGGGGCTCCCTGCCGCGGTGGGGTGGCCGGGGGCCGCGCTGACGTGCCGCGCTCTGCCCGTCCCTGCAGCCCACCTGTACAAGTGCTCGGCGCTGCGGGAGAGCTGCGGGCTCTGCCTCAAGGCCGACCCGCGCTTCGAGTGCGGCTGGTGCGTCACGGAGCGGCGCTGCTCGCTGCGGCAGCACTGCCTGGCCTACGAGAGCAGCTGGATGCACGCCAGCAACGGCAACAGCCGCTGCACCGAGCCCAAGATCACCAAGGTACGCGGGGACGGGGGGATCACCAAGGTGCGGGGGACTGCGCCATGGGGCTCCGAGCTGGCGCCTCTGGGTGGCTGAATCCTCCCCATGTTCCTGTCTGAGCATTTGGGCCCTCAGCTCCTGTCTGTTCCCCATCACCTCGTCGGTTTCTAGGGCTAAATCCCTCCTCTGTGTCCATGGCCTGCCTTGACTCTGACCCGTCTCTGGGATTTCCACCATTCCTCCTGCACGAGGATGGAGGATCCCGGGAAGGCTCCTCCTCCTGTCGCCGTGCCTGCTGGGGCTGGTAGTTCATCATCTCTGTGTCTCTGACAGCTTTTATGACCTTCATTTAATAAGACCGTGTATATTAATGTTAACATGTCTGTTGGGCCTGCCTCCAAGTGCATTAGGAGGGATTGGCGGGTAATTCTATTTGATATGTTCTATTTACCCATGGCTTCCAGGCCAGGCAGGCCTCGGCACTGTTAATTACCGGAGTCTTAGCACAGTATCTAATCTGTTTGGGTTTGTGTCCTATCTGATGGAAGCTGGAAAGGAGAGCCAGGCCCTTCCCCGATGCCTCCCGCAGGCCACAGGTGCTGCGGTGAGGCCAGGGGCAGCCGTGCAGGGAAGGGGAACGTCCCTGCGGGCCCCTTGCTGCCTGCCGGGAGTCCTGCTGCTCCACGGCTGCCTCGTGGAGCCCCTTGAGGAGCCCAGCGAGCTGGGGTGCGGGTGTCTTCATGATGGTGCTGCCTGGAGGCGCCCGTGGCTCCCACCGTCCCCTGGCCTCCTCCGGGRCCTCGCTCCGTGAAACCGATGAGAACAAAGGCCAAAAGCAGAGGCGTTTGCCAGGCCCGGAGGCGGGAAGGGGGAATGCGGGACGGGCTCTGCGTTCCGCTCCCGCTGCGYGGCTCGTTGAGCCGTGACCTGCCCGTGGCGCATGGCAGACGCCGCCCSTCATGTCCTGGGCTTGCTCCTCCCTGGGTGCGCATCCCTCGTCAGGTCGGTCACCGAGGAGGAAGAGTCTGGCAGGCTGGAGCCGCCCTGAACGCCYGTTTGCGGGTCCCGAACCGGCAGCTGCTCCTTGTGGGCCGCCCCTGTGGAGCTCGGTTTGGGGAGAAGAGCAGCCTTGGGGAGAAGAGCAACCCAGTGTGCTCACCRCTGCCCGGCCCTAATGAGCCCACTCCTGGCCCTGTGACGGGCTGCATTTAGGCAACAGCAAAGTCTGAAGTGGGACAAGCCCGGGAAAACGTAGGGAATGATGGTTAACCCCATAGGCGTGCTCGCTGCGCCCTGGCCTGGCTTGCAGAGAGGCTCCTGTCACCCTTGTGCTGTCCTTTGGGCTGGGCATGCGCGGACAACCCATGCTGAAGGCCTCCCTTTGTCTGTCTGCTCCTCTGTCTCTCCTTGTGGCTGACGGTGACATTTGGGAGGCAAGGAGGACATCTCAGAGCTCCTCCTGAGCAAGGAGGAGGTACCGGCAGGCTCGGGCCCTGGGGCTGCAGCAGCGCAGGGGGCTGGGGGTGGGAAGAGCTTGTGCTTCGTGTGAGTCCGGGTGCGGGCATGCAGAGTGGGGAAGAGGGGTTTCCGCTGCAGAGCTGGTGTTCACCAAAGGGCCTCTCTTTTGGGCCTGTGGAGGGTGAGGACGTGGCTCCGAGTGCGAACAGAGGAAGGTCCCACCTGCACCCAAGCGACCCCTTCTCTTGTTGCAGGATGCACCTCTCTCTGTCCAGCCCTGGTTTCTTTCTTCCTAATCTCTGTGTACCGGCTGCCTTTTCCCTCCCGCTCCCCTCCGGCGGCCCCCGTGTCCCATGCCCAGCCTGGGTATACGCAGCCCCACCGTTAATTCCGGTTAGTGCCGCAGGTGTGTGCCGGACCCCGGGGCCGGCGAGACCCGCTGTAAAACTGCCAGTAATTACCTTGTTAGAGGTAGCGCTGGGCCCGCTCCTCTGCCTTCATCCGTCATCCTGCTGCCTCGTGTCAGGCCCCACCTGCCCGCTTCRTCGGGAATCATCCTGGTAAATGAGGCGTGGTGCTGGGGCACAGGGTCCTCYCTTCCCAGCTGGCCTTGGCACGGGTGTTGCTGGTGGAGGGAGACCTGCTCAGGGCCAGCGAGACCTGCTCGTCCCTGGCCTCCCCGTGGCGCGTGGGAGGGAAGGGCTCTGCACGGTCCCTGCTGGTCRCAGGGGAGGTGGGTCTGGAGGACAGTGTGGGCCTGGAGGTGGCATCCCCAGGTATGTGGGACCTGCCTGAAAGCTGGGCATGTTCAGGCTCTGGAGCACCTAGTGCTCTGGCAGTGATTGTGATTGAAGACTGGGTAAGGRGCCAGGCTCTTTCCTCACTTTGCAGCCTCATCCCCTATCCTTGCAATGTGGGATTCTGGGGATCGCAGAGGAGGTGGCTGGAGTGTCACCTGGTTCACAGCGTGGGCAGCAGTGTGGCTCTGCTTGCCAGGGGACCGATTCAYGCCCTGTGGCCATGTGCTGTGTCCCAGGGAGGCGTTTGGTGACGCTGCGGCCAGCAGAGCCAGCGGCCTCGGCGCTGCTGCTGATGGGCTGTGCTGTCTCCTAGCTGTCACCTGAAACGGGCCCTAGGCAAGGAGGGACCCGTCTCACCATCACCGGCGAGAACCTGGGCCTGAAGTTTGAGGATGTCCGCTGGGGCGTTCGTGTTGGCAAAGTGATGTGCATCCCCATCGAGAGCGAGTACATCAGCGCCGAGCAGTAAGTGCCCTGCGAGGGGTGGGGACCGTGCTCCAAGCYACCTCCATCTCCAAGGGACAGTACCTGTGTGCTCAGGCATCCTCCACGGCCACAGAAGACATGGAGCTGACCAGAAGCACCAGGTGGTTCTGCTGCCTCTGGATGGTGGCGGTGATGAGCCCAGGGTTTTGGGGGAAGCTCTTCCCAGGGCTGGCAATAACCAACAGCCACTTCCTTGGTTTCTCATGTGCCTGTTCACTGCTGGGACCTCACCTTGGTGTCAGATCTGCCCTTAGTTAAAGCTGGCCTGTCCCCACCATGGTCCAGGCACTCTCTGGGTGCAGGGRCGCTGAGGGCTTCCTTCGTGCCTCCTCTAGGATCGTGTGTGAGATCGGAGACGCCAGCCCAAGCAAGGTGCACGACGCCCGTGTGGAGGTGTGCATCCAGGACTGCTCCCCCAGCTACAGGGCCGTGTCGCCCAAGAGCTTCACCTTCGTGGTAAGGCTGCTCAGCACCCCGGGCGGGCGGGAGGTGACGCTGGGCCTCTGCRGGGCCGGGTCTTGCTCTCTGAGCTGCTGCTGGACAGGGTGTTTTCCGGGTCAGATGGAAAACCACCCTCATCATCTTCATCCCTGGGGGAAAGTGTGGGTCCCTTGGGCAGGCCCTGGCTCCTTCTGGTTGAACCTCTCGCAGACTTCTTGTGCTCTGCCTCCTTGCAGAGCTCTTGGCCTCATGCTCCACTGCCATCCAGCAGCACCTTCTCCTTTACAGCGAGCAGATTCCTGAAATCCCCGCCATCTGCATGGATGCTCCGAGACTGGGATTTTGACCCTCAGCCGAAATCAGCTGTTGTGGTTCAAACCCCAGGATTGTTGTTTTCCTTTGACAGACGCCCACTTTCTTCCGAGTGATCCCTGCCAGGGGCCCTCTCTCCGGGGGCACCTGGATCGCCATTGAAGGAAGCCACCTCAACGCTGGCAGCAACGTCACCGTGACCATCGGGGGACGGCCCTGCGCCTTTTCCTGGTGAGGGGCTCTGGGGCATGGACAGTAGAGGCGACCAGGAGATGTGTGTCCCCAGGGTGGTGGCACCCTCAGGTACCCCAGTGACAGGRAKCCTGTGCTGGGGRCCTGTGGTCACASTGGGAAAACCATCCCCCTTTGGCAACTGGAGGAATTTGTCCCTCCAAAACCTCTTTGTGTCAGAGGCTCCTGGAAGAGCCCGAAGAACGTGGATTTTTCTCTAAAAGCACAAAGCCCTGAGGCATGAAGTGGATAATTTTTAGATTAGGGATGATAATGGAGCGGCTCTTTAAATATTTTCCTGCGGTAATTACTGGTTATCAGCCCTAATCGCTGCTGTTTGCAGCAGCCGCGCAATGGGAACGCTCAGGAGCTGCTCAGCCTTTCCTGGCTGCCTTTTGTTTCATTTTGTTATTTTTTTTCCCCACTCTCTCGTTCCCCCCCAGCCACCTCACAAGAGGAGGGGGAGTTGGGTGAGGCAGGGAGAGCAGCCCAGCCCCTTGCTGGGCTTCCCTGTTCCYCCCTGCCTAGCCAGGGGTGCCCGTTGCCTCCCTTGATGTTCCATGGTTCTCRTGTTCCTGCCCCCAGGAGGAGCGCCCGGGAGATCCGCTGCAGGACACCCCCCGGCCAGAGCCCCGGTGGGTCCCCCATCCTCATCAACATCAACCGCGCGGAGCTGAGCAACCCGGAGGTGAAGTACAACTACACGGAGGACCCCACCATCCAGAAGATCGACCCCGAGTGGAGCATCAACAGGTCGATYGAGGGGAATTGCAGCTGGCTTGTGGGGCAGTAGTGGGACACAAGGAGCACTCTTGTCCATGTGGGCCCYTCTCCCATTCCGTACTCCTCCACGCTGCTGCAATAGCCCCTGGGCTGTTCTCCAGGGAATGGCGAGAGGAGTGTGAGGAAAGGCTTGGCACCAGGTCCCTGCTAACTCCTGGCCTGCAGTGCTGAGCCTGGCAGGGGGCGAGAGCAGAGAGTGCTTTGGATCTGCTTTAATTTGAGCTTGACATTTGGTGTYGGTGAATAAAATTAAAATATTTCCCATCGGGGGATTTTTAAAATGTTTACATATTTTTCTAAAAGGTTTGAATTGGCTGGAGAGGAGGCGAAGGAATCCATTAAGTGCTAGTGCCAAGGGAAACCTTCCCCAGGGTGTTGATGAGGAGCGAGCTCGCCAGGACCGTGGCCGAGCCCTCCAGGACTGCGGGGCTTCCGACGCCGAGCGGGACAATGGCCCCGCAAGGACGGGCCTGCCCTGTTGCCCGCCCTTGATTCAGTGGGGAGAGCAGACCTGCCCCTGATGGTGCCCTCCTGCCACGGGCACTTCAGTTCCTTCAGCTGGAAGGCTTGGGAGCTGCTTGCAGACAYCAAGCCCAGGCAGACACGGAGTGGGATGTTTGTGTTATTAGGCAGGATTTCTGTCTCCGTTTGGCCCCTGGGTTAGCTGAGATGATTCAGTGTTGGCAAATGTAAGATCCTACCAACTGCCGTGACGTCTGGGTGGTGTGAGCAGGTCCCGGGGGCAGCGTGGTGCGTGCGGGGTGGCGTGTGCTGCCTTCCCAGAGCTGCTCCCAGGGCCACGGCCACCTCCTCTAACCTGTCGTCTCTGCGTCTCCAGCGGTGGGACGCTGCTCACTGTGACTGGCACCAACCTGGCCACCATCAAAGAGCCCAAGATCCGGGCCAAGTACTCAAGCGCCGAAAGGGAAAATGTAAGTGGTGCTGGCTAATGGTGGGGCTGAGACCGGGGTGGGAGCATGCGGAGGAGAGGTCTCATCCCTGTGCAACAGGCACCACGTCCTGACAGAGTCGTGTCCAGGGCTGCCCCTGGAAGAGAGGCACCGAGGCAACGTTCCCCCTGCAGGACCTCAGCCCATGTGCTGCCGTGAGACATAAAGATCCTGTTTCCAGCAAGTGCYCACCTACCATCCCTCACACTTCCTTTGCATTCAGGAGTCTCTCCCCATCCTGTGCTTCTGGGGGTGGAACGTGGCACCTGCTCATATTAGAGGCTTCAGGAAAGGTTGTCTTGAGTCCAAGACCAGTGTCCAGAGGCAGTGCTTGAGGGAGGTCCTTGGTAGGTCGGATCCTGAGCTCGACTGCTGGGAACTGGCTCTGATTTCCGTGCGTGCCTCCCGCAGAACTGCACTGTCTACAACGACACCACCATGGTGTGTTACGCGCCCTCCATCGACAACCCCCTGCGGAGCCCTCCGGAGGTTGGCGACCGCCCGGACGAGATCGGGTTCATCATGGATAACGTCCAGGCCCTGCTGATTGTCAACACCACCAACTTCGTCTACTACCCGGATCCTGTCTTCGAGCCGCTCAGCCCCACAGGGATGCTGGAGCTGAAGCCCAGCTCTCCTCTCATCCTCAAGGTAAGGCGCCATGGATCCCAGCCCTCCTTGGCAGCAGAGGGACAGGAACATGTCCCTCAGCGGAGACGACTTTTTGTCTCTCCCGGGAGCAAGAGCCGTGCACTGGGAGAACATGAATTTGCTCCATGACGAGTCTTTCAAACATCCCCTGTTGCGTGAGAACTAACAGACTGGTTCCTTGTTCCCTCAAAGGGCAGGAACCTGCTCCCGCCGGCTGCTGGTAACTCCCGCTTGAACTACACCGTGCTGATCGGGGAAACCCCCTGCGCTCTGACAGTGTCCGAGACCCAGCTGCTCTGCGAGTCGCCCAACCTCACGGGCCAGCACAAAGTCACGGTACGGCTCACGGGTCAGGCCGCGGGCGCCGGGTGCGGGTGGGGAGGTGCAAACACAAGGTTTCTCCTTGGGGGTGGGACTGTCCGTCCCTTCAGAAAGGCAGGGTGGCTGCGTACCATGTCGTCATCCTAACACCAGCCCTGCTGTGGTCCTCATATTAGGCTCCCGAATCAGGACTTGTTATTCCGTGCCTATGTAGGAGCCGTCCCTTGGATCAGTCTTCTTGCTYCCCAGGCATCCTTCTCCCTAGTTATGTGTTTGGTATGGCCAAATGCGTCCCCCCTTCCCTGGCGTCCTCAGCCTGGCGTTATTGTGCCCTGAGTGGCCCTGGTTGTCCTGGCCAGCAGCCTCCCTTCCCTGCTGGGCGCCAAGGCCGTGCCAGTGCCAAGGCATCTGGGCTTCCCACCCCTTCCCCGCGGTCCCGGCTCGCGCGGTGAGCGGAGCTCTGTGTGTCGGGTTGTAGCACAGCAGTGCTAGCGCTCCAGGTCTGCCTGGCTACACATGGCGGAAAGGGACCCGGAACGGTCTCCCCAGGCTGCCCGTCCATCAGGGAACTCACTTTGCATCCCGTCTGTTATTGTAATGTTGCTTGAATGAGACATAAAGCTCCGGGCAYGCTCCCACGCGTCAACCCCCGGCATTTGCCCCCGCGCAGGCCCGACTGCCACCTTGCTAGGCTGGGTCTAGTGGGCTGCACTGCTTCCCAGGGCTGCGCTGCAGCTCAGGGGCGCTCCGGGGGGCATCTTGCATTTTTCCCATCCCTTCCCAGGATTTGAAACCCTCCCCTGGTTCTCAGCATGCTGCTGTGAACCCTGCATTCCGGTAGGGAGGTGCGTGCCCCCTGCCCGGGCACTGAGCAAAGACCCTTTTCCTTCCACGTGCCTTAGATCAAGGCCGGGGGTTTCGAGTTCTCCCCGGGCACRCTGCAGATCTACTCGGACAGCCTGCTCACGCTGCCCGCCATCATCGGCATCGGCGGCGGCGGCGGCCTGCTCCTCCTCATCATCATCATCGTCCTCATCGCCTACAAACGCAAGTCCCGCGACGCCGACCGTACCCTGAAGCGCCTCCAGCTGCAGATGGACAACCTGGAGTCCCGGGTGGCCCTGGAGTGCAAGGAGGGTGAGTGAGCTCGGGTGCCTCTGCCCACGGGCTCTCCCCGCGCTGGGCACTTCACGCTTCTGCTTGCAGGACTTCCTTCCTTCCAGRGCCTTTTTTCTCACACTTTATCTGCTAATGTGCAAAATCCTGCAGTCTCTTGTATCACCCTGAGCCCCCTTTGTGCTCCTCTACTTTTTCCTCTTGCCATTCACAGTGGGAATGGGAATTGCCAACGCTGTGTAGTCAGAGGAAGCTAACTCGGTTGGGGGATCTGAGGCTATTCCGGTTAAGGAATTCTCCTCTTTTACTCCAAATGCAAGAAAAAAGGGAGCAAGGGTAGAGAGGACTGTGTACAAGCGGGCAATTGGTCTCTCATTATGTGACAGACAGATGCTGTGAAATTGGACAGAATTCCTTGTATGATCCTGCTGATAAAACTAATTGCCCATTATCCCCTGGAGCCGACTCCTGAGGCCCCGACCCTGCCAACCACCACCACAACCAGCCCAGAGGCTGCGCAAGGAACAGGCACCTGAAACAAGATAATAAAAAAGGAAAAGAAATAAACCCCTCTGCTTTCCCAAATCCCCATCCCCAAACCCGCGTGCGGATGGCAGCAGTGACAGGGAGAGGGGAGGGAGCTGGTGGAGGGGATGGTGTCTCATCTTCCACAGCTGGCAGATAAAAGGATCTGCTTTTAATTAAAAGGCACAATCTCTTCCCTGCCTTTTCTCTTTTCTAGTCCCACTAGTTACAGATAAGATAGCACGCCTTTCAAGCTGACGGTTTGTTTTTTCTCATCAGGCTGACGAGCCTGCAGTCCTCTGCCTTGCTTTCAGCTCCCTTTAAAGTGCCGTTAATTTGATTTTTCTGAGGATTTTTCTACCCCCACCCCTTTCCCTGGTGCATCTCTAGGACTTCTCTCCCCGTCAGCTTTTCCCTGTAGGTGCAATTAAAGGTTCAGGACCTCCCCCCCGTTCCTTCCCCCCGGGAGCTGCAGCCGTCTCTGCTCTGATCAGGAGGTGCTGGGCTGGGTGTGTTCGGAGCTGCTCTCAAGTATTATTTAGGTCAAAATGAAATGAGGACATTCCTGTGGTTTAAGCTAACGTTTCTCCCAGAAGCTAATGCTGCGTTCAAGCCTTGCCATTCCCAGCGGCCTGCTGGACCTTTGGGATCATGGATTGGAGTCTCTGGGAGCCGGCGGCAGGACTTGGCRCTGCTGCTCCCAGTTCTGCCACCGGATTTGTTCCGGGAAAACCATCCCTCCTCTCTGCAGCTCAGGTCCTCCATTTGTAAAATGAGAACAGTGATACTGGCAGGGGGGAATGCAAAGCCCAGCACACCTGGAAGGGCCAGGGCGAGGAGCAGAGGCCGGGTGGGAGTGCTGGGTGTGGAGGAGCTCACCAGCAAAGGTCGAGCCTGGCTGGGCTCAGGGCAACCCCATTACCTAATTCTGCTTTTTCCTCACCAGCCTTTGCTGAGCTGCAGACTGACATTAACGAACTGACCAACGACCTGGACGGGGCTGGAATCCCCTTCCTGGATTATCGCACCTACGCCATGCGRGTTCTCTTCCCGGGAATAGAAGACCACCCCGTGCTGAAGGAGATGGAGGTGTGGTAACGTGTGTGCCCCTCTGTCCTGTTTGGTGCTGGGGAGGTGGCTCTGGGATGCCTGCTCTGGAAAGGAGAGGTGGGATGGGCTGGTGCCACTCAGCAGCTTCCATGGGAGCTTGTTCTGTCCTTGGGTAAGGGAATCTTGGGGGCTTTGGGACTCCCCAAGCCCAGAGCTTTGGCCTGGTGGGGGGTGCTCTGATTCAGCATTCCCTATCCCCTGTGCTCAGAAGTGCCAACTCCYTCCCTGCCAGGAAGTTTGGGAGGGACAGAAATATCTGGTTTCCATAGCTGAGCTCTTCCAGATACAGGGAGTGACTSCACACTGAGGCACTGAAGTGGGAAAACTGCAGGAACAGAGAGGTGAAATGTTTTGGGGATGCTGATTCTGATAACAAAGAAGGGCGATTCCTGCAGCACCTGGGCTTGCAGCACCTTCTGGTTAGCTGTTGCCTTGCAGGAGGCAACAGGAAACCTAGAGGCTGGAGTATGGAGGATATGCAGCCAGAATTGTTATGCGCAGGTGGAAGTGCTGGTGGAGCAGGTCTGGCTCCTCCAGCGTGCCCTGCCAGGGCTGCAGGACCTCCATGGACACCAGCATCGCTGCTCCTGGCTTGCTCGGTGCTGGAGAGCTCCTCCTGGCAGGCCGTTTCTCTGGGTGCTTTCCCCACGTGCTGCTCAGAGACGTGTCTGGGTGCAGAGAGGAGAGCCCTGGCCCTGCTAGTCTCCTACCCTGCTAGTCTCCTACCCTGCTAGTCTCCTACCCTGCTGGTCTCCTTGTGGCTGGAGCTTCTGGTCTCCCGGGACAGCATGGGCCATCCTGTTCCCTTGCAGGGCCCTGCTGGGCAGTGTCTGAGCACCGTGTGGCCTCCCCAGCCCACCCGAGGGGCTGGAGCTTGCCCGGAACCGCGGCCTGGCTCGACCAGAGCAGCTTGGGGACATCTTGCAGCCCCCAGGCCACCCCCTCGGCCAGCAAGGGGGCTTGGACGCCGACCCCTTCTTCCACGCGTTGTGCGTGCCAGGCAGTGTGGGTGCAGACCCCCAAACAGCTGCCGTGCTCTCTGGCATTATTATCAATATTTATATTAATGTTATTGCTGCCATCATTTTCTACAGCACTTGCGTTATTCAGTTGGGTTTGTTTGATGCCTGACCAGTTGCTCGTTTCCAGCAGACTTGTCCGACGTTGTCTGCTTCCCTGGCTCCTTGTSCCCTGTGCAAAACCCACCCCTGCTCCCCAAAGCAGCTCCCCCTCCTCGCCTGGCCTCCCCACGTCTGTTTAATTCAGTGCAGTTGCAATTGCACAGCAATGGCCTTCTTGCTTGTCGGGCTGCTCAGGCCCCTTGTTCGGAGGAGCGAGGAGGGGTGACCTCAGCCTCCCCTCGCTGCTGACCTGGTGCAGTAATTAACGTTGACGTGGGCCTCACAGGGTATTTAGGAGAAGTAATCGCTCCTGGTGCGAGATGCATGGTTACAAATTACAGTGCAGCGAGCAGTTGCAGGTGCACGTGCTGATGCTGTAAGCGAGCCCGGCCCTCTGCCTCTGCCGGGGCTCTGCTCTCTARTCCCAGCCGCTGAGGTGCTGGGAACCCTCTTTCCATGGGTGTCCCTTGGCAGCCCAGGCTGCTCAGGGCTATTGCTTGGTTTGATGGCCAGGGGCAAGTGCTTGGGGTGTGAAAGTTGCCCTCCCTGCTTTCCCTACAGGATTCCTTACAGATCTTGTCCATGCGGAAGGCTGTTTCCAGCTTTAGCTCTGCTCTTATTTGTTTTATTTTGCCCAAAGGGCAAGGAGGGGCATCAGCCACTGCTGGGGCAGAGCCTGCTCCTTGGGAGCGGAGCTGCTCGTGCCTGCCTGGTGCTCTGTGCTAACCTGGCCGGGCAGGACACCCTGGAGAGCTCCGGCAGGCGTGTTGAGGAGCTCGGCAAGGGAGGAGGAGCAGGAGACCTTCCCTGATGTGGGATCTGGCCAATGCTGCAACCCCTGTGCCAGGGAACAGGAGTGGAAACGAGGTCAAGTGATACCACACTGGAGCCCTGAGGAGGAAATGGCAGTGGGGTGATTTTGCATTGGCCGAGGGAATGCAGAGGAATGGGCAGGGGACTGCAGATTTATCCCACTGCCAGCTCTGCAAATTCAGAGAGGGACCTGCAGGCTCAACCTGGCCTGGGAAACTAAGGGTTAAAGTTGCAAGGAAGAAAAAAAAAATTGAGAAACAAAAGAGATTAAATAAAGCAACTACAGTTGTGTAAGCTTTGTATAATTTAATCAGGTTTGCTTTTATTTGTCTCTTTACTCAGAGTGTAACATTAGCTATTGCAAGTGGCGGGAGGGAAGCGGCGCTTGCTCGGGCAGACGCTAATCCGCAGCCAAGTATTAGACCGTCATTACCAGCTCCCTTTCTCTCTAGGCTTGTGGGGGGGCGGCTCGCTGCTTTGTGCGAATTTAAGCCTGATTAAATATTTAATTCAGTATTGTTCCCTTATTTCTGCTAATGATCAGCAAGTTAAACGCGGGGCCGCGGCCAGGCGGGGAGGCAGCGCGTGCGTGGGGCTGAGCAGCCGGGCGCCGCTCGCTCCTCCTGCCCGTGGTGGAGGTTTCGCCTCCTCGCCAAGTTTTTCCTCCCCTGTCAAGGCCCCGATGAGAAGTGCTGTCTGTTGGACAGGGCCGACTTCCCAGCTTATGGCGCTCCGGCCCTTACGGAGCTTCCCCCATAGGAGGAAGCCCTTCCCATGTGTGCTCTGCGTGGCCGTCCCGGCAGTGCGCAGGGGTTGGGATGCAGGGCCCCCAAGCCCTCCATTCCTCACCCTTCTCCAGCACAGCTGGCTCTGTCTGCAGTGCCGCCCTGGTGCTGGAGCCAGGTCGGGTGTCGCTGCCAACAAAGGGGCACCAGGAGTGTCTTCAGCACCGAGGAAGCCACCAGGGTCCTGGTAGGTGCCCAGCGTGCCAGGGCTCGTGCTGCTGCCCTGCGCTTGCAGTGCAAAGGCCCTGGCATTGGGGACAAGCTTGGCAAATGTGGGGATTGGCAGTCGCAGGGTTTGTTACCCAGAGGTTTGAGATGGGGCAGGGAAGCTATTGGTGCTGCTTAACTGCAGGTACCGGCGTCAGCAGGGTCGGTGCATCAAGATCCCTGTGTGGTGAGGAGCAAGAGAGACTCCTGGAGAAGGGACCCGAGAGCCCTGGTGTCCCTGGTGGGGTGTTACCCTCCGGGCTCTGGCAGAGTAAACGGAGGGACCCAAGGGCAGGGGGCTGTCACCCACCCACCTCCCTTGGGGACACCTCASGGTGGGAGAGGTCTGTCCCCCAAGTATTTTGTCTGCCATGAGGGCACCAGTGAAGGTTCACTCTTCACTGTGACCCTTGGGTCCATGCGGTGGGAGTGCAGGAATAATGACAAGGACTGGGTGAGAAAGGGGATTTTTTTAAATTTAACTTTTTTTTTTTGGTCCTGTGGGGAAACAGCAGCTGTTTGGAAGGGGGAAGTCACAACAACGAGGAATTTCTCTGAACTAAAGAAAGACGATCCAAAGTTTTGATTGAAGTGAAATGATTTGATGTGTCAAAACCCTGTTCTTCATTTTGAGTTGATGTTTTGAAATGAAAAGTGTTGTTTTGTCTCCAAATATCGACATGAAATGAAATTTTTCACTTACTCTCCCAATCAGAAAGACAAGGGGAAAAAAATCATTAAAATTGACATTTTACCACAGYGAGTCTTTTATTCAGAAGAAACTGTCTTTTCTAATGGGAAAATGTTGTGTTTAAAAAAAAAAAAAAAAAGGAGAAAAGTTCATTTCTGATGAGAACTTTGGTCACTGCTGACCGGAGCTGGGCTAATGAAGGTGGTGCAGAGATGAAAGGAACCCAGGCCAGTCCCTGCAGCAGGTCAGAACCACGAGCACCCCGACGAGCAACCTTGGCCGCCTYGGAGGAAGGGGAATGTTTCAGTCGGTGGCGGGAGCGGTGGAGACCCAGGTTGCTGCTGCTGAGTCTTTGTGAGCMGGTGCCTGTGGTGGCCCTGCTCGCTGGGGTCCAGTGTGGGTGTTACTGGGTTCACCATGTCGTTGTTGTCGTGTCACACCACACAAGGTGTAGCCACCGCCGCCTTCTCATCTCCGTTGCCCCTGTGCTTATCCCCTGCATTTGCTCTTTCCGTGCAGGTACAGGCGAACGTGGAGAAGTCCTTGACGCTCTTTGGGCAGCTCCTGAACAAGAAGCACTTCCTGCTGACCTTCATCCGCACGCTGGAAGCGCAGCGGAGCTTCTCCATGCGGGACCGCGGCAACGTGGCCTCCCTCATCATGACGGCGCTGCAGGGCGAGATGGAGTACGCCACGGGCGTGCTGAAGCAGCTCCTCTCCGACCTCATCGAGAAGAACCTGGAGAGCAAGAACCACCCCAAGCTGCTCCTGCGGAGGTGAGCGCCCGCCGGGGAGGTGGCAGCCGGGGACACGTGCGTGGCTTAGCTGCCCTGGCCTGGGCTCCTTTATGGTGCAGGCGGCGATGCTGGTGTTGGCCATGGCAGCCCATGCTCTACCAGACCTTCCCTCGCCTCTTTGCAAGCGGTGCGGTAAGGGAGGCCTGGGGGACCAGGGCCGCCCTGTCCGGATGCTCGGGGGCAGCCCTGGGGAGATCCTTGCTCCGATTTGGCCTGTTGAGGTCCGCGGGGGCCGGGAAGGGCGCGAGCGGGAGGCAGCGTGCCGAGCTCCGCCGCCCGCCCGCCYGGCCCATCAATATTTAAYRAGAGCTCTGAGCTCCTCTTCATCTCGGGCTGATGAATATTGAAAGAAACACCGAGTGCTGACCAAAAACAATTAATAAGCTCTCGCAGCCCTGCTCACGGCCCTCGCTGCTGCCCTGCTCCCTCTCTGTGCACCGTGCCACCCGACGTGGCCTGGTGTCACGGGGAGCCGCGGTGACGCCTGCGCCCCGCTCCCTGCCAGGGCACGGCCGAGGGCCCTGGCATTGGCCTGGCACCAGAAAGGCTTGAGGGAAGCCGGGCGTCTCTCAAGCAYCAGCYGGAGTCAGTGGCGGGGCCAGGCTGSACTGAKCGTGGAAGAGATGGGGGCCAAGTTACGAGAGGAGCGGGACCTGGAGCTGCCGTCGCTGCTCCCCGAGCGCATCCGGATGCTCTTCTGACTATCCCGCTCCCATTTACTGAAGATAACAGGCTTTGCTGATATATTCAAACTGTCTATTYGGCTCTTGGGTCTCAGAGCATCGTGAAGCTGCTGCCATCGGAGCAAGGCTCTGGAATGAAGCGAATCAATAAAATATAGATAAGAGGCAGTGCCGCGAGGCCAGCGGTGCGTGTCTGCGCCGGGGAGCAGCACCGGGGCAGAGCCAGCAGGAGCCCAGCCGCCCAGGACCGCTGCTCGAGGGCCCGTCGCAGGCAGAGCAGGGCGAGGGCGCACACAGGCAGGAGCTCCCCTGGCCACAACCTCGCTTGTGCCTCTGCTTGTCACCGTTCAGGATGCGATTCTGCCCTTCCTGTGGCCGTGTCACCGAGCCAGTGGCATTAAGGGCTGTTCCTCCTCCATCCTTTTGATTAGCCCTGCTGTTGGGCGCGAGAATGTGCTTACTGCCCAGAGCAACGGGATTAGCATGGATCTAACYGGGGAGAGCTGTTATTTATTTATTTTGTTATTGGATCATCCCCTCGTTGCTGTGGCATCTGGCTTCACTGCAGATGAAGACGAATATCCGCCGGATCCCGGGCTGGGGCTCGGGCTCCCGCACGAGCTGAGGAAGCTGCCTCAGGATGAACCTCATTTGGGAGCAGGGAGGATGTCTGTGGAATATCTTCCGTCCATCCTTTGCCTGGGATTTCTCCCCACATCCTTTTCCTTTCCTCTTTTTTCTTCCCCTTGATGGATTAATCTTCCCCGACAGGGTGCAGGGAGGTTTCCCTCCCCGGAGCTTCACGAATTACCATCCCCTAATGGTTTAAGGAGGGCTCTGCTATTCCAGGGAGGGCAAAAAGGGCTAAGCCCATTAGCACAAGGGAAAGGCTTGGAAGGGTCCATACAACCGCAAGTCAKCTTGAATAACTCTGGGAAAGTGGATTTCCTCCCCAAACCATCTGCTGCCAGGAACAGCTCTGTCCTGCCTCCCTGTCGGCATGGCCCTTGTSTCATGGTGGCTCTTGGTGGCTCCGTGATCTGGTTTCTCTCGGGTTTTTGGTTCTTGAATCGACTCTTTTCCGTCCATTCCCCTGCTGTAACAGGAAGGCGGTTATGCTCTCGAGGTCATTAGCATTGCTTGTGCTTTTGTGAGCATCTGCACTGGGAATGGCTGATCTGATGATTAATGGATGGATAAGCTGAACAAGCATAACCAGAGCATTTCCGGGGGGGCTGGCTGGCTGTTTTTTTTTTTTTAAAGGAGTGAAAGTGACTTTAGGAGTAATGGACTCGTTAGGGTGAATTTTAATCCTGTGACAGCAAGAGCAGCCCATGGTGCAGAGACGGGCACGTTAAGTAGTCCTCATAGGCCCACGCGTTACGCTTGGCTCCTGGGCCTTCTTCAGCTCCTCGTGGGCCGGGTCGTTCCCTCTCCTGCACCGCTGCAGCRGGTCCAAGCTGCAGCCCCCGTCCCGTTCGGACCTGCTGCAGGTACCGCAGTGCCCAGCCCTGCTCGTCCTGCTTTGGAYGCAGGTCTTTGCCGGCGTGGTGCAAGCCACAGGCTTCAACTCCATCTCCAGCAGCAGCTCAGAAKCACCTCTCCATTTTTAAGCTTCTTCTGGAGCTCCCTTTGGTTGCAACGTCATTTACTGCAAGCTCCTACATGACCATTCCCCCTTAGGAGACACACAAAGACCAGGGGTTTCCACCATGCAGACAGGGAACAGACTCTAAGGATTAAGTGCCAAGGCTGTTACTGGGTCTTTGAGCAGTGCTCTAAAGGTGCCTGGAAAACATCTCAAGCTTCCAACCCTTGATTATTATTCCCTTCTCTTTTTAATCCCCTTGTTTTGGCTGTATTAGCAAAGGGGATAAGTTTGACCTAAAACACTGGGATCTAAGTCTTGTGATCTAAATCTGGTGTTCCGTTTTAGCCAAGGCCACGTGGGCTGCAGACGCTGGGGTCAGTCATCTCTCAAAAGGCTCCCAGAGGTCCCTGACACCAACGTTTGAGCAATGGCTGCAGAGAGCAGCTCTCCATGCACTGCAGCCCCCTCCAGCTTGCAGGACTTGGCTTCTCTGCCTGAGAACTGCCAGGTCCTGGTGCAAGGACCTGGTGCAAGGCCGGGGAAGCAGCATGGACTCAGGGTACATGACTTCACCACCACTCCTGAGCACCAGGAACCAGGTGGTCTCTTCTCTGGTGTGTCGTTTTTATGAACAGACCTTGCACAGAGAGCTGGAACAGTTTGGGATGGGGAAAGTTTTCTTTATCCCTTCAGTGTTCATGCTCGTTGTCTTTCCTGTTCCTCTCCTGRGTCCTGGGCTTAGCAATGTACATGGAGGCAATCTCAGCTCTTCYTTTTGGGTCATGYGTTTCCTTTGCTAGGGAGCTTGCAKTAGGTTTGGTGATTCTCCCTTAGCTTGGGTTTCTTATACAATCCTGTTGTTTTTAAGGGGATATGAGAAAAGAAATAAACTTCACGTAAGTAGAAGCTACCAGGGGAAGGTAGAAAGCTGGAGTCTGATGGGCACCCACGGTGTCGTCCTCCACTTTTTCCAGTTCTCTGAATATGCTGGAGACCCATTTACTTTGCCTTCCTGGASGGCTGATGTGGCTTGTCCTTGCCGATGGGGCAGGTTTTGCACTGCCCAGCTCTTTATGGGGTAGCAAGGACTGTCTTTAGAACTTTCTCATAGTAACTGCTAGAGCTTTTGCTGTCTGCTGATGCCYGTTGCTTTCAGCTCCCTGCCTTTCCAGGTCTGGCCTTTTAAAGCCTAAAAAAGTTTAGCTGAGGTTGCAGTGGGAAACATCAGAGACCCTCAGAGGGCTCTCCTGACSGCTTTGTTCTGTGTCTCCTCTACAGAACGGAGTCAGTGGCGGAGAAGATGTTGACGAACTGGTTCACGTTTCTCCTGTACAAGTTTCTGAAGGTGGGTTTGGAAGGGGTCGCTAACCCGGTGTGGGAGGGAAGTGGGTTCCTTTCTCACTGTTTTGGGGTAGTGTGCTAAGCAGGAATGATGGTTTTCCTGAGTTCTGCCATTCCCTTGGGGAGTACAGATGACTTCCAGGCCTCAGTTTCCTTCCCTTGTTTCTGAAATTTAATTGGTGATTCCAGCTCACCTGCTGAGGATGTAGCTGAAAGGGAGACATGAAGTCTGTTCCTGCTTGCTTAACAACCAGTTGAAACTGAGGCTCTTTGGCAGGACAGTGTCTTCTCCCAAGCGTTCGTCCTTCTCCTGTTTATCCCCCTCCCAAGGATACCACCAGTGGCCCTGCAGATGATGTTGCTGTAGCTGAAGCCGACGTACCCCCAGGTCTATCCTTGTGCTGCTTTGGGGTCGAGTGGGCTGCATGGACAGTGTTTGTGGACTTGCTGCTGGCTTGTCAATCAGCTGAGGCATTTCCTGGGATCTTGCCTGGCGTCAGCTCAGCAAAGCTGGGTGGCATGCGGCAGTTTTTGTGGGATTTCATCCCTCATTAAGATAAAGAGAGTTTGAACCATTTCCAGCCAAGAGATGAGCGTGAGCAGGAGCCTGTGCAGAACTCAAGTGATCGTCAATGAGAGGTGATTTATAATATCACTTACATGCGCTTGGCTCCTTGCCCCTGTCAAGGGATAGCCTGTATCTGTAAAATCTAGCTGTAACGTATAGCGGAGATTGCTTTCGAGGGGCGGAGGGGAGGAAAGCTGTGCCGTTCAAGGGGAGGATTCAAACTCTCTGCTTCCTCCGTGGCTCTGCCCGGTGGGAATCCCTCTCCTCCTTGCTGTGGCGGTGCCAGACGTGAGTTAGAACCATGCAAGTTGCTCCCAGGGAGCAAATGGGTGAGCAAGGGCTTGGATCCCGCTGTGGGGGAGACGCCGGGCCGTCTCCAGGGAGCAGACAGGAGCTGTCAGCGTGGGCAGTGTCCTTGGATGTGCTCCCACCTGTGACGTGCTGCCGCGGTGTGGCGGGAGCGGAGGGCTGGGTGGCTCTGTGCGGTGTGGGGAGCACGGAGGAGCAGCTCTTGTTGTGGCTAACTTCCCCCAGGACCTCCCGAAGTGGCAAGACTGCTKTGGCAGAGCAGAACACAGCGGGTGTCCTCCGAAAGCTCAGAGGGGCCTTTGTGGACCTGGCTGGTCTCTGACTGCTCTGACTGCCTTCTGGGTACTGTGCATGGATCACAAGGGCTTAATCTGCTTTTGAAGCTGCTTTGGGCCAGTTAATTTGCCACCACATTGGTTTTTGAACAGCCTTGTGTTCCTTCAGAGTGCACTAAGCACCTTGCTGCTGTTGGGGTAGGTYTAAAGAAGGAACTACAGGAGGAGAGGGACATGGGGATGCAAACAGGGCACCTTCTCTTTGGAAAGGACTTGACTAAGCCAAGGCTGGGGCGGGAAAAATTGCTCCAACTCTGTGGTTAGGAGTGGGAACCTGATGGAGGAACGTAGTTATGGGAGGAATGTGCTCAGCGGCTGAGCCCAGGCTGCCGGCCGGGGCCTCGCAGTGCAAACGGGGCAGGGCAGCAGCTCGTGCTCTGCGAGGCCGCCGCTTTCCTTGGGCTCCGCAGTAGCATTTATCAGGCGCTTAATGAGACACCCCRGGGAAAGGGATAAATCGAGACAGGCGCTGAAAAATGCCCAATATTAGGTGCCTGATGAGCTAAATCTCGTCAATAAGAGGGTCTGAGCGAGCGCTGGCTCGCCGCCGCCTGCCTAGGGCCCGCGATGGCGCCGGCCTCCCCTGCGCCCTGCTGTGGAGAGGCTCCGGGGCCTCCCTGCCCCGCTGCTGCCCCTGGACCTGCTCGGGGCCGGCAGAGAGCACGCACACGGCCGGGTTTGGCTCCTGGTCAGCTCGCGGGGCGGCTGTGGACGTGCCCTCTCGGGTCTCRCCCTAGGGGAGATGGTCTTGGTGCTACCCCTTGGGCCAGGTCAAAGGCCAGGTGCCGGTTCTGCTAGTTTCTCCGATCGTCTCTGGTGGTTTGGTGGTCTCTGGCTGGGTCAGGGATGTGCCCTAAACCCTTCTCATCTGACGGTGACCCAGTCTATGTGGCCCGTGGCARCCTCTTGGTCCAGGGATGCTGGAGAAGCGACCCCAGACGCTCCCACGTTCCCTCCGGGGAGGCCGTGGAGACTCGTGGAGACTCGTGAGGACACGAGGTTGCTCCTGCATCAGCCAGRCCAGCGTAGGAGCACCAGTGGAGGAGCTAGAGCCAGGTGCTGGAGAGCAGCTACGGTCTTGGTGACAAGACGGGCCACATCCACCGGTGTCTCCTGTCAGCGCTTGGGGWCGGGGTGGCCAGGGGGATGTGACCCCGGCCAGGCCAGTGCTCAGGATGTTGTTGAAGGGAGGTGGCCCTGGTAGCGAGTCCTCACAGAGCAGGTTGGTCAGAGCCAAGCTGGGCACCGGGGCTGCCCGGGAGAGGGGAATCTGGGAAGGCAGCGGAGGATCGAGCTGTGGCCGGGAAGGCTGCTCCAGTCTCGCGCTTCATTTGAGCTGTTTTCCCTGCTGGAAGCTTTGCAAGGAGCTTTGATAAGGGATCCGGAGAAGTGACTCCTGGGCTTCACGTGGCGGCCGGCTCGGGCTGCTGTGGGAGCTCCCCGCGGGTCGGCACCGTGCAGGTTGGTGCTTCGTGGTCAGAGCGGTGCAGCACCCACCGTGGGCCTCTTCCTCCCTCTCTCGCTTTCCCAAGCTGACTTAATGAAGCCAAGTTTGCAAATGAAACATAATTTCAAAGACAGGCGTGTTGTCGGAAGGTCTGGGGATGATGTATGCCTGTTCCTGCTCGTTAGCAGCTGTCTCTTTAATTACCACAGATGCTAACGAGATGCTAACAGCATATGGTGACAGGGAGAGCAGCCGCACTTTGCACCAAAGTACAATTTATTTGTGAGGCGGCCGGGAGGGAGGGGTAAAATCTGCTGGGATTTCTCCCAGCCCGCCCTGCTCCCCTCTTCCCCTCAGGACTAGCCCCTCTGTCGGGAAGGGCTGCGGCTCAGGGGCGAGCTTTGAACCCTGGTGATAACGGGGTACCCCCTGCCAGCCCCTGCGGGTGGGCACAGCCTGGTCGGTGTCTCCAGCCTTGCCGTGTCCTTGGCTGTCCCCGGATGGGGCAGCTCAACATCCAGGCTTCATTCCCGGGGTAGCACYCGCTCCGCTGTCTCTCTCCCTCATTCCCACCTTGGAGATGGATGCTGATGTGGCGTTGGCTGATGGGCTAGAGCTGCCTGGGCCTGCAAGGGCAATGGGAAGCGTTTAGGTAGCGAGTGGCTTAACCGCAGGGGCTGCTTGTCACCCAGTCCGCTCCGTGGTCTGGGGGCTAAGGACAGGGTTGGCACGAGTTGGTCTCTTGCTTTTCCTTCCCGTTGGAGCTGCCTGGCTGTGTCCAGCTTGTCCGTGAGGAAATCTCGCTTGAGCTTCTGCTCACACAAGGCTGGGCCCTGGGCAGAGCCAAGGCTGTCTCCCTGGTTTCTGGGGATGAGCYTCCGGGCTGTCCTGCTAAAGCATCAGTTTTCCAGTCCTCAGGCGTTTTTCTTGGCTTTGCCAGGCCCGTAGCTCAGAGCGGATGGTTTGTATCCTATGCACAGAAAGTCCCCAAACCCAACGTGCCTGACRCAGCTCTGCAAAGTCCTCTCTTTCTGCTCATCGCAGAGCGGCTCTGCTGGTCACTGGCCTTGAGTTAAACTTTTTTGGTTTATTTTTTCTTGTGGAATGAGCAGAATTCATCAGCGAGTGCCTGGAAACTGCTAGAATACTGGGTCTGTGGGTTTATAAGCAAGGGATTAGTCTTCACTTGGATTGGAAGGAGTGGATGACTTGGTCCAAGGAGGGAAGTGCATCTGTGTGCCCTGCTCTTCCTTTCAATGCTGGTCAAGGTTTAGGGGTTGTTTATAGAGCCGCYTTGGTCCTGAAGGGCCCTGCAGCTCCTGGGGCTGTGGTGGTTCTGGAAAGGCAGGGCCGGTGCCGGCACCTTCTCACCGCTCTCCCGCCCGCATCCCGCAGGAATGTGCTGGGGAGCCGCTCTTCATGCTCTACTGCGCCATCAAGCAGCAGATGGAGAAGGGACCCATCGACGCCATCACGGGAGAGGCTCGCTACTCCCTCAGCGAAGACAAGCTCATCCGGCAGCAGATCGACTACAAAATGCTGGTGAGTGCGAGCAGGAACCCCGGCAGCCCTGGTTCTTGCTCAGACCCCTTGTCCAGCCATTTAACAAGGTCTTTGAGGCACCCAGGGTGTTTTGCAGAGCAGTGTCTCGTTCCTCTCCAGCAGTCCTGGGCACATGAGGACTGAGGTGCTGTTGAGAACAGCCCCTGTTTGGAGCAGCCAGCGGCTCCTGTTGGGTAAGGCTCAAGAGTTAGAGCCTTGAGGTGACYGTGGAGGAAGAATGAATACTCCTCATCCTCCTGTATCAACAACTCCTCTATCCAGCTGCATTAGGCCAAGCCCTTTCCCCAGCTGAGCATGTCACTGATTTTTCTTCCTTCATCTTCACCTGAGTTGAGTTGGGAGTGAGGGTCGTGTTATTAGGGAACTTGTTACCAAGTTTTCCTTTCCAAACCTGAGATGATCTGACAGCTTCCTGSATTGCCCGGCCCTTTGCCTCTTTGAAGGCAATCCTGTGAAGGGATTGAGACTGCTGGTTATCTCCAGAGGCGGAGACAGGACCTYGTCCCATGACCCCTCTAGGGTAGAGCATCTGTCTGTGCAAGGACTTTATTGAGACTGAACAGGTTTGGCTAGGTTGGATATGCTTTGCTGACTCCCYTTGGCTGCCTGCGTTGGCACCGTGATGCCTTTCTGGGCCTGGTTGGAGGTTTAGGGGTTGAAGAGAGGAAAGGGGAGCGGGTACGTGCTGTGTGCTGTCACCTCTGCAGTGACTGGGGATAGACAAGTGTCCTCGGATCYGCCTTTGGAGCCAGCGTGTGCCCTCTGCTCACACGAGTCTTCCTGCTCTCCTGTGCTGTGCAGACGCTGAACTGTGTGAACCCGGAGAATGAAAATGCCCCCGAGATTCCCGTCAAGGTGCTCAACTGTGACACCATCACGCAGGTCAAGGAGAAGCTGCTAGATGCTGTGTACAAGGGGGTGCCCTATTCCCAGCGACCCAAAGCCGGAGACATGGACCTGGGTAAGAGARGGACAAAGACCTCACCAAAGGGAATGGCAAAAAGGCCCTCAAGTACCGAGAAGCATTAAGGGCAAGGCTGGCAAATGCGAGTTTCCTACAAGATGTGCTTGGCTGGACTATTGCGTTTATGCTTGCCCAGTCCATTTTGGCTAGGATTGCAGTGCTGGTGGCATTGGTTGTGCATGGAGATATYTCCAGCGTGAGGACTTCTGGGATGAGAAAATAAGCCCTGCAAGGAAAGAGGGTGGGGAAAAAGCCACCTCAGCTCCAGCTGTGGTCTGGGATTCAGCTGTGAGCTTGCTGAGCAGGCCAGAAGTGCCTGAGGACTGTTAATAGTTCTATTCCTGAACGTGGAGCAGGAGACTGAGCAAGAGGGGAGCAAAGAAAGTTCAGCTGCCAGGCTCAGAATGAAGCCATCTTCCCTTGTGTACTTAGAGATGGCCTTTGTCCAACATCATGTTGATGGCCAGCGGTGCTRGGGTGCAAAAGGTGGCAGTTGGGCTCTTTTGTTTATGGTGAGGCCTTGCTTCCCTTGCCTTAGCGTTGTGCTCCAAGCCCTTTGCTAACCGTGAGCCTTCTCCCTCCTGGGGACAGAGTGGCGGCAGGGCAGGATGGCCCGGATCATCCTGCAGGAYGAAGATGTCACCACAAAGATCGACAACGACTGGAAGAGGCTAAACACCCTAGCCCACTACCAGGTAAGGCTGCCCATGGCACGGAGCAGTGACCTGCTCGTGGAGAAGCTGCGCCTCTCCTCTCCCTCCTCAGCTTGCCCAGAGCTTGGGCCTGGCTTTCCTGACCATGCTGCTTGGGCAGGTACGTGGTCAGGAGCTCTGCAGTCACTTTTCCTGCGTGGTTCCCAGGTTTGTGGTCCTTCTGTTTGAGAAGGCACTGTATGGGGCATCCTCAGGACTCACTGGAGCTGTGTCTTGCCCTGACCTTTTCATRTCCAGGTTTCCTATTCAAACCCCTGTCCCTGAGTTGCTGCAGAGGTAGATGCACAGGTTGTCTTTGTTGGAGATGGAAGCCCYTGCGATGCAGTGCAGTGCTGCTGCAGCCCTCCTGAGCCCCCAGCTGCTTGTTTCTCCCTGGGGGGACACTCGTCCTCCCCCAGCTCTGTGCATCTCCTGGAGTCACGGTCTGCTCATGCCATCTCTGCCTCCAGGTGACTGACGGCTCCTCGGTAGCCCTGGTGCCCAAGCAGAACTCAGCKTACAACATCTCCAACTCCTCCACCTTCACCAAGTCCCTCAGCAGATATGGTGAGTACGTGTGGGGATCTGGACCTTGCTTTCTGGTGCACTGGCCAGGAGGACAGCACTAGGCCAGGTTTCCAAGCTGCGGAAGATGACCGTAATTGAGGCTCACTGGAACAAGTTCCTCCAAACCCCTGAACTCTCCTGCACCATGCAGTGTTTTCCTGCTGGCATGCAAGAGGGAGCAGGTACACTGAGAGTCATCACTCTTTGCAAAGTGTTGGACCCAKTGGAGACAGTCATGTCAGATTGCTGCTGGTAGAGGGATCCCCTCTCTTTTAATGCCCTGAAATCTAATTAAAATAGGCATAGAAGTGCTTTGCACTTCAATGAGCACATTTGAGGGCTCCAGAGAGCTTGCTCCCAATGTGTTTCCAGTGCTGGCCTGGAATATTGTGGTTAGCKCAGACTGTTGCAGGAGGCCAGACTGTGATCCTGACATCTCTGCGCTGGGAGCAGAGCAGGTCTCTGCAGAATCCCTCCTCACACARTGTCACACGACTCTGGCGCCTGTGCATCAGTCGGGATTGAATTTTGCCCATGAGGACAGTCCCCAGCAGAGCTCCCAGTCCACGGTGACACTCTGCACAGCCGAGTTTGGAGSCCAAATCCCATGGCTCGCGTTTCATAGCCGTGACAGGCACTGAAGTCAGCAGAAGGGAAGGGGAGTGGAGGTGGAGCGGAGGTCGGTGGGGTAAGGGGCTTTGCTGTGTGCTCCGTGCCTGCAGAGAGCATGCTGCGGACCGCCAGCAGCCCGGACAGCCTGCGCTCGCGCACCCCCATGATCACGCCCGACCTGGAGAGCGGCACCAAGCTCTGGCACCTGGTGAAAAACCACGACCACATGGACCAGCGCGAGGGCGACCGGGGCAGCAAGATGGTCTCCGAAATCTACCTGACCCGCCTGCTAGCCACGAAGGTAYAGCAGGGAGAGCCGGCACTGCGTCCTGGCTGTGGAATCTGGGTGGGAAGGGTTGGCAAGGCACGTTACCCGGGAAGTGATTGCAATGTTTCTGGTATTAGAAACTGCTTCAGCATGGAAGGAGCTGCGGTCTCAGCCTTCCCGAGCTGGAGTGCTGTCTTTGTGTATCAAAACCTGCAGTGATGTTTCTTAAGTGGAATTTCCTATTTACTCTTTGCACTTTTTGGCACTTTAACTTTTCTCTATATTCTCGAGCAGCTGCTGGACTGCCAAGCAGAGTTGCTCGGGGCAGGTGCCTTGTGCTCTGTATTTGGGATTAAAGCTGCAAAGTCAGTGATGTAGGAAGGGTGATTACCTAGGGCATTTGGCATCACAGCGGGTTCCACTTCTCTCAGCACTGATAAAATCRTCTCTAATGCCGAGCGGGTGCTGTTTGTGTGAGATCACCCTGGAGAGGAGCAGGGGGCTGCRCTGGATTGCAGAGGCTGGTGTCAGTCAGCCCCTCCATGACTCCGAAGTCCCATCCCTTTCTGATGGGACTTTAGGGTTTGTTCAGTTATGTTTATGCTCAGGYTTTAGGTACCTGATGGAACCCAAATAAGCACCTTGAGCCAGCATAAAACCACTGGTGTTGGTGTGTATGGGGATTTTGTTTGTATGCCTTTAGCATGCCAGATCATACAGTGAAGGAGAAATCTCCTCACTGAAGTGTCTCTATTCCACCAAAGATCACTGAGAACTAGTGTGGCTACACGGGCTGTTCTGTGCTCCCGTTCAGGTGATGGGAATAGCAGTGAGACTAAAGCCCAGCCCCAGTACTCGTSTCTCTGCTGGTGCTGGGCACTGCTGAGTGGCCCTTCTCTCTTCCTCCTCTTCAGGGCACGCTGCAGAAGTTCGTGGATGACCTGTTTGAGACCATCTTCAGCACGGCGCACCGCGGCAGCGCGCTGCCCCTCGCCATCAAGTACATGTTTGACTTCCTGGATGAACAAGCTGATAAGCATCAGATCAATGACTACGATGTCAGGCACACCTGGAAGAGTAACTGGTAAGGGAGAGGGGCGGCAGGATGGATAGCTGAAGATGTCACAGCTAGCGGTGCTTCCTGTCCTCAAGAGCACATAACCACATCTTGGTTTCTGGCACTGACTCGGGATAAGAGGTGCCCGTGTCTGTGTGTTTTCGGTGTGGGTTGYGTGCCTTCCTGTAGGAAGCATCCCAGGACTGTCACGCTCCCTCAGCTGCTGCAGCCCTCCGTCCAAGGTGCCACGCTCGCCCTGGCAAGTGCAGTCTGCTCAGGACTGCAGCAGTCTCTCCCCTCACCTTGAGGCAGCRGGGCTGGGCCTTTGGGGCCTCTAGGCTCCTTTGGAGATGCCAGCCTCTGTTCTCGTCTCGCTTGTCCTGAAGGTGTTTGCTGTGATCTCTCCAGTCACTCAGCCGGGCACGCTGTGACAAAGTTAGTGCAAAGCCGCGTGTGCATCCTGCAGAACTTAGCCCGTGGACCTGACCCATCAGCTCTGCTAATTGCTCTGAGGAGCAGGGAGGAGCTGTTTAGGAGACCTCAAGAAGTGTCTGTGAWGGGGCCAGGGCTGGAGTGCACGTTGGCTCCTCCTGCACCACCCACCCTCAGCATTCCTCCTTTCTGCTGCCTCACTGATTTCATCTCTCTGATCTTGCCGTTACTGGAGATGGGGATGTACATTCCCGTGTCTGGCATTTGTTAAATGGCAGCCAAATTGCTTTTGTATAGTTCAGTAACTGTTGGCAATTAGCAGGGCAGGGAAAAAAAACATTTTTAAATGGAGATGTGAGAGTGCAGAAGTGCTTGGAACTGATTTATACCTCTGCTTGCTATATTAAAAGAAGGAGCGAAAGGCAACGGAGGGAAAAAAAAGCCCCATTCCGCAGGGGCTGGGCAYGCAGGCTCCTGCATGCTAATGCCTCTGCTTATCTCTGGGTGCTAATTCGATGTGTGGAGCTAATTTCTTGAGGCCATTCCCTTCACAAATGAAATATGTACATGCACCCGGTACCCTCATTAGGAAAGTCCTGGGGAACGAAGTGTGTTTTGTCTAAGATAAAAGCATTCGCTGAGTGTTGCTGCTGAAGGGTGACAGATCTGAGCGCGCTTTAATGGGAGGAGGCCCAGAAATGCTCCTGGGAGAAGAGAGGGGCTTGAGGATGGGGCATGGAGCCATGAAGAGTGGCATGARTAGAAGTTAGGGGGAAACATCCAGTGTGTGGCTGGCCGGGAGACCCAGTSCCTCTACAACTGAAAGATTCATCATCTAATATCTGACACTGCCTAAATTCTCCTCTTCCAGCAAGCGTGCTAATGAATCCCTTGCAGAGCCCCATTAATCCCCTCCTCCAGCATGGGAAATGTGTGAAATGCCACAGGGCGTTTTAGACAGAATTACTGATGTGAGAAAGGGAGGTTTGGCTCGGCAAGGGTTGTTTAATACGAGTGGCTCCTCGGAGAAGCCAGAGGCCCTCAGTGCCCTCGTTGGCCTTTGGAAGCGCTGGCGGTGCAGAGGAATTTCTCACTGCATCCTGTGGAGTGCTGCTCTCTGTGTGTAACAGAGACCATGTATGGGTGGACAGAGGATGTGGTATCACAACGGGACACAGGTGAACTCGGATTGTTTGTGTCCGTGGGGACCTGGGAAAAGGAACCCACTAAATTCTGAGGCCTCAGGAGCAACTCTTCTGCAATTTGAGGTCGGTGTGCCAGTGGTAGTGCTTGGTTCATGTGCTGATGCCCGTTTCTTTCTTCCCTCAGTCTACCTCTACGTTTTTGGGTGAATGTGATTAAGAATCCCCAGTTTGTGTTCGACATTCACAAGAACAGTATTACTGATGCCTGCCTATCCGTGGTGGCTCAGACATTCATGGACTCCTGCTCAACTTCTGAGCACAAGCTAGGAAAAGACTCTCCCTCCAACAAACTACTGTATGCCAAGGACATTCCCAACTACAAGAGCTGGGTAGAAAGGTGAGTAGGCTTGACGGTAGCTCCTTGCTTTACCCACAGGGTTTGCGTTGTACATAACTGGTCCTCTGACGACTCGGCTGTTGGGAAGACTCTCAGCTGTCTGAGGGGGGACCATACTAACCCTGGTGGAAGGTGACCCTCTTSTCTGGGAGGTGATGCCTTCTTGTAATTGCCTCTGGAAGGAGTTTGCAATGACTGTTTGACAAGGCCGTTTGTGGCTCGCTTAAGGGATACTAAAAACAACTTCCATTCTTGGGTAGTCTGATGTTTTCTGTTGTAAAAAGTTATTGTGGTCTGTGCTAGGGAATTGCTAACGTCTTCCTTGATTGCTTTTGAAGTTCTCTTCAAAGTAAGTAGTAAGCCTTGGACTAGAGAAGTGCCTTTTTTATACCATGACAGTACTTGCAGTTTTTGCTTGAGATGATTGAAAATTACCGTTTCCCATCTCTCCTCCATCTGTACATCTCATCTGGGATCCTGATGAGACCACATGTTCTGAGACCGTATCTGGGCTGCTGTCAGTGTGCAGAGGAGCAAGGAAAGAAGCAGGTCCCCCAAATTCTTCCRACACCCTTCATTCGCTGTTAGCTGATGAGACTCATCCCTTTGTCCCACTGAATTAATGCAGAGCTAAAGGYTCGGGATTTGAATGCTACTGATTGCAAATTGATACTCTCAGGCATGATGCTGTGTTTAGCTCTATCCTTTTGGGAAAGACACCTAGGAGAYGTCCTACAAAGTCCTTCAAACAGACCTCCTGTTAAAATGTTACCACGTTGCAAAATGGACTCTATGAACGTTCTGGTTGCTGATACCCTTGTGCTGACCAGTTGTGCTCTAGGTCATGCACACCGTCTTAGTAATGATCCGTAGCAAAACCAGATTAAAGATGCCTAAACAATAAAAAGCTTCATATTCTTTGGATTGAACTTTGTAGCCTAAATCATGTTCTTTGGATGTTTGCCTGTACAGTTGGGTTTTTTTTTGTTGCGCTGTTGGCATGCCTGGTGCTTTGCAGGCAGGTACAAAGACAAGAGTTCTCCTTAGACGATGGTATGATTTGGATTAAAGGAAAAATGTCCCTGAAATGGACAATGAGGGGTAAGATGAGAGATGGAGCTGYGTAAGTGAGAAGTTCTTTGGAGAGAATTGGAAGGAGTTTTGGAGTGTGGTGCCTTAGGAGCATCACAGCCTTCACTGCCTGTAAGCCTAAGGTGTATTTCTCTGACCTTGCCATCTCTATGACAAAAATACTCCTCTCCTTGTATGCCCAGAGAGAAAAGTGTAGAGCTATTCTGGAGCAATGCATTGGTCTAGACGTGCTGTGTCCATGGGCATGAGGTGGGAGATCTCGGTGGTGGCAGATGTTGCTGCCCTCGCTTACCAGGGTGTGGGAAGGTGCTCGGATATGCCGCTGCCGAGGGTGCAGTGGGGTTCTAGAGGTAGCAGAGCAGGAGGGTAACGCTGTGTTGGGCAGAATGTGACTTCCCGTTCTGGCAAAGCGACTGCATTTCCCACTTCTCATCTGCTCGGGGGTTTCACTGAGTAATTGGTGTTTCTGTCTTTAGCATATTTATAATTGCCAAGCTTTGCAGAGGCAGGATGGGAGCGATGCGAGGGTGGCTGAGTGGGACTGGTAGTTGCAATAAAAGGTCTGTCTGCCACCTTGGATCAGGCACCAGCTGAAGAAAGGGCRTCCTGCCAGTCAGTCTGAGGCATAAATAACATGTGAAAGGGCTTAGAAGGTGGGAGAACCTGGGGAAATCCAAAGGGATTGGTGCCAGGATCGCTGCTGCGCAGGGACTGGTAGGTGTCTGCTGGAACAGTTAGTCCTCACTGTCATCTTGGTTCATGCAAGCCATACATTTGTCTRTTGAAAAATGGTGGTTCCCTGTCATCCTTTGTGTCGTGATAAAACTGGCAACATACAAATCCTTTTCACCCGGAAATTTTGGTATGGCAACCACAAAAGCTTTCTTCCTCAGCGGGAATATGGGAATATGGAATCATTATGTGATGAGTCCGTATCTACCCTAAGTCCACCTCTTGAGAGACCTTTACCTGCAGTGACCTGCSTAAAAGTTAAAGGTTGGCCAGGAGGATGAGATTAATGAGATTTCTTTGCTAATGAAAGCTGACTGGAACTAAGAAATCTTGCACTTTTTGTCCCTCCTGTGCCTCYGGATAGAGGGAAGGAGTGCTGACTTGGTGAGAAATCTCCATGTGTGTTATCTTGAGCAGCCTAGTGGATTGYTTGATGCCTGATTTAGTTAGAGATCCTCAGCTTGGGCCATGACTCTCCTTTTTTCTGAAACCCTCTGAAAATATCCGGGATATCTTTCTCATCATCTTCTTGGTATAGCTGAATTTCTTTGCTTAAAAAAAAAGACAAAAATCACAACTGCCTGAGTATTTTATCACTAGTTGAATTCAGCACCATGAGCGCTAGGGAATCTCATGTTCCTCAGATTGTCTTGTTGCTATTGCACATATTCAAGTGCTTTAACCATGTTTCACCTCACCTGATCAGCTGATGATGCTAATGATGCTAATTGCTGTACCAGAAAGCTTACTGAGTTGTCTGAGTCTCTATTTCCAGCTGATGGGATGGAGAAGGCTGGTTTGCTGTGAAGAGACCTCCTTTTTCCATAGAGGACTGTGGATCCAAGCCTGGTTCCTAAGGGACCTCAGTCTGTCCCCTGGCTTTGCAGATGTTGTTGTCATGGCTGGGGCCTTGCTTGTGCCCTGGCCATGGGCAGTGTGTGCTGCCCACGCTGGGGAGGGACTCGTCACCACCGCGCCAGTGCGTCCGCTTGTGCCGTGCTCCCGGTGCGCTGGGGTCCTGAGGCTTCCCTCCAGCTCCCTCCAATTTTGAYTGAACAATATGTTCCACTACGATCCCGGATCCAATATAAGCTGTGTTTGGATTGCCCTGTGTTTGCTGATAATATGAGTGAGGCGGCTGAGGGATGGGAACACTCATCTTAAGGCGTYCTAGGGAATTTAAAGTAGTGCCTTGCTTGTAGTAACCATCACAGAGGAGTGAGAAAAGCAGGAGAGCACCTGGCCGAAGCAGTTCAGCCCAGGCATGCCCTAGGCCTCTGAACTGATGGAGTCAGATTCTGTTGCCCATGGTTTATGGTGTCACAGAAATTTCTGCAGACCTTGGTTTTCACTAAAAACCAAAGCTGTTAGTAGCTTTTCAGCGTGTTAACCCTTGCRAGTCCCTCAGGCTCCAGTAATAGGCTCTGTCTGAGTGCCTGTTMCTGGGGCAGATGTGACTGTACAGAGCTCAGAAGGCATGTTTAAATGCAAGGCTTTGATGTGAAGTTGCCTCGTGTTCGTGCACTGAATATGTCACTGAATTTGAAATGTCATCGCTGGCTTCAGTGACATACTAAACTCAGGAGAGCAATAACAAACCCTCACATGGTGCTGCAGGCGTGGACGGGGGGAGGCTTGGTGGCAACACGCGGGGGCACAAAGGAGGGAAACATGGTTTGGAGGAGGGTGGGAAATTCCTTAGGAGCGTGGGCAGTCGGCCTGYGACCTGCGGCTTGGCCCTGTGGCACTCGTGACACAGCGAAGCACTCGGAGACCCCTCGGTGCATGGCAGGACTATAGGGACTATAGGGAGCGAGTGCCGCACGTGGCCGCTCGGGGAGCGGTGCTCCTGGCGCGGCGTGGCCGGAGGGGCTCATCCCGCTGCCTCTCCCTCTCTGACACGCTGTTCTGTGTCCCCGTCCCTCGCAGATATTATGCAGATATTGCTAAAATGCCAGCAATCAGCGACCAGGACATGAGCGCGTACCTGGCGGAGCAGTCGCGGTTGCACCTCAGCCAGTTCAACAGCATGAGCGCGCTGCACGAGATCTACTCCTACATCACCAAGTACAAGGATGAGGTAAGCCGTGGAGGTGGGGGTGAAGGAGGGGTCCAAGCTGGTCTGCGAGCCTCATCTGTTGTCCTTGGTTTCCGCATTACTCATCGTTTTCCTACAGAAGTGCACCCTGTGGAACGCGGGTGGGGAACGGGTTCCGTGGTCCAGCGGGCCTGGCGGGGGGTGTAAGAGGGCCTGCCCTGGGGGTGTMAGAGCCTCTTGAGCCATTGGCTTCGTGGTGGGGATGGACGAGCACCCCGGCTCGTGCTGCGGTGCCCATCTTAACCCCTGGCGCTTGGTTTCGCGCCTGGCTCGGGGTGGACGTTCAGACGGGTGGAGATGCTGCCGCAGGGTGAAGTCAGCGGCKATGGGGGCTGAGGGAGGGGGGACGTGGTAAGCGGCTCCCACCCCGTTGCTGCCGCCTCCTGACCCTCRGCTCTCCATCCTCTGGCCGGTGCGGGCTGCCCAGCCAGCTCCTCTGCTGCCTGGCGTGCAGCTCCCCTGCCCGGGCCCTTCCTGAGCGCGAGGGCAGGGTTCAGTGCCGTGTTTGCGCAGTAAGTGATGAGGGAAACACCCATTCCTCCTCTGYGGCCCGAGCAGCCGCCCCGCCAGCCCTGCGGGGCTCCCAAGCCGGCAGCGTTAGCTCAGCGCTGCGGAGGAGCCGCGGCTCGGGGAGGGAGGCGGCGTCGGCTCCGCTCCCGGGGGCTGCTGGAGGGTGTGGGGGCCCCTTTCCTTGCAGACGTTTTTAGGAATGGTTAAACCCCGCTCTGTCGTGATTTAGACAGATGAACTTTGTAAAGCACCGCTCCAGCCCACACCCTGCATCTTTTTATTAAAGCGATAAAATCTATAACTACCCTAAAATACGGGTCTGCACACATAGCATGAGAATACAGATTTTATTTCCCAATACAGCTGCCTGGCGGCTGTGTTTGAGCAGCAGCTTGCTCCGGTGCCATCTCCTCCCCGCTCGCGGGGGACCCCAGCTCCGCTGCGGGCGAGGGCTGAGGCTGCGCAGGGGCGGCGGGTGCCGTCCTGGTCCGCCTTGGACCCACAGCGATGCCCAGGGGTGCTCTGCAGGCACCAAGAGCAGGGCCGTGGTGACACCCAGCTCGCCCCCGGGAACGGGGAGCGTCCCATGGAGCCCTACGAGGTAGGTGGGCACTGCAAAGCCGTGGGAAAGGAGCAGCGGTTTGTACCTGCTCTGCTCATCCCTCAGCCCTACGGTGCYGGTTCCTCCACACAGAAGGTCCCAGGAGCCTTAAACCAACTATCGCCCCAGTGCAAGAGCGGGGAGGGGACAGGGTGGCAGTGCCGAGCTGCTCTTCGGGGACGCAGGTCKGGTTCCTGCCTCTCGCTGCAGCCTGGCATCTGTTGAGTGTCTCAYTGCTGCCCGCTCTCAGAGCAGCACAAGAGTGTTCACAGCTCTCAGGAACTTCTTTTTATTATTTGTAATGGGATTAATAAATCGCAGCTGTTCCCTTTGTTTGTTTTCATTCATTAAGCACAATTATATGCAGCCCAATTGCACCCTCTTTGATGCAGAATGGGAGAGAATAATTTTTCCTGTTGTTCAGTGCAATAATATGCTGTCATTGGCTGTGAATGAAAATCRTAATTAATTTTCATTTGGGTACTTGCGTCTTGGTAATCAGTGGTCCTGGCTCCTTAYAGCAGGTGACAAACCTGGGTCTGTCTTTATCCTTGGCACAGATTCCCTTCTACTGTATTGTTTCCGTAAGGATGAGATAAGAGAAGTCCAAATAAGCGCAAGGGAAGGTTGTGAATCTTTCACCACCWGAGCTCCGTAATATGGAGCTGTCTTGTTGGGAAAGGCAGAGGAGGTGGGTGGTGGGAATAGACTCCTGCTCCAGTTCTTGGACCCGTCTCCTTTGACTCCAGCTCGGGCACCTTTAAGACACGCGGCGTTTGCATTTCTGCTGGTACTGCTGTAGTTATTGTGTTCCCTGTGCGGCAGGGGGGTGGCAGACCCCCGCCGGGGGCAGTCGTGGCAGGGGAATGACTCTGAAGGCCGATTATAGGGGCAGCATCCCTGAGCGCCTGCAGGTCGGGCAGCAGCGCGGGGCTGTCACTGCGCAGGGCAGTGTCTCTGGCGTGCCTGGCTCCCTGGCCTGCTGCCATGGGACTTCTCCCTGCCCTCGGAGCTGGCACCCAGTGCCAGGGCGTTTGGCTTCCCCCTGGCTGGAGCAGGGCAGTGGGCGCTGCCCTCCGTGGCGCTCCATCCGCCCAGCCCTTTGCAGGTGATCCTGCTTGCCTGCGGCGCGGAGCTGCTCCCGCTGCACGGGGCACGGTCCTGTCCCGGGGCACGGTCCTGTTCCAGGGCGCAGTGCTGTCCCGGGGCGTCCTGCGGAGCCGTTCCGTGGGCTCCGCGCGACCTCCGCGCTTGGAGGACGGGCCCTGCGAGCCGGCGGGCGCTGCCGCGGCCGCGCTTCATCACGGCGGGCGCCTTCCCCATTACCAAGTTACCTGTAGGGCTCCTGATGGACCTCGCCTGCCTCCCAGTCAGTCTATTAATTATATAACAGTTTGTTTCCAATTATGCAGCCAATGAAATGGTTAATCAAGTCGCCTTTGACGGATGCCTTGATATTTAATTGCAAAAAATTTGCTCTCTCGACTAGCTCACCCAAGGAGATGAGATTTCTGTCGGGCTGGGTTTTTTTCTTTTTTACATCAGCTTTTCTGCTCTGCCGGCAGGGCGTTAGTGAGAGCAGCCTCCTGACTGCTGGCAGGGCCACTACCCCTTCGTTTTGTGCTTCATTACTCCCTTTGGCCAGCCTGACTCTCGTCCTTCACCTTCCTGCCCCAGGTCCTTCCCCTGGGCCTCTGAGAATGGCAGTGTCAGGGCAGGGGGGACGGTCCCTCCCGCCCTGCGAGCCCTCATCGCAGCTTTGGGATGCCGTTCCTTTGGGAAGCGATGATTTACACGGAGGAAATCCATCCCCTGGCGTTTCTGGTAGCGCGCTCCTTGCGTAGCGCTGGGGTTTTGCTGCTGACAGCGACCGAAGCCCTGCGGCCTCGTAACATCTSCCCGTGCTCGGGTGCCTCTGCAGGGCAGCCGGGTCCTCTCTGGGCCTTTGTAGCTTCCTTGGGAATGTGGCTCTCCRGGGAGGTCGGGGCGGTGCTGGGTCCCGGGTGGCGGCGTGGGGGTGCTGGGAAGGTTCTGCTTTCCAAATGGGGAAATGGGCCCTGTGTTTGAGCCTGGGCAGCTTTGGTTTCTCCCTGGCTGCACCCAGCAGCTCCCTGGTGTTGCTGCAGGAACGAACTCGAGCTGCTTCTCATGGGACTCACATCCCGATGAGCCCCTGTGCTGCTCTCTTGTGTAAGAGATGGGGAACTGGGCACGGTTTGGGTTGCAGGATGCCCTTTCTCACCTTCTCTTCCTCCTCCTCTGCCCCCCCAGATCCTCGCCGCCCTCGAGAAAGACGAGCAGGCCCGGCGGCAGCGGCTGCGGAGCAAGCTGGAGCAGGCGATCGACACAATGGCCTTAAGCAGCTGAAGAGGCGGCGGCGGCCGTGCCAGCTTCGCGAGCGGCGCCGGGGCGGGAGCGCCGGGGCCGGCGAGCG
>PTEX01000079.1:2579858-2641805 GCA_003342815.1 Eudromia elegans
AMCYKGCAGCTCAAACACCAGCAAAACCTCTGCACCCAYCAGCCTCAACCCTTTTCTCTCCTCCAGGAGCCCTGTTTCCTCTTCCCACCTGAAACAAATACCACCACCACAAGCACAAAAACTGAGCAGGTTCAACCAAACCAGTCATAGCCTCCCTCAACCCATTATCTACTCTAGGGTTCACCCCTTAGATCTGCCYATTGCCCTCCTTGCTCACCCTCGGTGGGGTTCTCACCCCGACTGCCTCAGACTGTAGGTACCCTGTTGCCCTCCCCTCCATGTGAGCTGCCTCTTTGCGAGGAGGTCGGTGAYCCCCTCAGCCGAGGTCTCTGATGAGCCTCAGAGCTGCTCAGTATCACAGTTATGTCCCAGCACCACCCTAGCAAGCCAAGTCGGAGCAGGAAGGTTGCTCGAGTACAAACGGAGGGTGAAGCCACAGCTGTGACCAGTTCAACCAGGCTCTTGCCTTTGGAGGCAGAGCCAAGGCTGCCCCCGAGCAGGAGCCCTTTCTCATTCGGTCTCTGCGCTCAGAGCCTGAATGGGACGGGCTACAAATGCACGTGCTGCTTATCAAACAGGCGGCCCCAGATTAAACACGAGGCAGGACGTCAGCAGCTGCACATCACGTTTCTRCCCCATCAAGGAGGTCACCTCTGTCACCGATGCCCTGTCCCCATGACCGTCTGAAAAGCAAGGGGAACTAATACCTTAGTGTTGCCCAAGCAATATATCTGATTGGCAAAAACTGTTGTGGAGAGTACAGCTTGGAAGCAGATGAGAATACGATCTTGAAGATATAAACCTCTTTTCTTCAAGTTTTCTCTTTTCTCTCTAAGGTTCATTTCTTTCCCCTTCATGAAGGTGGCTAGCCAATAGCAACACTAATCAGATATATAATTCTGGTATGGCTACCTCCATAAGAAGACCTTCACCAATTCTTTTAATCCTCTTAGCATGCTCTAATTCCCAAGAGTATGAAAACAGCTCTCAGGTAGTCTTTGTGGGTGAATTTTGGGGGCTGACACCAAGGAAGGGGAACAGCAAATGGCTTTTAGCATATGGTTGCATTTAGAGGTTGCAGACATGGGACACCGAGATGGCATTTTCTGAAGGCAAGCAGGAAATGGCTTTTTCCCCATGAAAAATGTCTGCTAGCATTGATCCATTGAGCTCTTTATGCTTTGGTCATTAAAAGAAAAAAAAMMMATTTCTTAAAGAACTGCTGAAGTTTGAACAAAACCAGTTCTTTCTGAAGAGCTCTTCTGAAGTAGAGAAGAGAGCAGAGGCAAATGAGTTACRGAGAGCCCTCCACCATGCACACTAACCTTCACCCCATGTAGGCTGAGGCCTCCCGTGTTAATGAGGGCACATGTCACCTGCTGAGGGGCCTTTGAGGAAAAACACTGAGAACAAGAGTGATTCTGTGACCCAGAATCCTGAACAGATGCTCATGAAATCCAAGTCCAAGTCCTGACATAGCTATATGACCACAATAAGACCCAGTATACAGCTGGGCTGTGTATACTGAATCACTATGAATAAGAATCTCTCCCTCAATACTCATCACCTTAGCTAGGGACTAGTTATTTGCTGAGCCAATWAAGTGCCTTGAAAATAATAATCAGAAGTCTCACAACTAAGAGTGGCGTTTATTCATCCCAATACAAATTACCTAGTTCCAAAAACTGAATAAAAGATCATAATAACCAACAGAGATTGAATTGGACAGTTCTGCTGGACTAACTCTCAAATGAGGAACTCTTACACAATGTAAAGTGTTTGTGTTAATAGATAACAGCTAGACAGATAGCTCACATACAGTGAATCAATGCTCTGTCATTTTCTTTAAAAACAGATGTGTTTAAGAAGAGTCCTGCTCAGCAAAAAGTATCAAATTTAAGGAAGAAAGGATTTCAGGAAGATGAATAGGAAGGGATAGCAAGCTGGATATTAGCCCAGGAAAACCTCAAATGGTGCTGACCAGTCTCCTTTTGATTGTGAATTAGGGTAAAGTCTTAAAGCACCTCTAGGCAGTTTATGGCATGATAAAGTCAGCAATAGAAATTAAGCTGAAGTTCTTCCTGCCACTTACTATGGGAGCAAATGAGGTCTCCATCRGCAAACGGAGAGCATGAGCCCCCTGATAGAGATCACTGAGGGCCGGAATCACAAGGGCTCAAAGCGCAAGCAGATGCACCCAGGCTGCTCCCCTCCTGCCCCAAAGCCACCCCACCGTGTCACACTCCCCCAGGATCCTGCAAGGACCACAACAGACCTCCTCCAGTTTCTCTTGCACAGAGCCCACCCACCAGGGAAGGGAACACATTTATCATSTCTTACACTCACCCTCATGATGATCAACACTGCAGAGCTCAGTCTTATCCAGATGGCTGAAGAGCTCACTCTCTTCTCATCATGCTTTATTAATTGCACCTGTGTATGTCTTAAAATCACACAGAAGTGATTCTGGCTGTGATCAAGGCCTAGGTTGGTGAAAATGGTGCATTTAGGTTTCCTCTACAACTCTGCCACAAGCTCCCCAATAAATCYTGGTCAAATCAATTAAATCTTTTTGCTAGCTTTGCACGATAAAGTTGGCAGCTACTCTTCAGGAGGACTGCAAAGCTTAATTCCCTACTGGGAAGCATGGTCCTCAGCTGGATGGTGATAAAGAAGTGCCAAATATTATTATTAATTTAGCACAGCTAATTTGTTGCACTAAAATTAGAGTGAAATCTCAGGACCAAAGTGCAGAGGGTGGTTCCAGCTAGATTCATGGTCCTCCATCCACTACGAATCACTCAGAGGGTATCAGGTATCTACCATGAAGTCATCAGGACCCATTCTAATTTGCTAATCATTTCTTGAGGGATGGTAGGGATTGATTTGCAATAARGTTTCATGAGTGTCACTGATCTCGTATGCAAGCCTGGATTATCTGCAAGGCTCTGACAGTAATACTGAGTAGGGGGCAAGTGCTCCAACAACCAGGCAGTCCTTGAGAAGGATTATTAGCCAAAGAAAACCCACAATCTCTTGCAGGGAAATGTGTTACTAGTGTGTGTTTATTTATCAGCTGCTGGAATACATTGTGAGGAGACAAAAGGTACCAGGAGGCAGGTAAATGAACAGCCTTCAGTTGTGCCATTAATTCCTAGGGAGCAAGAGGAAGAGTTTACCAGCAAGCTTGCCAGCTGTGAATGACTAACTCAGCTTTCTGAGAGAGGCCAGATCGCTCATCGCCCCGTCCCAGGCTCCCTCAGCAGGGCCAGGGTCCATGTTCCCCAACACCCATTGCCGCTTCCTCTCTTGATAGTCAGCCCCACGCAGAAGAGAAGACCAGCACCCTCCTCTCCCATATCAGAAGGTGTTTTCACATCAGCCAAGGCAGARCTGTGCCATTAGAGCGGCTGGGTTCCCGGAGCAGCCGTTACCCAGGATATTGACACCCGCTTCTCAGCCCCAGGGTGCCGTGGTCAGCCCCTGAAACCAGCACGGCAAAGCTGGTGCYCACACAGGCCCCAGGAACCCACCTGCTCTTGCACTCACCGCTCCGGCACCGCCCAGGGCTTTTTCCATCCRCCCTGGCTGCAGGGCGGCCCTTCTGACATAATGAAATTTCCAAGCCCCTTTGTGTTCTCAACGCATTATCCGCCGCTAGGGACACCCGGCCGGAATTAATCTAATTCCAGCCAGCTCTCTAAGGTCCAGGACATGCTGTCCATGGAAAAACAACACACGCCAGAGAAACAAAAAGTGAGAGACTACCTGGCTGCCTTTTATAGACTTCTCAGAAGAAGCAGACCTTAGCCAAACCTGAGCGTTCACATCGCTCCTTCACTTACGGAAGGCAAGTTTGTTGAACGCCTGGATTCTTTTCAGCCCAATAGCCGAATCTCTGTATTTGCAACCATAGCGCTGGAATAACTATCAGGGCCCAAGCCAATACCCACTGGAGTAAATAGGGGAAGCAGGTGCCAGAGGCTTTTTTAGATAGAGAACAGTAATTCTTTGTACCTCTCTTTCTGTGGGTTGCTGGACTGCTTTTGGGACGCCACCCTGAGCCACATGCAAAACAATTCCTGGATAGACATTTCCACCAAGGATCTCAGCATGCTTTCCAAATATTGAGTTTCCCAGTATCTGGGTCATATGGATAATAAGATTTCTGTTTAGGGAAACCAAGGTGGGGGATGTGCTAAGACTATTCAAGGCCTTTCCAAGAACAAGCTGGAGAAACAGGAAGAGGAAAGCAATACCCTTATACAAAGAAGGACCTGAGAGACCAATGGGAAGCATGTCCAGTRCCTTCTCTTTATGCCTGCCAACCATCCAAAGCACAAGCCTTGTGAATCCCCTCTACTAAACYCCTGCCATAATGCTGCTATTGCCTCCAAGCGCTGGACATTGGCTGCTTTGACACTGACTGCCAAGGGAGATGCCCCTTCTTCTGCCATATAGCCCACGCGAAGGAGCCCTATCGCTCTGTTTGTTCTGGAGCAGACAAAACAGTATCTGTTAAGCTGTGAAGTGCTTCAGTTTCTGTCTTCCTCGCCCTGCTGCCTTCCAGGTGGCCACATTCACCTTAGTTTTCTCTCCCGCTCAKAATGGTTATGACTCCGATACGAGCCGAGGAATTGCCCGACATGCAGCGGTGCAAGCAAGACGAGAGCACGGCCCTCCCGGCGCTCGCGTGTCGTTGATGCATTTCACCCCCGTTTGGCGTAACGCCTTGGCCGGCGGCGCTCAGCGGCGATGCAGACGCTGCCCGCCCTCTGCTCCTGCTGGCCGGAGCCTYCTCGGATGTTGCTGTAAACCGCACGCTGCTCAGATAGCAGGCCGTGGCTCAGCAAAACGCGGGCCAAAGCACACACGCTCCCTGGGGCAGCCCAGGTGAGCTGATGAAAGCCTCCTCACGGGGCCCAGCAGCTCATCCAGCCTGAGCTATGGACAAGAGCAAGTACTTACACGGGCTTTGAGTCATTCCGACCACAAAACCATCAGAAACGCTCGGGTAGGGACTGCGGCAAGGACTGAAGGATCTGCTCCAGCTGCAGGGAGCCCTGCCRTGAGCTGGCGGAGCAGGTCTGAGTGCGCACCTGTAAGATGCTGAGCACCAACTAGTTGCAAACCCTGTGACAGAGGAACATCTGGTCAGAAGAGCCACGAAGTCCCATTCCTGTAGCTGCATGCAAACACACACCAGGTGTAAATGCCAGGATTTTCTTCACAACATCTGTTTTTCTCACAACACATATCTTCAAACTAAWCTCCTCCCCACCAGAAATTAAAAGCCACTAAATAAAAGCCACAAAAACACTAAGGTCCCAGAAGCAACAATCAAGAGAAGCCAAGGACTTGGCAGGATCTGGGTCCCTGCCTTAGCTGGGTCTTTTTTCCCTGGATAACCCATGCCAGTCACAGTCCTTGGCTTGTCCTGAAGTCAGTGGGAGCTCARTACAGCCCATTCTTTAAAAGCAACGTCTCTGAATAACAAGAAAACGAAGCATGGCAATTACTGAAGTGAGTGAATAACAAGTTTCATAGGTGCTGTCAGTAGGGGAGAAGGAAAATCCCAGCCTGCTCCAGACTGCTTTCTATGTGTGTTGGCAGGTTCTTGGTRTTTCTCCACGAGAGAAAGGGCAGGTTCAAGCCAAGCGCCTGTGTTACAGAACGTCCAGGTTTACAKAAGTGCAAGAGGCCCAGGGTAATTATTAACGCTAGCTTATTGCCACTGGCTTTGTGCTGGAGTCACCTGGTTGTTTAGATTAAATGTACAGCGGTCGTTTGGACAAGGAGAAGACTCCCAGCACTGGGATCCAGTGGAAAGAGCCCCCTGGAGAGGGCAGGAGGCCGATGCCAACACTGCAGGGTCTGAACTTCAATGCTGCTCCGGGGAGCCAGGTTTGACAGCTTCCATAGCAGCCCCTGCTCCAAAGACCGGTTTGCCTTTCATGGGCTTCARTCTCCCAAGTTGCCTATGAGTTGCCAGTGGAAAAAGCCTGGGGTGACACAGGGRTAGGGGGAGCAGGATCAGTTCCAGGCAGCTTCATGGGTGAGTCCCAAGTCAGGCACACTGGCAGCAAACCCTCATTTCTCTCTCTTTGGCCTCTTTTCCAAAGGTGGACATTATCAGCGCAACCTGACTTTATCTCATGTCCCGTCTTTACCTTTCTTTCCTTATCTAATGTCTCACTTAGATGTCCTATCACTCTTTGCCTTCTATAATCTGCCGTGCATTATTGATGTGTGGTCCGTGCCACTGTCTGGGGCAAAGGAGATTTGGGGCTTCTTGGTTCTGCTCCCATTTTCTCTCTGCTTTACTAAGTCATCTCGGACACATCACTCCACTGGTCTCCATGTAACCACAGGTCACAGAAACCATGTTTTCATGAAGGGAAAAATCACATTCTTCTTTTTCTCACTGCTTAGTCCTTRCCTTAGCCAACATACCCTTCCCAGATGACAGCTCCTTACTTCCCATACTGCTTTTTCACCATTAGCACCAATGAATAGAGGCTTAAACCAGCAATTGCCAATAAAACCTTTTCAAAACACAGCAGGAACAAGTGCTGTAAAACAGATCACAATCATCATGCAATGGACGTAACACTACATATGTGTCCATTCACACTTCCAAAACCCAGTTATAGAGATCTTAAGTCAATGAGACTAAAGCATATTCATAACGATGCCATGCTGTGTTTTGCCACACAGACTTGCTGAACCAGGGACATAGTAAAGGTATCATCAGTTGTGGCATCGAACATACATTTGTCTTCAAGTGCTTAATCAGGTTTAAGGTAAGGCCACATTCATACCATGAGTCAGCAAGACCTATAGCAAGGCCCAGGCAGGCAAGTTATTCTACAAAAGCAAAACCCAAAAACTTCATTTGGACATTTCAATGTTTTTTGCAACAAACCTCTGAAAAACATCAGTTTTCATGCATAACTAACCCTCCTTTCACAACAAATACAGCTCTAATAAAATATAGTCTTTTGAGCAAAATACTGCMGTGTTTACATAAACTTAAATTTCCTTGAAAATAAGCATTACTTAGCCAAAAAATACTCCACATAAATCACACTCAGAAGGTGTACTTAAAAGAGAAAAAAAGAAGAAAAGAAAGAGAGAAAGAAAGAAGTTCTTCATGGAAAATATTCCAGGCTAAAACGTAGCTTAGATCTTAGGTTTCTCTGCTGATGTGCTCCAGCAGCAGAGCAGACTTTTTGGGTTAATTCGCTTCAACTCTGAGAAATTGCCTCTTGCAGAGAAATAGCAACTTCTGCCCTAAGTTTCTTGCAGGGTGAATTTCACAACGTTACAGCAATATCAGAACTCCARATGAGATGGGGAGGAGACTGAGGCACTGCTTAAAATAAAGCAACTGGTTTAACACAGAATGTCAATAGGGTGAGAACAGAAGGGAATTGGAGATCTTCTTGGTGCAAGCTTGCTAAGTAAAGCATGGACACAGCTAGCAGTTTAGCACTCAAAAAACGACTGCCCTTGGGTTTCTGATCTTCGTGCTACATCTCAGGAGGTAACACCACCACGAGGAGTGAACAGAGCTTTCCCTGACACGTCCTTCAACCTTCTTGACAGACCCATAGAGATTTTCTTAGAAAAAATAATCAAGTATTTGGAGCTACTGGGGGTTTTTTGGTGGTTGTGCTTCAGGGAGCGACATTTAATGCCTATGTGCCCATTAGTAGGCCCATTAAACTCATTCTTGCTGGGAGAAGATCCGGACTCTCCGCACTATGGCTTCAGTGTTGATTCAGGAGGGATCCTAATGCCACTAACACTGCTGGATTCTTCTTCCAGTGGAGGCCAAGCAACCAAGTGCACAACGCAAGAAGACTTGGCCCAGTTTGTGGATCCCAAGAGCAGCATGTTCGTGCTTGTATTCTTAGGAATGGGAAGCAATGGTGTTTGCAGGATGTGATGCCTTCTTCTCCGGCCTGAAGCATCCTTCATACCACAAAAGCCCCATGTCACCCTTTCAAACACAGGATTTATAGAAGAGCTAAACAAAGCTCCTTGGCACCAAGAACTCTGCCATACTGAGGCTTTATTTCACCATCTAATCCTCTGACTGCTGTTGTTATCGCTTGCTTCTTCCATCCAAGGATTGCATAAACACAGTATTAAGCCCCATGTCATCCATGTTTTATGAGAAGAACCGAGGCACTGGGYGAGCGAGTCCTCTGCCCTGGGTCACAAGGTGAGTCACAAGCACAGCCSCGGCTTCTCAACGCTTCCTCCCTCACACTGACCACCAAAGCTTGAATTTCCTCAAAATCTGGTGGCCCTAATTTGTCAAGCACCGTTTCCCTGTGGCTGCAGGCCTGTTCCCCAGCAGGCAGAAACCACCGAAGGTATTGGGACACAGGATTCCTCACATGGGGAAGGTCTTTGGAGTCACCTTGAGAGCTGTCCCGTCGTCTCCCTGTCACCTGAAAGCTACGTCTAGGTGAATCACAATTTCAAGCACTAATGTCTTGGTTAAAGAACTGGCTACAAAGGAAATTAATGAATAATAATTTCAAAAACGGGACTTAAAATTTCCATTTTCATTTTATTGTCAAAGTAAATATATTTTTTATGAAGAACAAAAGAAAATATACAGAATTGTAACTTATGTACACTGGTTTTATAGGTATTTTTGTTTCCAATTTACACAAATTTTGATACGTTATTAAAAGATATTTTATATAGATATGCATCTATGTACAGTTTTATTTACATACATTCATAGGATGTGATATAAACCAGTCAATAGATGATAGTTCATTTATATTAATTTCTAGAGGACAAAAGGAATGCATTCGCTTTAGCTAGACCTACTGCTCTTACATACAACATGGTCTCCTGCACTACCTAGCGCTAGAATTGCAGTGTTCTATTTCCCATTTTGTCAACAAAGAGACAAACAGATGTCATCTGCGAATGGAAAGGAAATGCAACGTCCATTATAAAATCGTTCCTAATTACTGAATCCTAATTTTTTTCCAAAGCTTCTTACAATCGCCAGAGTTCGAAAGGAGCAACAAAACAAGAGAAAGCACAAACATAGTCATTTGCCTGCTACCATCTGATTATTTGTTTAAATTCCCTTCTTAGCCAGCTAATGTGTAAATTGGTTTCTTTTGGCTGCTGTTCTCACCCCTTCGCCCACCCCAGCTGTGTGGAGCTCTGACATGGCTGTCAGTAGGAAAAGAAAAACACGTAGTCCTTATGATCACCCTTCAACAGAAGATCTCATGGTGGCGTCACCCCAAGTTACGGCACCTACCAACCTCCCATGGGAGCTGATGGGTCTGGTGAGACCCAGGCAGATGGATGGGGACACCAAGGCCAGGCTGGATGCATTTTCAGCTCCCATGGGCAGTAGGCACCCAGGGTGCCCAGTGAAGACCACCGAGCACCTCCAGGATGGAGCAGAAGAGGAGTTGAGCGGAGGCAGGAGTTGAGCCTCACAGACCCAACAAACAGCCCCTTGCAGCTTGTAGCGCTGGATAACCACCCTTCTGCTAAAGCAAGTGGACACTTCAAGCCAGCATCAAAGGAAAGCAGCGCTTCCTTCAACACACGGGCCTCTCTGTACCCTCAACATCAGCGTAGGACATGAAAAGCGTGCACATGGCATCCACGGAGCCTCACCAAAAGGTCTCCACTCCAGGCCTGTCAATGCAGCCCAAGCTTCTGTGTGTGTTTGGAATCTGCCTTTGCTTAAATATATATATATACACACATATGTATGCATACGCACATACACACATATATATATGTATAGCCCTCACCAAGGAAGAGGTAAGTGTGAGCCAGAGAAACCCAAGGGGCTGGGAGATGCATTCCAGTGCTCTCCATGCCTTGCCTCCCCCCGACTCCCACTGTTCCTCCTCCTGTTGCCCCTACAAATCCTTGGCTCAGGCAACCCAAAAACAAAGGAGTTGTTTTCATTTCGAAAGGAATTTGCTGTTTCCAAACTGGACAAATAGAGCAGCTTAATAAAAACTCACAATGAATGGCCTGTACATGAGCAAAGCCCTCAGGAATGCCAAGGCTATAATTAACTAGCAGCAAGCAACTCTTACATTTTCCTGTGCAGCAGAAAACAGCTAAAAATAAAACACTGTAATTTCCAAAAGAAGCAGCAGCAAAGGAGGAAAAGATAGAAGGAAAAGAAATTAATGCTTAAAAAAAAAAAGAAGAGAGACAAATGGGAAGAAACACCCCCCTCCCCTGACCCAAGAGAACTTCATTCTCAAATCATGTTAGAAGGACATGGGACACAGACGTGGTGGTATCAAGTAACAGCATTGACTGTTCTGTGAAGACAAATAAATTATCACTAGAAATACAGTGAGAAAAGTGCTGTCGTCGGCTGCTGTGGGACGGCTGGGCAGGAAGGGGAAAGCGGGAGCAATCAGTTCACAGAGCGGACGGAGCGGTTGCTTCGTGGGAACCGGTGCACCTTGACGTGCTTGGACAAGTGGTCGCTTCGAGCAAACTTCTTCTCACACACAGGACACTGATAGGGTTTCACCCCCGAGTGGGAGCGTCTGTGCCTGGACAGCTCATCCGACCTGGAGAACCTGCAAGAGAAGAGAAGCGTTTTCAAATAACTGGTGTTTTCCATTGCTGATTCTCTCGCGGTCCCATAACATCCCCTCAGGCCGCTGGGAGACTCTGCTTGCAGCAAGGCCCGAACTCTCAAACGAAAGAGCCGAGGACACAAAACACAGACAGTCTGGTCCCAATCAGCAGAGACTGGCAGCGATGGAAACGCACAATTAACAACCTCATCTCATGTAAATTCTGCACCAAGAGCAATGCAACATTTGTACCTCTTGCTCCCACCCCTAATAACATGGATACAACTCTATTACAACAGCTCTTGGTTCCCCAGCACCAATTCTGGACTCCTCCTAAGCCTGTCCTGCAATCTCTTTCCTGCAAATCCAGCATGGATCTTGTCACACACAGATAACAATATCCCACAGGTGAGGTCTGCTCCAAGCTCGCACTGCCACAAGTACAACAGCATATSCAGTAATTGCAGCTAATTTGAGATGGACCCCAGATAACAGACAGACGTATTTACTCAGAAGCTATTTGCCATATCAGATCCAACTYGGAACACTGGCTTGTTCTCTTGCTGGCTAAATAAAGAGTTATTAACATCTCAGTGTCAGAGACACTACGTGTTGTAACAGCTGAAATCCAGGAAGGCCCCCATGGCCATTAAATCACCTACTTCACGGGCAAATTAAAATCAARATTGAGCCTTTAATTAACCAAATTGCCTCCTAGGAGCCTTCCCACCTTCAGTCTCCACAGAAAAATCCCCAAAATAGCCATCACGAATCCCACAGGCTTTACTGAACACAAATAAACTCGCTAATCCGCTGGTCTTAGCAGCAGAGCCGGCTCTTTTTCTGGCTTGGATTTGACTGGAAGTCACAGGGTTAACGATGCCCTGCTAAGACAGCCCTGTTCGGAGGTGCAGAAAATTTGCTGCTTGACAAAGGGGAGTTCAAGTGTTTTGTTGCCAGAACATTAACAAAGAGCAGCACAGAAAGAGAGCTTGCAAGAAATGGTATCAGCTGTTTATTTACCATAAATAAATGAAGTCATGGGCACTAGCTGGATAAATGGGCGAAAGAACATGTAGAAAAATGCGCCCTTCTACAGCAAAATATCACATCGCCAACGGGGTGAATATGCTGTGTTTATGAAAGGGGAAAAACAGGACCACTGGGCTCCCATGAATAAGTCCTTCATGTCAGAAAAATAAGTTTCCATACAAAGGTTTTACTCAGCACTGATCTCCCACCAGCAGCCGAGGAACAGGATGGAGTCCCTGGGAAAGCTGAGAACGCCTTCTTTGGTTCCCAYAGGTCTTCAGTGTGGTGCCCACGACACGGACAGATCTGCTGCCAGTGCAAAGGGACACGGCTTTGRGGAAGGAACGCRAGGGATCCAGCTTTCCCAGGGACAYTGCTGTAGAAGAGGCCTTCGCCCATTTTCCTTGCTCTTTGCTTTGGTATCATCGTGGTCAAAGAGCCAGAGGAGCAGCATTGTGAGCAGCTCTCTATGAGGAGGTTGGGATGCTGCCGGTGCTGACCAGCTCAGCAGGACTTCCACATCCAAAGTGGACAAGAGCAGATCTGCCACCTGGGGAGACTGACACGTCCAAGGGAAGAAGAGTCACAGTGGGAAAAAGCCCCTTTGCCAAAAGCCATCCTTATATTACGTACAGACTTGTCCTTCAGAGAAAGAGTAAAACCAGCTGTGGCCAGCTTGCCTTGTCCCATATCCTTGCTTGTTAAGGTCACCATCCGCAAGCAATGGGCCAACCTGGCACAAGAGAGCTGCGAATGCGTTTTGATGGGAATCGCACGGACGGTGGGAGAGAAAGCAGCACGTATCGGGAACGAGCAGCTCTGCTCATCCCTGGGAGCTCGGGTGAGTTCATGCCATAAAAATACACCCTGCCTCATAACCACGTCCTTAGCAGAAGGGGCAGGAATGCTGCAGCACTGTTCCCCAGCAGCCACGGAAAGATMGACTTACGGAGCCCCAGAAATAAACCCCGAGCTGTCAGTGTGTTTACAAAAAAACAACGTGAAGGTTAGCACAAGGAAGCCGGGAGGATCTGGTGGCCTGGCTCTGCTGGGGGTGGCTAGATGATATTTGCAGGCACTGAAACCAACCCAAGAACACTGTAAATAATCGCCTGCAGACTGCCAAATTCAAACGAAAATGAGGTGCCCCCAATGAACACCTAAGCAGCCAAATGCACTTCCTGGAGGATTCCTTCTTCCAAAGAAAGGAGGGGGAATTGGGAAACCCTAGGGCAAGAGGAAGAGTCTGCTTCACCCCTCTGTTTGGTAGGACCTCATAAGTCACCTGGAGGCAAACACCAACGTACCAGGTTCTCGGCTATATGAGGACAGAGCTGTGTGGCTCCGAGCGGGAGCAAAGCTGGTCGCCTCAACCTCCTCCAAGGCAGCTGCTTCTCCAGCCACGGCCGGCACCGAGCGAGGCGGGAGCCATCGCTCCATCCCTCCATCCGTGCCGCCCTTCCGCAAGGCACGGCTGCGGCGAACGGCAGCACCAGCGGAACGGCCCCACGGGACGCCGGCCCCAGCGGCCTCACGGCACGCGGCTCACGCCATGGCCAGGCCCACGCCTGACGGCTGCCAGCGCCACGAGGCTCTGAATCCTCCCCGTSCAGGCGGGCCGAGCTCGGATCGGCCTGCGAGGAGCCACTCTGCAGGCGGCTAAAGGGGAGATCCCCCCCTCAGAAAAGGGGCCGTTCTGCCCTTGCGCTGTGAGGTCAAAACCCATCGGCGCCCACAGAGCACCTCGTGGCGACCATTTAAACACCGTGGACCCAGATATCACCCGTGGCTTCACACCCTGCACCAGGGAGGACCCGCTGCTGCTTCCCGGTGCCACGTGGCCACACGCRAGGGACCCACAGGCCAACCTGGTTCTTTGGTCCCCCCTGTTCTGGGGCTCCCCACGGCTCCCCCGGCGCACACCCATGCGCTTGAAGGACACCCCACGACGTAGCTGCTGCTCCCCAGCTCAGCAARGCCTTGATCCCCACGAGCGCGCTGCGTTCCCCTGGGCGACACTTGGTGTCCTACGCTACCACCTTCCACGAGCTCAAGTCTTTAAGTGTTTTTTTGGTGAAAAACAGACACACAAGCAAGGGCAAGAACGCAAGGGGGGAAGGGAGGYGGGAGCAGAGCCCAGCAGCGTTTTTGCACTTCAGTTCATTCGAGATAGCATAAAACTGGGAGCACRCAGGGATTCCAGACGTGGTGAACCTAGTCCTGTGCAGTGGTAGCTCCCTATGAACACCCAGAGAAGGTAAAAACGCTTCATAAGGGCAGAGCTGGAGGAGGCCTGGCCCCTTGCTGGGGCTGTGCAAGCCCCTGGGAACACGCGAGGACCTCGGTGGGAGCCCAGCTCCTGCAGCGCTGCCTTCTCCCACCGCGTGCCTGGAGGTGCTGGGGATGGAGGTACCCGCCCGGGCTGTACCAATGCAGCAAGAGGAGGAAAACAAGCCCAAAGAGCACTTCTGGGAGCTGCTTGCGGGCAGGACACACGTTCTTAGTGGCCAGGGCGGTTACTCTCTCRTCCTGGTTGGGTTTCTCGCCTTCGGCGGCGGGTTGGAGCAGACGCCCTGCCCTGCCGCACACCCGGCCCGCTTCCTCCCCGCTGCTCCTGGCGGTGCTGGGACAGCCCCGACCCACAGCTCCATCCCTTGCCTCTTCCTGGGCATTCCTAACCCCTCCCCTTGGTTTTGCAGCCTGGAGAACACCATSTCTCTAAGGCAGAGCTGTACATCATCACCCAAGGCCACACCTCACCCTCCTCATCTCAAACTGCAAACGTTACCGGGACTTCGGTGTAAACCTCGGGGTGGAACGGATAACCCCCATGCACCACGCACGTCTGTCACAAATACAGGGGCTTTGCTTGCATCCCAGCTCGGGGAAGGCCAACAGGGCATAGGAACGGCTGCGGGCAGAGGCAAAGTTGTGTTTGCTGCCTGCACCTACGCCAAGAGCCGAGGGAAAAGGACTGYATGCTTCCGCTATGGGTCAGGGACRAAACAGCCTGTGCCCTATGGGCCCCACCAGCTAAAGAACCTGGCTTTGATGGCAGTCCTCCTGAGCAGGAAGCCTCYGAGCAAGGCTCGTAAAAACACCTCCAACACGAAGTAATGCCAAGACCATCACAACCGGTTTRTAGAACCACCATAAACCAAAATGGGTAAGAAAAAAACAAAAAAAAAAAGCAGAAAATCACCATTGATCCGCTGTGTCCCTCCGATGAGGCCCAAACTCTGCTTTGGGAGCAGAGGATTCAGCCCCACTCTGACCTTTTCCCTCAAACCAATTCAGGCATCTCTAATTGCTGCATGTCTCACATACTTGCATTTTCACTCAACCCGCTCCTGTTACTTTTTACCTCGCCTGTTCCCCATGATCACCACCCATTTCCTCATTAGACATTGCTCGCAGAAGCCTTGCGGGGTATTCTTTGAAAGAAGCCTGGTTTAATTTAATACAAGAGAGTACAGATTGTTTTGCTTCCYTCATAATTTGTGGTACTCTTTGTTAGCACTTGCCAGCAGGCAGGCTATTAGCACAGCTAATTGAAACGAGAGAGGCAGGACTCCAAAGTTTCCCACCAAAAAAAAAATCAATTTTCTCTTTTAAAAACTTTTAAATCTGTATTTAAAAAATAAAGACTTTCTATGGTGCATTTTGTTTCCCGCTCAAACCTGCAAACTTCCATTCGAGCAATGTTTTTGAGGATTAATTGCACCTCAGCCTTCTGGTTACGTCATTTGATCTGACGGGTTTTTGCAATTTCGAGAGGCACCCGCRCACCTTCCTGACCCACCGCAGAGGACAGAGCCCAGAGCACCCTGGAACGTCACCAGCAGCATCGCCAGCAGCAGTGGGATGGAGGATGTTCCCTACAAAACTACCTGAAATACTGGACGTCTCAACCCCATGCATTTATCACGGCCCATTGCTGATCGCGTGCRGCCCCGTGCAGCTGGACCTGCAGGCAGTTCTCATGCACAGAGATCGGGCCCTCAACCAACCCATGGAGCTCCAGGCCTCAGCTGGTGGCAGCCCCACATCTGCTGCAGTTGGAGCATTGCAAGGAGACCCGTGTGACTGCTAGGCACYGCCGCAGTGACAAGCCCTAATCTGACCATCTTGAAATACCAACTGCTAATGGACTTTGCTTTTAAGGCACTCGTACAATTCCTGCCAACAGGTGATGCTCTGTTAYGCAGTTGATCAAAGCCTCCGTATCATCTAACAGGAAGAAAAAGGTCTTAGCTCTCAARGCAACCGAGCAAGTTTGAGGCACCAGAAATCAGTTTTCACTCAGGCTCGAGTGAAGAGGGGGTGATGAGGGTTGAGCGGCGTTGCACCCCGATACTAACCTCCATCCGCAACCCGGCCACGTGCACGCGAAAGGCTTTTCTCCCGTATGCCTCCTCAGGTGGGCTTTCAAATGGCTGCTTTTCGTGTACATCTTGGTACAGCCAGGGAAAGAACACTTGTGCATTTTAATGAGTTCTGCTGCAGGGTTCTTTTGAAATTTCTGACCCATGATGAGTCCCGTCTGCCCCTGCATCATGCCTCCTGGCCCAATTGGCTTGGCGGCGATGGGGACGGGAGCAATGCGGACAAATTTAGAGGACAAGTTCAAATTGGATGACTGAACTATTTGGGGCACAAGGGCAAAGGTCTGTCCTTGGATGTTGACTAGGAGCTGTGCAATTTTAATATTCTCTTGCGCTGGTCCTTGAGAACTGGGGCTCGTGTTGGACTCCTGCTTGATCTGTACAGGCTGGATTTGGAGCATGACGGGAATACCATTCTCCAGGGACATTCCTCCATTTGAAGCCTGGCTGCCTTCCGTTGAGCTGCTCAATTGTTCATTTGTACTCTCCTTTAAACCAGCGCTGGGTACCATATGGTCCTTTTGTTGTACAGAAGCAACAGAACCTTGGCTGCAAGCTCTCAAGTCCTTGGTCTCGCTTTTAGGTCTTTCTCTGAGCTCCAGCTCCATGTTTTCCTCCAGAAATTCCTCGATTTCCTCAAGCGTMGGCTGAAATGGTCCAGAGTCTTCCATATCCACCGCAAATTCAGGCAACCTAAAATACTCCTCTTTCACTATGGGCTGAAGTCTCCTTTTGTCCCACCAAGAGGCAGCACTGTTCCCCAAAGACGCCTGGGACAATAAGTAGTCTAAGATGCTGTCCTGGCTTTCGGCACTAGATGTGCTCCCATAGCTAGAGCTGAGAACCTGGGAATCGGGGCTGGAACAAGAACAAAAGCTGGAAGAGTCACTGTCATCTTCCGACAGSGGTGAGGGCAGCATTTGGTAGGACCTCACCCCCGCTGTCATGTCCCCAAAGTATCCAAGAGAAGATCTCGTGGTGGAAAAGGATTCATCAGTAGGCAGCAAGTGATCCACCATTCCTGTAGGATCTCCTAGGGGTATCTCAACAGCATATACCACACGGCGTGGGTTCGAGTAAGAGCCTGAAGACAGGAAACAAGAACAGCAACAGTCAGAAGGCAGGTTTAATCATTCAGCTCCACGAGCTAAACTTTATAAAGCTCGCAGGAACATCCTAAGCATCCAGTCACCCGGAGTACACATGCTGCTGCATGCTTTGATATGCCTGTACTACCCCCTAAGGACTGCGAGCGCCGAAGCATTTTCCAGGATTGCACCACGTATTTGCAAAAGAATTCTTTCAGAAATCATTTCACAACTGTGTGTGCTCTGGATTTACAGCTCCCTTCCAGAGCATTACTGGCAAGAGAAAATAAATTATGGGCTTTCACCTAACAGTGAAACCCAGAGCCAAAGAAGGGAATGGGGAAGGAAAAAAAACAAGTGTTGAAATTTTTACCACCTAAAAAAAAAAAAACAAATAAAAATGAATTTTATTGCTTGTGGCCATAAAATGCAAATCCCTTCCTTATCTTGTAGCTTTCCACTGACTTTATTTTTAACTTCCTCAGTTCCACAAATATAGGCTAATCAGCGTAATGCACAGATCAATCTGTCAGGAGCCAAAAATATTTGCTGTGCTTCAGCATTTACTAGGCGGATTTTCCCCTCCAGATGTAATGAATCAGTGTGCCAACGTCATCGTCACCTGCGCTGCCCTTAATAAGGCTGGCACGGTGCTCAGCTAATTACCACGTCCCAGCAAGCCAGCCGGGTGCYGGGTTCACCTCCTCACTGCACCTATCCCATCGGGACGATCCRAACCCCCGGCTAGGAATGGAACCGGGAAGGCCGGCGTGGGTGCCCCGCGTCGGAATACCCCCGATCCTGCAAGCCCTTGCCCRTGCAAGCGATAGTCCCAGGGCAGCCACAGCAGAGGGGCAAAATGTGCAGCAAGAGAAGGGCAAAATCCACCCGGGGCGGCACAGTTTGCCCTGCAAGTCCTGCGCCTCCGTGGAGGAGAAGGCAGGAGGGGTGCCTGCCTCTATTTCCTTTCTTTCCTGTGCCAGAGGGGAAAAATGGGGGGGGGAAAAAGGGAAAAAAGCAATGCTTACGGGCTGGAGAATGTGCCTCTTAGCGAGCGCGCGCGGAGACCTCCGGACGGAGCGAACACTGGCCCTCAGTCATCCGCTCAAGGTGACTGATTGAAAACAGAGCTGGGTATGTGCATAATAAAACAACCCTTTGGGTGGAAGGTATGCGGGCCGCGGAGATAGAAGTCACTTGATCGGCCTGCGAGGCTCGAGTGTGAATTGGGAGGCATGTGACCCAGCGCGAAGGAAATGCCAGTCCGGCCCCTTCCACGCTGTCATTTTCCACAGGCTCCGCCGCGCTCCGGACGTTTTGCCATGAATAGTCAATAGCGCCCAGTTTTGGGGAGGGAAGGGGACGGTTATTAGGACTATTCCAAAGCATCTTGGCTGCCCGGTCTCTAAAATTTGCCCCCATTTCTGCCTTCTCTGGATTAAAAATAAAAATCAAAAGCCATCGCTGTGCTCGGCGCTGCAGCTCACGCGGAGCGAGATGTTTTACACGGACCCTTCACGGGCTCCATCCCCTTGGCAGCATCTATTAATATTTCATAGGAAATAGAGGCGAAAAAAATACTTCTGAGCGCTTCCTCCTTCACACRCACAGAGGAAGTAGGGGCAGCTTGGAAGGAGACTTAAAAGCAAAACTGCACATTTTCCTGCTTTGCCAGCCCTGTCAGTCAGCCATTCCTCTGAACCGATAATGAAATACTCACATGGGCTGAATACGAGGAAGTTCAAGCAAAGGTTAGTGGCTCCGTTCTGTGACCTTAGCCTATAATCATTTTTTATAGTAAAAGTGAAGAGCCAGAAGAGCCAAAGTACTCGCGAGACACGTGCTACCTAATTTTTTTTTTTTTTTTTAAAATCTCCCTGTAGATGGAAAGTTGCTCCAGCAGAGGTCACAGAGCTGAGTTATTTCTGGTCTTGAAGCGTTAATCAGACCTTGGTTTGATGAACTTCTCATTGGCCTCCAATAAGTATTGCCCTCAAATTTGCTCACCCCAAAGTTTGGTGGCCGGTGTGCARAGTGCGGGGCGGACGGGAGCACCTGCCCTCGTGCGTCTCCAGTGATCCYGGGTCTGCCCTAGTCCCACCTGAACTCACGTTCACGTGTTGTGACCCTGACACCTGGAACGCAACACGTTTTTTCCCCCTCTRAAGTCCCGTCTGCCTGTTTGTGTCCATGGTAAAACCGCGCGTGCATGGGGAGAGGTGCACCAAAAAGCTAAGAATCCATTTATTCAGGAGGCTACATAGCAAAATATCCATGAATTTCAGTGAGAAAAGGACTAAACCTTAATTTGAGTAACGGCTAAAGGGGGAAAAAAAAGGAAAAAAGGAAAAAGAAAAACTATCAAGAGCGACACAACATTTCTCGGCGGAAAACAAGCAGCGCTCTCSTTTCCCCGTGCCTTTCGATGGGAATCAATGTCACTCGGTGCAACTGGAGTTGCTTTAGGAAGGCAGGGGACGCTCAGCGGCAGATAGACCCAGGCACATTACAGCCGGATCTGCTTTCCGTGCACTCTCGGAGCTTGCACAGCAGCCAGGAGGATCGTGGGGAATGCGAGGAATGCAGGATCGAGCCCAAGCTATATTTTATCCTAAAGGCCACACTAACAACGAACGGGCTTTCATCCGCGCTTCGCCTGAAGACACAGCCAAAACCCAGAAGCTTCAAAAACAAAAACAACAAAGCCCAGGGATACGCAAGCTATTAAAGCCGACGATGCCATTTACAGAAAGCATTCCGCCCCTCGGAGCCCTGCAAACGTGTCCTAAATGCGACCGCCGAGGCGCGGAGGGTAGTTCCTGAGCCACGGAAAAACAGGCACTTCTGGAGCGAAACGCAGCAGCTCTTTAACAACACGGCGSCCTCCAACTTTTAAGAGCTCTCCCCGGGTCGCTCTGAAGTCCCTTGAAGCCAGAAACACGTTGTTCTGCTTCAAACCTGCCCATCTAATCGCCAGCTTGAAAGGAGCGAGGGGAAGCAAGGAAGGGCATGTTCTGCCACAGCACAACAGCTAAAACGTTGCTCTCGGGAGCCTGCAGGACGGTTCGGGGGTGTTTCCCAGCCTGTCACTCGGGGGGGCTGCTCTGGAGCCCTAAGCGCAGCCCATGCGCCGACCCCGGTGCCGTGTGCCGGCGTTTGGGGCGCAGACGCGCGGCCGCTCGGTTCCCACACGCRCTGCTGCAGCTCCCTCCAGCTTAGCACTAATCTCGTTAGTATTTTATTCTCCCCCTCTCCCCGTTTCCTAGAAGATTTTTTTTTTTTTTAATCTGTCCGGACTAGCTGCCGTGTCCCATCGATTTCACGGGCAGAGCCGCGGAGCAGCCCGTCCACTGCTCCGTGGGACAAAAACGGCGTTTGGAAGGAATTCAAGTGGAAATGCATTAAAAACAACACGAAAAAAAACTTTAAAAAACAAGCAAAAAAGCGGAACCCCTTTAGCCCCCCCAGTCCTACCAGCGCTTTGGGGTGGGGGGCGCCCCCGAGCAGCCTTTTGCCGCTCCCCCCTGCTCAGAAAAGCCGCGGAACCCCTTCCCAGGCCCTGTTTTGACTCCTCGGAGAGGAGACACTTTATTTACAGCAGCTGCGGGCCGACAGCAGAACCCCTCCAGTCCCACCGAGCGGCCGCTGCCGCTTCCCGGCGCTTCCAAGTCCTTTTCCCGAGGGTGAAGGGAGCCCCCCCCAGCCCGCACTTGCAGAGCGGCCAGCTCGGATTTTTTTGTCCCCCCCGGCCCGTTTCACCCCTTTCCTCCTGCCCCAACATCCCAACCCGGGCGGCTTCACCCGCGYCGCGATGACCGCGAGTAACCCCGGCGCGGCCAGCCCCGGGTCCCCCCGCGGGACCCCCCTGCGATGCCCACGGGCTGCACAGACCCCCGTGGGCCCCCACACACAGGCAGGAACCCCCCCCGAGGGTGCACCAGCCTCACCTGAGCTCCTCCGTGCGGGGCGGGGAGGACGCGGCGGCGAAAGCAGCGCAAAACCCGCAGAGAAGCGCTGAAAACCGACCGCAGAGGCGGGCGAGGCGGCGGAGCGGAGCGGAGCGGGGCAGCGCGGCCCGCTCCCGTAGTACTATATCCCCCTCACATGACGGGCGCCCGGCCGCGCCGGGGGAGGCCCGCGAGAGGCTCGCCCGCTGCCGCCGCCCCCATTGGCCCCGCGGCGCCGGGGGCCGGGCCGCGAGCGGCCTCAATGGAGCCGCGCTCCGCCCGCCCGCGGGGATCTCGGAGCCCGCCCCGGCACGGGGGGGGGTCCAGGCCCCTGGGGGGGGGTCCAGGCCCTTGSGGGGAACCCGAGCTCCTGCAGGTGTGCAAGCTCCTGGAGCTGCACAAGTTTCTGGAGGTGTGCAAGCTCCCGGGGGTATCCAAACCCTGGAGGTATCCACGTCCTGAATGTGTGCAACCTGGAGGTCTGCAAGCCCTTGAGGTGTGCAGGCTCCTGGAGCGGTGCATGCTCTTGGAGATGGGCAAGTCTCTGGGGGTATCCAAGCCCCAGGGGTATCCAAGCCCTGGAGATATCCAAGCTCCTGGGGATGTCCAAGCTCTGGAGGTGTCCAAACTCCCTGAGGTGTGCAAGTCCCTGAGAGTATCCAAGTCCCTGGGGGTATCCAAGCCCTCCTGGAGGTGTCCAAGATCCCAGAGGTGTCCAAGTCCCTGGGGGTGTCCAAGTCCCTGGGGGTGTCCAAGTCCCTGGGGGTATCTAAGCCATGCAGGTGTGCAAGTGGCTGAGGATGTCCAAGCACCCTCAGAGGTGTGCAGGCTCCTGGAGCTGTGCTAGTCCTTGGAAATGTCCAAGTTGTTGGAATCACACAAGCTCCTATAATCATAGAATCATTATGGTTGGAAAAGACCTTCAAGATCAACAAGCCCAACTGCAAACCCACCACCACCATGTCTGTTAGACTGTGCCCGTAAGTGCCTCATCTACYTGTTTCTTGAACAGCTCTGGCAACAGCCACTCCACCACTTCCCTGGGCAGCCTCTTCCAAGGCTTCATCACTCTCCTCGTGTAGAAATTCTTCCTAATGTCTAACCTGAACCTCCTCTGGTGCAACTTGAGGCCATTTCCTCTCGTCCTGTCGGTCGTTATTTTGGAGAACATGGACTCCTGCCTCAGCACAACCTCCCCGAGTTGTGCACACTGCTAGAGGTGCACAAGTCCCTWAAGATGTGCAAACCAGAGGAGATACGCAAGTCCCTGGACATCAGCATGTCCCTAAAATCGTGCATCCAGAGGGCACGGAAACTCTTGCAGCTTGAAGCCCGTCTGACCAGGTGCAGCGAGGGCACAAGGGGATGGCAGTTCCTGCTCAATCAATCCCATTCCACATTTAGCTTTTCACTTTTCCAGGCCCCGGGAAGGTGCAACGCAGGCTGCTGGACAGAGCAGCCTCATGATGACAAAGACCAAACCGGGGCACCAAACACACACGAGACCGAGACCGCGTGGGAGCCGTGCGACTGAAACTAACGGAAAGGGTTCACCCGTTTCGGACAGTTTTCTCCCATAAGTTTGCATTGGTTGCGATCGGCGTCCCTTTAGCSTCTCCCCTGTTTAGGCAGAGGCAGGAGAGTCGTCGTTTTCCCCTTCCCGTGGCCRTCCCTCCCGCTCAGCCAGCACCAAAGTGCTGAGGAAACACGCACATTTCCAGCGCCCGGACAGCTATTGCTCTTCCTCCCCATATATCTCAATGAATAATGTATAAATACGCATGCAGCAAATTCATAGACGATATATTTATACAAAAACATCAGGGCCAAATGCTGCATTACTGTATCCTCTTTGATGTTAGAGGAATTACAGCAGTAAAAATGCTGGCTTTGAATATTTTACGCAAAATAGTTTTTTTTTTCTGGCAAAGCTTACTGTTTTCTATAAATTAAAATCTTTTGTTCCCCRGGTAGGTGAAGTTTAGCTTTATGCAATGCACAGGACATGAGACATATAGAACTAAAATCCCAAGCACTCAAAATGGGGCTTAAGTGGAATTTGAAAGACCAGCTGTGCAAATAATCATATTCTAGATTAGCTTTAATACCTGGAAAACAACCAAAAGTTACTTTTAATATTAACATTACTTATGAGAACGATGTGCATGCATACGCAGAGATTTCTAYAATTTTGTTTTTCTAATGGTATTTTCCAAAGCCAAATTCTTTACATCCTGGTTGCCGTCATTTCTAGCTTGCTTGAAGTTGCTGCAGAGGTTCATAGGCATTTTGGCCTGCCCAGAGATGGGTAACTTCATCTGGGCTGCAGAGCCCAGCAGAGCATCAGACTCGAATACGAGGCATTGAGGATCACTGCAAGGTAAAACACRTTGGCAGTGAGCAGGGAAGGGTAACCAGGGCTTCCGTATACCCGCCTGGGAATTTCCTAGGGAAAAAAAARCATGTGCAGGCAGCAGGAAGCAACTCCCGAGCGAGTCCGGAGCATCTGGGATGAGCTCATGACCAGCACTTGCTCACACACRATGGAACATGTGGATGCACAAGCATTTTGCACGTGTCTCCATTCCCTTTGACGCATATATGATGTGCAACCCGGCACACCAGGAATGCCCTCCTGCATATGTGCAGTGCCCACACACTGCGTTCCCTGCGTTCCCAGCCCTCTTGGAGAAATGACCGCCATGGCCGCACAATTGGACCTCAGGACATGCCGGACAAACATCCAAACTCCTCTTTTTTCTGCCCTCTAAAATTCCTAGATAGAAACAAAGGACATACTATAAATAAATAAACAGCATATAGAATGGCACAAGTTTTGGTATTTCACTTCTATGTRAAGAATTTCACTTCTACACCAGGTACAGCAGAGAAGTCTGAGAAAAAAAAAGAAAAAACCACAAAAGTCAGAGTTACTTTGAACCCAGCGTGGGACCATTCTGGGTGGAAGAGACCAACAGTTTTATCTGCCGCAGCATCTTTTCTGAACAGAGATTTTGTTCAGGGAATTTCCTTTCCCTGGATGCTGCTGTTGTGCCAATGAGCCTGTTGCAAGGGCCTWGGAGCACTACAGCCACGGGGTAACACGTGGGAGTTTAAACCCAAACCTGAGCATTGCAATTGTCAGCCCAAGCCACCTTCTCCATCCATCCAGGACACTCGAGTCCATCCTAAAGCTATGAACCGATTTACTGACTCACCCTTTGGAGCCTCATGGCAATAAAACCACATGGATGCGCAGTTAGGTTTTGCTCAGGGCTTCTGAAAACACTCCTGGCTTTTCCTTAGCAGTGAATGCACTCATCTAGACAAAAATAATGGATTCTGCTCCTTTTTGACCACCTACTCTTCCTGAGCCCCAGGAGGACAGTTGGGCATTTGGGGACAGTCTCTCACACAGTCATTTTGCCTTTTAACTCACAGCCTAAACTCTGTTGTCACCTCCATCGCTGGCTCCTGCTTGGGGATTTTCCATTCGCTCCTTCTGCACCTTGCAGGGGAGAAATTCAGTCAAACTGGTTTCCCAACTCAGACARCCTCTTCAGCCCAGTCAACTATTGCCCAGTCAAACACCGGGGCCAAAGTAAAGAGACTTTTGTCAGAGGGCTGCCCGCTAAAGGTCCCGCCAGGAATGGCAAATACATCTCAACATTCGAACRCTTTAAAGGTTTCCTGGAGACTATAAAGGCGCTGCATTATAAAGTCAACAAGAAAATGCGGACTAAAGTAGGTCCCAAGTTATTGTGCCACGTAGCACCGAGCCATTAAAGGTGAGAAAGGGACCAAACACTATTCAYACCTAAGAACTCCGTGGCTCTGCCCATGCTTTATTCTTGCCATTCGTGGCTGTACCGAGCCTGGTCTTCTACCTGCCTCAGACCTTTCCATCTCCCGTAAACTGTTAATGCAGTTTTGTGTTAAAAGGTGCTTGAGGGTCCTGGAAGGGAACTTCAGAGGTGGAAAAAAGAGGGATTGTGGKGCACAGGGTGAGGGCTCTGCTGTCTTCAGAGGTCACCTGCACCAGCCCCTGCTGCTTCCCCTTTACTGGAGCAGCAAAGCAGCAGCAAACCAATGAGCCAAGAGGCCGCTTGGCAAAACAAGGGTTAGTCAGGCTAGAGTGATTACTCGCAYGTTTTCATGTAATGCAAGAATCAAGGCCACCCTTTTCCATGACAGAAGCAAAATGCAAAAAGGAAAGAAAAATAAAGAATTTGAGTTCTATTCCAGGGTCTTTTGAATTAGCCTTCTGCAAACGGCTTCCTTCCAGGTGCCAGGGCATGAAAGGCGGCGACCAGCTGAGCTGTGCGACTTTCAGCACCAGAACAGTTACAGCGGCGCGGGCGCCGTGAACCAGCCTGTCAAACGCTCCTGTAACGCTGTGATCGCTTTAACTGAGCAGTCCTTGACATTCACAGATAAGGACTGCGAGTTCTCCCCGTACTACAGAAATATTGACACAAAGAATGTGTTTATCCCTGCCTGTGGTTCTGCGGGGCAAGGTGGAAACAGAAACAGCAGTCTCAGGACTTAATTTCTTTGGCCTCGCAAGGGCATCTGTGCTGCAAAGCCAACAGGGTATTGATTTTTTTTTTTCCCCCTTAACTAGTTTAGAAATTCTGTTGTCTTTTCAAGCCAAAATTATAGGCCTAGGGGGAGATAAGATGGAAGAAACTCCTTTCAGGAATGCTTATGTTAACRTCCTCTGAAAGATTAAAGCCAGCGTGGAGCTGGGGTGTTTTTGACTCTCCCTTGGATTTTCTGTTCATTTAGATAGCGAGTGTGAAAACATCACCTACAGCACCATCTCACTGCTGCTTTTTCCAGACTGTCCTTAATCAAGTCCAGTTGCAACGCCAGATTTGCACAATCCTCACACCTTTACCCGTGCAAAAGGAGCAAAAGCCCCCGCGAGCGGGTCGCCAACATCCCGAAGGGCCGAGGGAGGCGGTGGGCAGGGGTACAGGGGTGCTGAGCGTGCCGGGTGCCCCGCGGAGCCTCCACAGCTCATGGGGGATGAAGCAGAACGGCTGTGGCCCGGCTGCTCGGACCCTGGTGTCGATGCCGTGCCGGAGCCGCAGCCTCCAACACGACGGATGAGGCTCCTTCCTAGAGGTTCAGAAGGCAGGAGATCAGCCCGGTCCAAGCACTCCATCCTTCATAGGACTCAGGTCTTCGAGAGCCACCGAACCCACTGAGTCACTTCAAGGAGATTCTGGACCTGCCTCTGCTCATGGAGGAGAGCAAAGCAGCCTGCAGGGCAGGCAGGAGAATATGGGACAGGACTGCACTTGGCGGCTGTGCAGGAGYGGATCTGCAATCAACTGTGTTCCCCTGCCCTCTCCTGGAAGGAATACGCAGAGCCGGGTGCACCGGTGCCGGATCCTACTGCTGAGTGCTGCAGGAATGGGCCAAGGTGGCGAGAASAGACGAAGGCACTGAAGGGGTTGGCTGCAAGGACCATATCTACAGGAACGAGCAGCCATGAGCACGCAGGATCCAGCGCGTGTTGCCGACAGCGAGTGTGCAGGAACTGGCACACCTCTCAGGAGAACGTGAGTGTTTTCAAGGAAGAGCTGCCTGCCTGTCTGGCCGCTTGCACTGAACCGAGAAACAGACAGGATGATCCAACAGACAGAACCCAGGGCCTCTCCCTCATCGTACACAGTAAACACAGAGCCCACACAAAAGCACCAGTAACCTTTGCTCAGGTCATGGAGCRTCACCAGGTCGGAAGAACAACACTCATGGCATTGCCAGGAGGAGAGGAAAGAAGAGATGAGTGTGACCCCATCACCTGCCCAAGGACATCACAGAATCATAGAATCGTTATGGTTGGAAAAGACCTTCAAGGTCATCGAGTCCAACCATAAACCCTTCAGCACCATACCTGCTCAACCTTGTCCCTAAAAGCCTTATCTACACAATTCTTGAACACTGCCAGGAATGGGGACTCCACCAGTTCTCTGGGCAGCCTCTTCCAAGGCTTCATCTCTCCTTCCATGTAGAAATTCTTTCTAATGTCTAACCTGAACCTCCCCTGGTGCAACTTGAGGCCATGTCCTCTTGTCCTATGGGTAGTTATTGTGGAGAAGAGATCAACCTCCTCCTCACTACCACCTCCTTTCAGACAGTTGTAGAGAACCATAAGGTCTCCCCTGAGCCTCCTCTTCTCCAAATACAGCAAGAGCAGAGCAGGGAGTTTGGCTGCACAAGCTTGAATCTCTTTGGAAATTAGGAAATAGAGACAGTGACAAAGGACCAAGTCCTCCACACTGTGCGGGGCACAGGCCTGGCAGCCTGGTCCTGAAACCTCAGCTCTGAATGTGACTGTTACCCCACCAGGCTCTCCTCTCAGTGACTGTGACCCAATGTAGCCTCACATTTGAATAGACCAGATGTTTTTGTCATGTCTGATTCTCCTGCAGAGTCACCTGAATTACGTTCTTTTTCAAAACTCCAAACATCCAAAGCAATAGGAGCGCTGTTCTAGGAAGAGGACTGGTTAGCAAATTGCAGCTGCTAAGATAATAGCGGGAGCAATGAACCACAAAAGCTGAGTGGAGAAACTACAAAGAAGTCAATAGCTGCAGTACAGGACTATGAATCAGGGGCTCTAGAAGGACAGGACCAACCACATGTGCATTGTATAACCTGCAAGAAGTCTCACATGCTTTGAATTGTCTTTGAAGCTGCATTTCACCAGGTCGGCGTGAACCCTGCRAAGTGGCAGACCAAGGTTCTCTGACATGTCCTACAAGTGAATCACCTCCCTGCAGCTGACGTGTGGGTTGACACAGAGCAAAATGGGAGCATGACTTGTAGTGAACCATGAACAAATACTCACATTGGGGAAGGAGGGTTATCCTTGGAAACCATCGCCAGCTTCCATGTCTTCATGATGGAGGAAATCACTGAAGACTGCAACAGAAAATACATAATATCTGAGGCAGCTCCATAAGTGCTTTTTTTTTTCCACAGCTTCACCCAAGTATTAAGTCCCACTTGATGGACTTGCTGTGTCTTCTGAGCATTTCTTTATTCTTCCTTTYCCCCTCTTATCAAAGAAATGAACTTCGATAAAAACAGTTCCAGCTGCCTTAAAAAGAGAGAAAGCTCCGATTTCCTGTCTCAGTATAGAGGTTAAGAACAACATTTCTGTTCATCACAGAAATAAACATTAAATGAATGGTGAGTTATATCCCTCCTGTGACTAATGTTCTAGCTCGTTTTTTAAAGTTAATCCTTCATACACATTTTTTCCCCTCTTCTTCTCTCTCACATTTGTCCAGACTCTTGTGTTCCTAGGGGACTAATTACCCACTTAGCAGTTACTCTGAAGTCCAGTTGCAGGAGTTGGCAAAACTCTGTTCTTCCATGCAAGCTTTCAAAATAATACTTCAGCCTGTGTCGAGCAGCAGCACTTTCTGGAGCTCCTTACCAGCTTGCTTYGCCCTGGACTGAGTTCTGCTGTGCTGCGGTTCAGAACTGATTGCTCATCCCAGAGCAGATACTCTGAGCAGAATAAACAAACAAGACAAAAAACAAAGACATTGTTCATTTAGAAATGACCCACTGCAATGTCACGTTCTATTTTCTCACCTAATGAATCCTTAGTAGCAATGTAAGCAATGAAGAAAACACGGTTTCGGACCTGGATTATACCTCCCCAAAATACAGACATGATCATACCATGCATATTCACACTAACCTTGGACCTGCCAGAAAATTTGGGGAAAGTTTAGTCATACACCTTATGATCTAAAAAACTTTTCATTATTCAATAGGTGTTTGGAGGCAAAACAGTCATCCCTTCTAGAGTCTTGAGAAATAACTGCCATGAGAAATTCAGACCACTGGCATATATGTACAATTTTTCCCATAAACATTGCTTGGAATGCATTTCCTTTCCCACTTATCTCCTCTTTCATTGTCTATATGCCCAGAAGCAACTTACCTCATCTCCTTGCTCTTCAGCTTCTCCACCTGCTCACGAGGATAATAATTTGATGCTGTGCAGGATTGAGCACACGTATGATGTTCATAGGATGCATTTAGGTTGACTGGTGAAAAAATATATAGAAGAGAAGATGGCAAAGCATTTTGTTCAGGATGCCTGAATCGTGTCATTGGCACAGGGAATGTGGCAGTTCCTGCAGCAAAAACCTGCAGTCACTGAGTGGGAAAGACGATCACCTCTTAATTGCATCACTCTCCCCTACCCTCCACTTAATGACCATGGTAATTCAGCTTTGCCTAGAGAAAGGATAGCTCTGAACCTCTGCTCGCCAAAGGAGCATCAACAGTTGCCCAGGATTTGACCAAGTGGGCTTGGGATCTATTATAGACATGCAACATAGCACCAGCCCGTGGTTCTAAAGCCCACTTACCCCATGCTTGGGCAACCAGACTGTTTTATGACTTAAGGCTGTATCTAATTGCAAGTCCTCCATGGAGCTAATGAGCACTCGAAGGGCTTCTCAAGGCAGCACTACTGCTCCTGTCAATCCACAAGCATCAGCTCTGTTATTACAGGTAAGCACTAATAAGGCCAATTTGTCAGGTTTAGCTGAAGTTCATTATTGTAATTCTCTTGCAATGGCATTGYTGCCCCAATATCACAACCCCTATGGCAAATATGGGGTAATCTCTGYCCCACAAACAGCAAAGCACTGCAGTGTCAGCCTTTTTCACAGCCTCACTAGGATGACCAAGCAGTCAAGAAAGCCAAACTCTCCCTTCAGGCCCCAAATAAAAGAGAACAGTTATCATCGGTCAGAGAAAATGCAAGGGCCAGTGGTTCCAGGACGTCAAGTTTCTCGCTTTTAGCATGCAAAATCAATTATGATCACATGTGCAAGTTACTTGCTGATGGGCYGGTCTCCATGGGCCCAGAGCAACAGCAGCACTAACCAGGAATTTCACTGGCAGGCTCAGCAGAGGAAAGGCAATCAACTGCAAAGCCTGGATCTTTATCTGCATTGATCCAGTCATTAACCATTTACTTTGAGGGCTTGGCAGAGTCCTATATCCAGCTCAAAGTTACACTTTTTCGACAGATATTTTCCTTACCTGCACTGCTACATGTTAAAAACCCAATTCCCACTTCATTTTTTAAACTCAGCATTTTTTCTACCGTTCTATACATCTCACAGTGTCTCCACTTTGATTTTCCACTACATTTTTCTTATTGTGGACATCAAGGCCTCATAAACAGTCCTGCTTGCATTTGAGGTCATCTCTTAGGTAGGTCCCCTAAAGGAAGGGACACTCCAACAGTCCCGCTGGAACTCCTCCCGCTGGAGTTACAGCTTGGAAAAAACACGTCTATGCACAGCCTAAGCTCGCGAGTTGTTCTTAATCTTTCAGCACCTTTTTAAGAAGAATGTAGGAAGTGCTGGGCGTTCATATATGAGCATTTTTTCCTTCCTTGCTTCTGACCTATGGACTGCGCTGTCAGAGTGGGCTGCAGGTTGGGCCAATGCAGCCAACCAGCCAGCACTGRCTTGGCCTCTTCCTTCCCTGCAGCACCCCAAAACCTTCCCCCTTGCAAACAGTCACGTGTAGAGCTGTATCTGCCACCTTTATTTTGCTATCATGAGCAGGCTGCAAGCTGAGGCTGCTGTTTTAATTATCATTCCYGCCTTCAGCAGAGCTCAGCAGCAAGCATTCAAAAGAGCTGCTTGCAAATAAAGGACGTTTTTTTCTCTTAGTGCCAAGGAGATGAGCATGGAGCCAAAGGAAGGGATTTACTGGCACCCTCTCTTGTGCTGGCTGCTGCAGTTCCAAGATAAAACACATCTGCATGTGCCAGCCTGAGCCCCAAGATGAAAAGGCTGCAAGTTTGCTGGAGTTTTATCTCAGTCACTATCCTGCTCGCGGGTTCAAATTGGGGGATGCTCCCTATAAAAGCGATTTCCATCCACTCCCAGCCATAGGTGTCATGATGGCTGGAGCAGCTGGAATTCACAGGGAAGAGACAGGCACATAAGCAAATATCCCTGGAGCAGAGCAACAGGGGCCACCCGGGCTGCCGTTCACTGAGCTGCTGCTTGGGCTGCTCAGACTGAGCTAGTGGTGGCCAAGTGACTGCAGCTGCTGGGAAAAAACTGCATTGCCAGCGTGGGAAGCCCACCTCTGCTCCCGACACGGTACCAAAGGGGTGGCCGTGGCCCCATGGTGACACTGGGGCTCTCAAGAGCCGCCTGCAGATCTGAGATGTCTCAAGCTCATACGTCTGTCCAGATCAGAGATTACACACGATGCTCTCAGCAAAGAGGCAGGTTGTGCAATGCTGAAATGAGCTCTGCTGCAGAGTCRGGCTTAACTGTGCCTCAGAGCACGTGGGCTCAGTGCTCCCAGGATCGGGCCTTCAATGGTTTAAATATATATATAATATGTGGTTTTGGCAAGTAAATAAAACTGATTCAAGCCAGTTCCAAAAGCCATTTAACAAGGTGCTTTTGGAGTTTCTGAAATAGAGGGGCCACAAGCAGGCAGCAGCAAAGCAGCCTCTTCTCCCCCTGCAGAAGAGCCTCTGGGAGSCAGCCAGCCCTTCACTGCTGCCTCCCACCAGAAGCTGCCCGTGAGCCCCATGCCGAGCGCTTGGCTCGGATGGGCACCTCCACCCCACGCTGAAGTGGGGAGCTCTGCATCCTGCCATGGGATACAGGAGGGGGCTAAGGGCTGGGAACCAACAGAGGCCACTGGCAGGTCCTGGGAGGCTGTGGCACCCCAGAGCATCTTGCAGGGATGTGATCCGCAGAGAGCTGCGATGGCAGCACGTCTGCAGGTAGCTCTGAGGCGAGAGGCCTCTGCGTTGACGGCAGATGGAGCCCAGGCCCTGCTATGCTAAGTGAACTTTATTCCATTTGCAACGCAGCAGGAGCTCGCTGCGGCCGCCCCTGCGCGCTCAGGCTGCCTCGGATGGGGCTGACTCACTTCTTGCATCAGACCTACAAGAAAGTGAGTCAGGGATCATCTTAACCACCCCTCTTAAGCCTCCCTAGGTCTCCTGCCCAACTTCATCTCTATTTGGTCTCTCTATTTCTTCAGGAYTTGAACTTGAGGCTCATTCAACGTTTGGGGGGGAATGGAAAATGCCAATAATTTCCAAGGATGTTAGCAGAATAAAAAGCCTTTGAGGGCTACATACCAAAAAGAGCAGCGGAGTTTGCACTGGGGATTGGTTGTTACCTTTGCTGCTCTTAGTGCACGGAAGCCATGGGGAGTCCTGGTGCGTCRGAAAGGGTCACAGAACAAACCTCAGCAAGGACTGCCAGGCTCTGCCGGGCCTGGGGAGGCATCGGGAAACCRGGATCTGGCCCTGAGAGAGAGGGAAGAAACGGGAGATGTGGGAAAGAAAGGAGTAAAAGGAGCCTGGGGTGACTTGTGTGCAAGGCAGCAGGAAGGGAAGGGGACTCRCAGTTGCACTGAAGGAGATCCTGCCTGGGCCAAGGGTCTGGCTGGGGACAGACGCAGGGAGAACAGGGAACAACGCGGGTTTCATTACTCAGATGGCGCCTTCGCCTCATCTCCTAGGGAGGAATCGGAGAGGAGGCCGAGGAGCTGCCAATCTGGAGCAGAGCAGCGGTGCCTGCAGTCCTGTACCCGGCTGCCAGCAGAGGCCAAATTTGGATGGTTTAGAGGAAAATCTTCGAGAGCTTCCCAGTTCCAGGAAGAGTGCAACGCACCGACTGTTTGCTCACATTGGGACAGCTACAGAACCGCAGCAGGGCAGGCGTGCTATTTATAAGTGTATCAGATGTCRGCTAAGCTCTTTGCACTTTCTATAGATCATACATCAAGCCTAATGAGAGGGAGCACAGGCTCGAGAGGAACCAGTGAGCACAGGTTAAAGCAGAGGTGTCTCCAACACAATACGCCCAGCAAAGAACAGCAGCTGGCCCCGTGTCCAGAGCTTCTCACCGGGCCTCCGACAGCCAGGCATGATCCCTTCACTAACAACCCGCGAGGAGGAAGGGCCGAGAACGTGGGGCTTGATGGTTCTACACTAGAAGAGGAATCCAAACCCCCTCACGGATGTTTCATTATGCTCTCTTCCAAGAACGTGCCGTGCGCAACAAAAGAAGCCAGTTAAAGGGTTAACCCTCTTTTTTCTCCTTTCTCCAAACCTGCTACAAGAGAGCTAGAATACAGATTTTAAACGTAAAAGATGAYACTTGTTCCAACAGTGTTCCAGCTAGCATCTGTTCTTTCTCATCAGCTGAAGYCTGGTTTTGTCTGGAGGCAGAGCTGCCGAGCAGGAGTGTGCTGGGTTCCCTTTCTGCTTAGCCGGCTCTTCTGGTCTCTCTTGCTCTTTGGGAAGTTTTTCCTGTGTCTCACACATCAAAAGTCTGTAGTTTGCTGATATTTGGTGTATATCTGTCAATTGTGTGTACAGTCACTGCAACCAACTGCAAATCTGTGTTTCCCACTGTGGGGAAAACTGATACGGAAAGAGCTTTTTCGGACACCCTCCACGCACCCGTTTGTGCTCAGCCTGACTTGCTGGTGACTCGATTCTGCTCCGCAAAGAGGCCGTTCTGGAGAGCAGAGGCTGGCAGAGGCAAGAGGCTTCTCCAGGACCCACCACCCTTCCTGGTGGGATCCTTCACCCCACCCTTCGTGGGAAGGGCTTTGAGGACCCGTGTGTTTTGGTCACACACAGGTGAATAATTTACACAGCCCACCTGCCCTGCCCAAGCGCTCAACTGCTTGTCTTAAATTTCCCTCGCTTTGCTAAAACCTCCAGCTCTCCACAGCTTAGGCTGCCTTCAAAGGCCTTTATAGGAGAGGCCTGTAAGGGAGAGCAGGGTGGCATAACCCAGCAGCAGCAAACAGCCCTCACAGCAAGAATTCCCCTTATCTCCGAGCAGGACATTGACTCCTTGTACAAACTCTCGGTAGGAAAGCCACTGGCAAAGTGATCTCGGATGCAATATTTACCCAAGAGGAGACATTTCACTGGAAAACAAGCCACAGGATCTGATGACATCCTGGTGTGGAGGACAGCGCACATTCGTGCGTGTGCAGGCAAAGCAATAGGAACAGGACGTGGAAACTTTCCAGTGTTTCCAAGCAGCAAAGCTGTTGTTGCACGAGGAAGGTGCTTGTGCTGCCCATCACTCTGTCTACACCATGACAAGAAGTGGGTTTCAGGCTYGTCCTGGCAGAGTCCTGCTGCACGGCACCAGCAGTCGCTCACTACTTGGCTCTGTATGTAAAACAGGGCTGCAAACACACAGATCTTGTAAGAAGGAGCCAATCCAGCACCAAACATTCCCGAGACACTGCAGTAAATACCAGCGATGCCTCATTCTCCGGCGAGGGGAGGAGGATCCCATGAGCTACCCTGTGGACACAAACCACAGTTCTGGATCACCGGTAACAGCTCCCGTACCAGCCTCCTGCCTGTCCTGCAGGCAGGGCTGACACCAGCCTGGTGCAAAGTGAATCCCAGGGTCGTTTTTACCTTTCATCCTTTGCCCATGAGCAGACAGAGTTCAGAGGCAAAGTGCTCCCTTTTGCAGCTCCTGGAAAGCAGCATGGCCCATGATTTCATTTCATGAAACCTTTTTGGTCAGGTCCATAAACTGCTGTTGAAGGCAACCTGTGCAGAGCTTGCAGGACCACCCTCTTTATCAACCACGAGGCTGCAGTTTCATTATCTCATTAAGATGATCCAAGCACAGGTTGTTACTGAGGGGCAATTCCACCTTCCCCTACTTGTGTAATGGCTTCTTCCTCCAGCTTTCACTGTGACCATGATCAAAAGATCTTCACATCGGGCAGGGTAATTTCAGCTGGGTCAGCTTCCATTCAGTGACAGCAGCTGTAGTGTTGCCATAAAGCAAGGGCCAGGAAAATAGCTGGAATTGTGCTCTTAAGAACATGCTGTAAAGTGATGTAGTCGCAAACTCGGGGTCGTTTGTCTCCAGAAATAGTGTGAATTTATAACCAAGGTTAGGAAAAGTCTCCTGGGCTTCAACATGGTTGCTCTCTTTRTAACAGGCCAAATGCAAACTCCTGCTCCTCAAATGCATTTAGCTCTGAGCAAAGTCTGGAACTGGTTACGGCTTTTCAGTTTGGATCAGGTCTAAATGGTTATTCATAGCTGGCTGTGAAACTGCATCCATACCATATACCTATACTACCTATACCCCTGTGGAAACAAGTCATTGGGGCTACATGGGGGCCCAGCCTCAGGSCCCCAGGCCCAGCGCTCCATTGCCTGGAGGGTCTGTATAATCACCCTGCGAGGGTTTCACAACACACCAAGGCCTTGAGCAACCTGGTGTCACCTTGAAATGAGCAGGAAGTTACACTAGACACCTCCTGGAGTCCCTCCCAACCCRTATTACTCCGCGCTCATTATCTTCAGCTGCATTTTCAACAGGTTTTGCTGCGCCCCTAAACATCACGGACTGTCCGGCTGTGCCTGCACTGACTCATCCAGGGCAGAAGTCGGGGCACCTGCGTCAAGYGGCTCCTCACGGCGTTGGCCATGGAGAGCAGGAGCGTTGCGGTCACTGCACGGAAGGCTCCTCACCACCACGGCAGACGTGGGAAYGGGCTCCGCATCACCAAAGCCACCGGCCCCGTCTGGCGAGGAGCATCTTCTCGCCACCGCCAGCGGAGGAGCCGGGCGTTGCTGCTGCTGACCATCACGTCTGGAAATGTCATCCCTTAGGTAAAAGTGACGCTGAGAAGCTAGAGAAGGAAATGCGGGTCATGGAACCAAATCCCCGGCTCTGGGAATACAAGGTTGCTGCCATCTCGTGGCTCCCTCTGGCTGTGCAAAGGTCCCAGAGGACGTTTTCCAAGCAGGAAAATACATCAAGATAAAGCTCCTCCTGGAAGGAGATTCCAACGGAGGGAACGGGGAGTAGACTGCCATGTCAGTAGTTACTCCCTATGGGTGTGTGGGCATCACAAGGTCCTCCTTCCTCATATCCAGTCCAGGAAATGGTCCTGATACCCCTTCAGCTTCAGGGGATGCTCGGGGCTCTGCAGCTACAGCRTTCACCAGGGAAGAGAAGAGCAAGAGGCCCAGGGAAGCAAGAAACCTGCCGGGCTGTTTGATATTTCCCAGCCGTTTTCTGATTACTATTAGGCTTTGCTCTTTCTATGGAAGATATTGTGGCTCACTTTGCAAAAGCTGAAGCAAAATACATAAATAAGACCCCCTGAGAATACTTCAGGCAATGGGGACACAACTGCTCAGTGACCTGTGCAGTATCCCAGGTACACAGGGAGCTGATAGGAATAGTTATTTATCTAGACACTTATTCAGCTTTCATCTCTGGCTGCGTTTCTCAATTAGCCATTTCAAAATGTTTTGCCAAAACTAATTAGCCCTCACTGCACTTCTGCAGCAGGTATCAGTGCTCCCACATCATGCAAGGAGGGACCAAGTTGTGGAGCCATCAAATAATCCCACCACAAAGAAATGGAGAGMGCTAAGAAATAAGCTAAGAAATAAGCTCCTCAAGAAATCCCAATGCCACATCCCAACACAGCTACTCTCCGCAAGCCCCCAAACCACAAGCATCCTGCTGCTGGAAGCACAAGYGGCAATCTGTAAATCTTATCACCCAAGCTGCCTGCCTCATGTGTGCCAAGAAAACGCTGTCCAAACATTTAATAACCTCCAAAAAATGGGTGCCCTTAAGCTACATTATACAACAAAGATGCTCTGAAGAGCAGCGTGTCCCCAATGTGCATTCACGGATGGCACCTCTGCCTCTAGAGCAAGCTCTGTTCTGGTTTCATKAAGTGGGTAGCCAGGGTAGTGCAGGGGAGCACGATGTATCTGCAGTAACATCACACCATGATGCCAGAGATGATGCCAAACAGAGCTATAGCTGCACAGCTGCTCCCGGGGTTTGTTATATTTTTCCATGAGCGCTCCATGTTATTACTGCTTCAGATCTGCCATTCTGGAATAAGCCTCTGCTCCTGAACAAAGCCCATCTGATGCTACGCCTTTAGAAAAATGCATCTCAAGCACAATTCATTCCCGATTTTTCTTTTTACAATCCTACTGTTGCCTTATTTTTGATACATATTCCCCAGTACACTTGGGAAATTTCCCAAAACATACTAAAGATAGCACTGTGTTTTTCTGCATCGTTGCTAAAAGTTAAAGCATTCATGTGCAAAATAAAGAGAAATTTCTTCATAAGCATTTTGCCTTCTGTTGCCTGAATCCAGTCTCTTGAGAATGTGCAATTATGGAAAAGAACTGTAACAATCAAATGGGAGTTTGCACTTAGGAAAATCATGCTACTTATTGTGTGACTTATTCAGATGCAGAGAACTGCTTGGAAATATATCAGAAATGAAAGAAAGTGCTATATCAGACYGCTCAAATTTTGTTAACACAATCTAACGAGCCTAAAGAAGAATATCATCCATTTGAAATTGATTTTCTCTTCTCAGAAACAAGATGGAGAGAATACGTGACTTAGAGATTTTTCCTTCTCTGGAAAGAGAACTAATATTTTCAGCTCATATTTTATCAAACCGTCTGTAGACATATATGATATTACAGAACATAATGTTTAGGTTTCCATAGCACAGTTCACTTGGAGAACCTCCAGTAAATGGCAATTCATTCACCCATATCGCACACAACCTCCAAACTCTACCTGTGCAGGTGTTGCAGACAGCACAAATACAGCGAGTTAAAATAATGAAAGAAAGATCCCGGAGAGCTGTGGAAACCCTTTGCCCTCAGCCCTTCTTCCCTTTGCAGGCGGAGGGCTGGTTGTGTCAGGACGTGCCCACCCAGGACCTCCAGGGCAGCCAGGCAGGTGGGTTGGGGTCACCTCCCACAGCAACCAGGAGGATCCTCCTCAGCTCCAGCCCTTCCACTGGGCCGAGCCAGGTTCCCTCCAGCCCTTCTCCGCTGTGTGACGTCGGATGGCACCCGGCAACGGGAGAGAGGGTTTCCATGACAGCACAAACACGAGAAGGACAAAAGTGCCAATGGAGGCGGCTGCACAGGGCGCCCACGTCCCCTCACCAACCGGGCCGCGTCCCACCAAGACGGGCAATGGAGAGGAGCACGGGGAGGTCTCCTTTGGGTGAGAAGCCAAAGCAAAAACTAAAGGGATGAGGCGACTTGGCAGCAATTTCTTTTCTGTTTTCAACACGGAACGGGATTTTTATTAGGACAAGCAAGGAACTGATGTGTTTCACCAGGAAACCACACGCGCTAATGATTTAYTTCTCCATGTGTGCATGTGCGTGTCTGGAAATCGGACACATMTGTCCCTAGAATAATTGCACCACAGATCAAAACTCGGAATGATTTCCTTGTGAGCGTAATGAGACTTCTCTGCAGACGATGGTACTGCTTAAATTATTTCAATGTATAAAACATATGCTTATTCAGTGCTCTGGGAACATGGAGATGGATTTTATTATATTATGCTAAGAATTGTTTGCATGTTTGCTTTAGCTTTGGGGTTTTTTTTCCTGCACAGCAGCCTGATGCTAGCAAAAAAACTGGATAAATATATCAGTAATTAAAATCATGAATGCCTTATCCATTCATTCACATACTACTGGCCATTGGTGTGTAGCTACTGAGACATAAAAATGTCAGAGGCAGTGAAATACAAGCCAAATGATTCTAGCAAGAAAGCTATTTTATCTGCATTATAGCTTTATAGCCATATATGCTTTATATATGTTATATATGCTTTATAGTTATAGCTGGCACAACAAGTGCATCTGTAGCTTTTGGTCTTATTTCCAAAGAGTGCAAATAATCTATTAAAAAAAAAAAAAAACTCGAACCAAAAATAGCTTAGCAAGTCTCCTTTTCTAAGCTAGAACTCAAATATTCGCCAGTTTTGAAGATTTTTGTTATTAACCACTMAATGGTTAAGTTTCAGAAAGGCCGTAGGCCGATCACTCCTGTAAAACCTACCGCGTCACCTGTTGGCAGGGCCCTAATTCATTGATTTGTTTATGGTTTTCTTTAGGCCAGGGTCAAAGATGTCATCACCTACAAAGTCAAGCTCGGAAAGCCTCTCGTCGCCTCCTGGAACTGCCGGGGAACCACAGCCTGTGCTGCCAGGTACCGTCAGCACGTGATGCTCTTGCAGCCCTTTGCCCTTAGCTCAAAGCAGAGGCCTCTGCTCACACTCCTCTTTCCCGATCGGATGAGACGGGTCCCCAACGGTTTCCATACAACCTCTGCCTGAGGGGAACCGCGAATGAAGACTTCCCTAAATGAAGCTAGGGAAGGGGAAGAGATACTGTAAGAGAGCACAAGCCTTGGGTCTGCCTACCATGGCTTCTCCGAGCAGATGTTGTTCACTGAGTGATCAAAACCAAAACTCATCTTCTGTGCTCGAACCCACTATTTCTGGAGCGCCAGCTTCCCTCCCTCCTCTCAGCTGAGGCTCGTATGAGCAATAAGAGACAAACCACTTCATGGAGCCCAATATGCAGAGGTCTCGACCTCGGAGTCCTCTGTTGTGGCTGCCTGCTGAGGGCTCTCTTGCCAACACTCCAGCTGGTCCTACATCCTTTCATATCCTGAGCCCGTCCCTGGTAAAACAGCTCCAGACCAGTAAAATCCCAGGTTAAAATCTTGAACTGATCACTAAACGTGGTCAAGCAACACAAGCAGAGTTCTGGGTTATAGGRAACTCCTAGCGCTTCTTTTGAGCCCTCTCCAGCTCCCCAGTCCTGATTTAGCATTGCTAGACATCCACAGTCGTGACCACAGCTGGACATCCTCCAGCCTTGACACTGAAWGCAGCAGAAAGAGGCTCCTTTGCACTGGGGGCTGACATTCTGCTTTGCAACTTCTACGTTTTCATCCATTTCTTGCAGAAAGTTCAGAAGAGGATGAAGAAAATACCACGAAAAATCCATTTACACTCCCTCCAGATATTGATATTTTCTCAATCAGGGACAAGGAAAGAGAAAAGGCTAAGAAGGTATGTATAGACACTTCAGGTATGTATACACACAGCAAAAGGTCTTTTTGATTTGCTCAATGTACTCCATGCCCAAACTGTGGTGACTGGATGCAGAATACTAACAAATGCAAACACTAAGAAGAGAGAGGAAGTGTTTTGATTGCAACGAGAGAAGGCATCACCAGGATTAGTCACATAAACCAGGCAAGCAAGCTTCAGCAGGACACCAGAGGCTTGCAAATTTCTAGACTCTGAATGAACTACTTGTGTGGCATTAAAAACCACGGCAGACAAAGCATATAACCTACCCACATTACTGACATGTCTCCACAGGAACGTGAAAGGAGGAAGACCATGAAAATATATGAGAAAATGACCTACTCCACTAAGATAAATGTAAARCAAAAGGTGTTCAGGAAAATGCTCCAGAAAGAGGAAGAGGAGGAGAACAGAAAACAGGCAACGGAAACAGACAGACTGAAAGCTTTCCAGGACAGTCTTTCTTGGAASAAAGCCCTTACTAAAGGTAGAGAACATCAGCTATCTTTGTAGTGCTTGACTGGAATCTAGAYAGTCACCAGCTCAATAGCTCTAGCCAACTTCAGGGGGCTCCTCCTACCTGTAGATGCAGTAGTCATCTGCTGCCTCTTGCTACACTGGTTGGGCCCTCTCCATTTCTTGCATTTACACGTGTGGTGTATTTTATGTGTGGTGTATTTTAGTAGATCAAATTCCTCTGTCTCCTAGGCCTCCAAAGTAGCTGGGCTTTCGTGGAGTTGGGTATGAGCTGGGAGGCAGAAGTTGGCCTAGAGCACACAGGACTGTGGCGTAGAGGTATCGGCAATAAGTTGACCTAAAGTTGTATTTTAGCACACATAGGGGTAAAATCTCTGCCTTTGAAATGAGGAGGAACTTTACTAAAGCCCACATAAAATTGATCCTAACCAAAGCCACGATGGTTTAGCATGCTCGGGACTACTGGCCCCAGCGCTGACCACATCCAAATTCATGAAGGCCTCCRTATTCAGCATGCTTTGACCATGTTTCTCTGAGCCACTTGATATTCTCATTGCAGATCAGCATTTAGAAAGAGAGAGCTTCCGTGACTATGTGAACAACAGGAGACAGATATTTTTACTTGAGGTACTTGGCTTTCTTTACGAGTGCTGCCTTCTGGTTATTTCTGTATTGCTTTGCTATGACAGCTATTACCTAGAGGTTACACCACGGAGACCTCACGAAATCAGACCCCATGAGCTGGTGGTCCGAGTCCTGTATCAAAGACCCTCACGGCCCACCAGTCTCCCACCAGGAAAGAGGTGACACTAAGTCAGTTGCTACCACCCAGTAGCAGCYCTCCAACTATATCTACTTCATTTGTGGGACCAGGAGAGTAACTGACACCTTGGCCCTTACTCTCCCTTATAGAGATTATACCTGGGAGCCATTTTGTCTTTAGTTTCACTGCTAATTTCCTCTATTACTTCCGAAATATCTCCTGGTCTCTACCTACCTAGTATATACCAAGATCCTGGTTTGAAGTCTTCATACCCTCTAACAAAATCTATAACCAAGAGCAAAGTTAAACCAGAAAAACATTAGAACAAGCCAACCAACCAATGTGTCTTGCTTTTTGGATTCATTTCAGTATACCATGGCAGTAAAGAGGGATGAGATTCAGAGGCTGGAGAACTTAGCAAAGACAGAGGAAAGAAAACTGGAAAAGGCCGAAGAGCACCTGGAAAAGGATGCCGTCATGTTCGACGAGTTCCTGAAGGAGAACGACAAAATTTCTGTTCAAGCCCTSAAAATGTAATGGAAATGGAAGGAACCACTGGCATGTTCTTTTGCATTGGACACGGGAGGATTTTTTGCTGTGTCTCCCTGGGGGTTTAGTATAACTCTGTATCCAGGCTTTTCACGAGGGAGGCTGTGACTTGCAAGTGTCACTGGGACCACACATGCCCTTTGCTAGCAGGGCCTTCACATAGGAGCCATCTGTGCTGCATCTTCACGTATAAGAGATTTCTGGAGTTCCTCCCACATCTTTCCCTCTATTTTATCTACACACTCTGCTTTACACACAGTTCCTGGTAGCTGCTGACTTGTTTTATGGTTTGTGTTTACGCCTTCTTCCCTAGAGCTGAAAAAGAAACTGCAGCAAAGACAGAGAAAATAATGGAGATCCAAGCGATTACTTCCCAAATAATGAACCTCGAGAGGTAATGTTTGCACACTGAATACTTTTACTACCTAACCTGAGCAGTCTGTAGAGCATTATGCCTGCATTTCTCAGGGGGGAAAAAGAAATCCAATAAGAGTGTTGCAAAAATATTCCATTTAAAAAGCATCAGGATGTTTCCACTTCTGTTTTTCAGACACTAGTTTTGTTTCTAAAATTATCTAACTTGTTAATGGCTTTTTAAAAAAGTGTAACTAAACCAAGGCCAAAATTAAATGTTTCATTTCAGAGCACAAGACGAACAAAAATAAGCTGTGCATTTTAATGATGACCTGGAACGAATGTCCCTACTCCAAAGAAGCAATTCTTGTTAAGAGTTAGGTTGGAAAGATTTCAGTTCATGGTTGGCACAAAAGTCATGAAAGCAGCTTGAGGCTCAACTCACTGACTAAAAATCAAGTTTTCCTAATGTCACCATGGCCATTCAGTAATAAAGTGGCTGTTTATTCTGTTAAAAGCCGCCACGCTCTTCCCCGTGGCACCTTCCACGTCAGGGGGCACAGAGAGCAAGCAGGGCAGGTTCACGGTCGTCTCTGCACATCCCTGTGGACGTGCCCTTTCCCCAGGAGGAGTCAGGACTTGCTCAAGCTCGCCACCCCGTTAACAAACTCTGTATGCCTTGTCCACTTCTCTCACCTCAGCGACATATCCAAATTCGAGGACACTTTGCAGGAGTACAAGAGGTACCGGGACTTCCTCTACCAGCTCTCTCCGAAGGAGTGGCAGGATGACTACGCAAAGAGGCACGCAAAGGCACAGGAGCTGAGAAAAGCTTCCAAGAGCAAAGAGGAAAGTGCCTCTCGCCGCACTACAGTGGAGAGGGGTAAGTGCCAGCGGGGAGATCCCCTCTCCTTGCTCAGGCAGTCCAGCACACTAAGTGCGTGTCCCTTCCTCAGGCCAGGATCTCGCCTTCAGGACAAAAGCTGCTGATCTATCCAAAACCAGCTATTCAGACATGCAGAGCTCTCTGTCTTCTGGAAGTTCGGATTTCAGGTTGTTATGTGAGATCGGGTCAGAGTTCAAAGACATCCTGAAGCCTCTRTCAACAGACAAATTGTAAGTACAAGACAAGGAGAACACAGGTACTATAGAGAACATGCAGCTGAATGGGGGCCAGTGTGGAGGAAACCTCCTCCTCCTCCTCCTCACCGTCTTGGTGAGCTGTCATCTGCTGTTTTGCTATGGATGAAGGCCCAGGGTCATTGTAGACAAGCACTGCATGGATCCTCTGCCTTCAGTAACRGAGGCTTCAGCAGTATATGCTGGGATGCAGGCAGAACAACACTTCCATAGCCATAAGCAGAGCCAGACAGAGAAGCGGATGGGCRGGTGGGTACAGAAGCACGTGTTGCCAGCTCCAGCTTTTTGAGGCAAAGCAAGAAACTGCCTGGAACAACAAAATGTGGGTGGCTGATGCTCATACATCTCCCAAGACCAAAAATCCATGGTTAACGTGAGATTTTGAATTAGGCCATTGCTTGCAGGACCATTCCCTCTGCCTCTGTGTGCAGCACAAGTGGGGCTGCGGGCAGAGAGTTTTCACCCCTCAAAGAGAGAGGAGTGCAGTGTGATGAGCAGCACCAGGCAGGTGCCTCCTCCCTTGCACAGGCACCGAGTCGTCCCCGGGGCTGAGCAGGGAAGAGGCTGCGCTGCTGGTTGACACTAGCAGATGAGGCAGAGGAAGGAGCAATCGATTCTTCTTCACTATGTGGGTAAAAGCTGCAGACTCCCACGGTGGCCTTACCATGCCACCTAGGAGCAGGAGGACCCAGACGTGCTAATGCTTAAAGGACCATCCAGGAGCAAGAGAAAGGGAGGCTGCTGGAACGGAATGTAGATGTACCTGGAGCTGAAGGTAGATGTTGCTTGCAGATGTCAGCCTGGCTCTTTGCTGTGTTTATGATGCTCTAACAAGCTCTCCTTTGAGCTGTCGTTTCTCTAAGGGCCTGACACACAGAATGCCTTTTCAGAAGTATAGTGGAGGATSAAGAGAGTGAAACCAGCTCGGACGAGGAGGATGAGGTCAGAYGGCTCATACTGAAATATTTATTTGTTATTCGTCCTCCCGTATTCATTTATTGACGTTACTAATTTATTTCATGTTCTAAAAATTCATTGTGAGATTGAGGAGTTACTGTAGCCATTAGTTATTAATGTATGTTTATGCAGTCCTAAATGTTCATGTTTTTAGCAGAATTATAAATGCTTTGGTTTAACTTTCTTCCTTCACTTTCCAAAAACCTATCAAAGCTTGCAACCCTCCAACCAGATACAACAGGACATGACAAGAGGTTCTGCAATTTGTAAAGTTACCAYCTTATGTCCAAAACTGTCTAAGAGCAACAATACGGATTTTTAATTTTCATTTATAATACAAAAATGTCTTTTCTGGAGCTCTAAAAACAAAAACAACGTAAAACAACAACAAAATTTGTTATAGGTCATCTCTGCCATACTTCAGCCAGTGTCAGCCCAACACAAACAACACAGATTCCATCTCAAAGTAATCAAAAAATCAAAGTGGAGCTGAGGGCAAATACTTATCTTAAATGCAGCAAACTAGATTGCAAGAATGCTAGCCTCCATCAGTATTCTAAAATAATTATTTTTAAACATTCTTTCAGCCAAGAGATGTCATTTACCTCTATCCTTATTCAGAAAAACATGAAGTTAAAATTAAAAAAAAAGAGAGATATATAAAGCCAACATTTTCAGATGCATTTTTTTTGCAATTCATGCAAACAGCTGATCTTGCACAAACACTCATCCAGCTATCACAAATTAGCTATTTATGCTGCTTCATTAGTAGCAGGTTTTTCTCTTTTCCAGTCTGTTACTTTCTTGGTCTCCTCACAGCTGCTAACAACACGAGAGCAAAAAGAGCATTCCAGAAAAAGGGACSGATTGACCAGAGCTTCCCCCGAGGGAGGCTGGGAACAAGGAACACGGAGAGCAGGCAGGTGTGAGAGGGTCTTACCAGGTCTGGTGACACTGCSTGGACTTGGAGTCATCTCAGCCTTCCGTCTTCATTTTTCTTGAGGCATTTGATCGTTTCTTGACTTCGATGCTGCAGAAACCGACCAAAATAACGAGCTGCTGACTGTCCCCTGCCCTCCCACTCAGCTTGCTCTCTTAAYTCTTCCCACCTGGAAGGGTTTCCCTCTCATTCCTCCAAGCAGCACCTAGGGGTGTTCTCTGATGGAGGACACCAGAGCCCCAGCACCCAGTCCTAGGYGCCTCTAACAGCACCAGGACCTGGGCTTAGACCTACCTCCTTGCAGCACCTCATTCTCCAGCTGCTGCTCCTCCCAGGGCTTTCTGCCTCCAAAGCCACCAGCGCCTACCCAAGGGCTCAGCTCCTAATCCCAACCTTTGCACCAGTTTTTACTCCCTCAAGGGCAGTTTATTTTGTTGGTGCAGATACTTGAGGCAAGCACCAAGCTGCACGCTCTGCATGAAGTGGGGAGAGGGCTTTTATAGGGACATGGACCACCAGGTACCCGAGAACCTGGCAGAACATCTGAATAACYAGGACTGATCTTGCTTCAGTTTCAACCCCTCTCTTTCCCGTTCCAAACTATCTTTACTGAATTAAATTCAGCTGGTGCTAGGACAGCAGAGATTCCTGCTTTAAGTGGAAATCACCCTCCCAATTAAGGCAAAACAGTAAAACATAGAGGCTTTTCAAGGGCCTTACCTCTCCTCTAGGGCAAGTCTTACCTTCCACTTCTCTTGGGTTTACCATAAGGGCTGCAGATCACAAACCACGTTGTCCTTGTCCATAAAAAGYCAAGACTTCATAGGCAGGGCTGCTCCTAGGGGGAAAAAAGAGAGAGTCACCTTTCAGTACCCAAGGTCCAGACACTGCTGTAAGAAACCAGAGAGCATTCTGAGGAAGGATGAATTTTTCCAAAGACAAATGAGGAAAATTCCCTAAACTTCTCACTTCCTTGGAGCGAAACAGCTGTACACAAAGCGCATGCTATTTAGGCAAGTCTGTGAGCAAAAACAAACAAAAAACCTGTTTCAAGTGGGTTGAGGAAAAAAACAAACAGGTGAGCCTTAGGACATCTTCAGGTCTCAAATCAAAATATTAAAATCTGCACATGTGAAAGAAACGAGATGGTCGGAGAAAGCACAGTAAGTATCAGGGCTGGAAGGGCCTTCYCTCCCTTATATCCTTAGAGCAACGCAGCTGCAACACCACATCTGCAACACACATGGACACGATGATCTACAGCATCCATGCATGCCTGGGATATGTAACTTCCCCATCAGCCCATATAGTCCTTTGCTTTCCTCTCTTCCAGATCTTAACCATCCTTTTCTGCTGAATCAAATCACATCTTTTCTTTATGGTGTGAGCTCTTTGCAGTAGATAGAAATTCTCATGCCGTCACGCAAGCAATAATTTTTTTTTTTTTTTAAAAAAGATGTGCATATGAGTGCATCTATACATATATTTTATATATATATGTATATATCTATCATGCACCAGTAGAAGATAACCAAGTGTAGACAAACCTCCGTAAGAGGGTCAGAGGCCAGAACAGACTCATCCYGTGTCTTTCACTCCAGGAGCTGGAATTGTATTTTACTGACCCCCAGCAACTGCTGTCTATTTTCACGGAGCTGGAGGAACAGAACTTATCCCTCATCCAGAATTCCCAGGAAGTTGAGGAAACTCTGGATGAGCTCCGGCACACTTTAATCACCACGTGCAGCAGGATGTAAGTCTGATTCTGCAGTTTGGTAAGTGATGGAGAGGAGACCCTTGGGACGAATCCTTACAACGCCGGGGACGTCCCCTCAGGTGGCCCCTCGCCGTCAGGCTCTGCTGCAGACCCTGCGYGATGGTCTGCTCAGTGCTGGCTCTTCCAGCAGGAAATCCAAACGCAATTGCAATGTAGGTGTTTCAGACGATATTTCAATGAAGTTTAACTACTTGTGAATGTTTTTAAGTCGAATCTACCTTCCACATGGATTGAAAACAGTATGTGCACGCTGTGTAGCCGCACTGCTGCTGGCTCCGGGCAGTCGGAAGCTCCCTTTGCTCAAAGGGACAGAGGTGCTCGCTCCCAAGAAAGGCACGAGGTGCTGCCTCCATCTGCCGGCAGCCAGAGGGACGGTCCCCATCCATAGGGTACCCAAGAGCCCTGTGTTGCAGAGATGCCCCTTCCAAAACCATGCYTGCCTTCTGCCCTGGCCTAGGGACCAGGAGATCGAGCAGCTGAAGCAGCTCGCGGCCACCGTCCAGTCCTCCATTGCCAAAGAGGAGGAGACGGCAGCGGATCTGAAGCTCCGAGTTCGCATCTTTTCCTTTGGAGAATACCAAGCGGATGTCCAGGTACGCCCTGCACGCAGCGGGGCACGGGCTCAGCGCAGCAATAAAACACCCTGCTCTTACCCTATGCAGCCCGGGAAGGGAGCAGACAGCAGTGACAGCGGTGAGGACGGGTCCTGTTCCTCAGCACTGGGGATGCTGCAAGGGCCGCCCAGAGGCTTGGCTGAAGCAGCAAGCTGGGACGAGCACGTCGAGGCCCCGCTGCTGCTGGGAGGGTGCAGGGGGGTCCAGAGAGGCTCGCGGCAGCCTCTCCATCCCACACACCAGTACTGCTGTCTGTGCCAAACATCAGGGCCAGGCAACCCAGCAAACAAGCCTATCATCTTGCGGGGGTGATTGAAATGTATTAATCCCGTTTTCTTCTGCACAAACTGAGTGATTTGGGGCAGAACCCAGCTGGTACCTCCCGGTTCTGCCTCACTCTGTCTTCTCTTACCGTCAGGACAAAATGCTTGCGAACCTCCACAAAAAGGTGCTGGAAGTCTATCGCCAATGCGTCGGCGAGAACGAGGCAAACCTGGGCACGCTGCAGATGCTGGCAGTGATAGAAAAACAGCTGGATGACTTATTGGAGTGCCTGGAGAGAATCCCCTCAGCAAAGATAGAGCAGGCTGAGAAAGCTAAAGAAAAAGAACGGAGGATAAGGTAAGAGGAGACCCTCCTCCGGACACGGAGCTTCTCTTTTTTAAATGGTGACACCCAAAAGCAAAGCCACTGGAAGGGACCGACTTGCCAGATCAAATAGAAATATGAAAGCTCACGTGCAACCAACACAGCCCATTTTACCCCTGTAAGGGCTTTGTGTTCATAGTACTTGCGTGTCCTGATGGGGAAGCAGCAGCCCACAGTTGTACTGAAAACAAAGGCTTGGAAGGCACCTGGGTCCTGAAYGGAAGGGCAAAATCTGGAAGGGAAATGAATAAATAAGAAAARCAAATCTCTTGAACAAATTCAATAACAACAATCATATTTTTAAGACAACAATTTGTAGTGACAATACTTAGCCTGATTAAGTAGAAAATTGCATCTATGTAATTATTTAACACATGAGCACCTGACACAGCCAGCTCTTCYGTCAGAAAAGGCACTTGAGGGCATTTGTCAACAGCAGCAGCTTTTGAGCGCTTGCTGCCACAGAACTCTGGAGTTCAACTTCTGCAATTAAGTTTAAAAAGTAGCACRTGAATTCAAAGCATTAGGTTCTGTGGTCACGCGTTCCTGATGGCTCAGTAAATGAAAGTTCCCCATGCAAACAGTAAAGCTGCAACTGGACATCCCTTGCTGAATCACATCCACGTGGCGAGAAAATAGAAAAAGAAATAGTAGCAGGAGGTTTTGAGCCAGATCTGTGACAATTTCCTCCTACATGTCACCTTCTCTGTGTCCTTGCTCACCTTTTAGCAGCGTGGTGATACCTCCTCCTCATGATCCTTGGGTGGTTTTGCATTCTAATCTGCAGACAGACACATTCACCCTGGACTGGAGATGGGTGTGGAAGAACCAGGGCAGGAGTGTGAGATAACAACGAAGGTACCGTGAAAATGTGAGTTAATTTCTTCCTGAAGATTACAAGATCATCTCTGTTCTTTTTAAAAGGCTGAGAGAGGAAAAGAAAAGACAAGAGAAGCTGCTACAGGAGGAAAGGTTGCAGCGGGCCCTGGCAAGAGCACAGGCAGATATAAAGAAAAAGGTAAGTTCAGCAGTCTCCAGGAACASCCCATGCGACAGCTCACGTGGGAGAAAAAGGGGGTACTTAAACATCAACCGCCTAAGGAAAGAGTGTCAGAAGGGGCCTCCATAGTTGGSTGATGACACCCATACTCAGGGGTCRTCCARTTTACAAGACTGACTAAACCTAAGCAACGCCCTTAGGCTGAGTTTTGCTGGTTCAGCGTCCTTCCTCCCTCTTTCTCATGACAGTGTCTTGACCACATGGTCCTGTCCCTTTCTTGCCAGTCTTCTCATTAAGCCAATTTCAACTCGTTAATCAGGATTAGAAGGAAATGCATGAAAATCATCCGAAGGGGAATGAGCAGAAGCAGGACACACTCCTGCCACAGCCCCAAGGTGCTGAGTCAGCTCAGCCGTGCTATCAAAACAAGCCCTTTCTTGTGCACCCCACGTTGTCCCACACCAAGACGGGACCCTCAGAGGTAGGGAGGGCCTCAGGGTCATGTCCTGCTGCTACGCGAGTGGCTGATGCTTCACAGATCAACCCCATTGGGGGGTARCCCAGGTCTCTGTCACGCACTGAGCTGGTGACAGCCCAGGAGAGGGAAAACAGGCACCAGGAGCTCCTGCTGCTTCATCCAAGGAAAAGCCTTGCAGGCTTCCTCATATTTCTCTAGCCTTTAACCATCCTTCTCATTTAGTGCCAGCAAGCCTTCAGGCAGGGCACAGCTGCACACAGTAGACACTGCAGCAGTAGCMTATTCCCAGCCTCCAGCTGCTTGACACCTATTTAGGGGAACACACAAGCTTAGCMGACGCACGCAAACCCGCCTAGGAAGAGGCAGCAGGGGCAGCGAGCAGAGACCCACGGCCCAGGGGAGCCGGCGCGCCGCTCACCCCGGGCCTCTCGTCCCCGCAGACCGGCAGGAGGCTGGTGTTCCGCTCCCACCCTCCGGCCAAGAAGGAGAAGCACCGGCAGACCCAGGAGCAGATGGATGAGGAGAAGCAGGAAGAGCTCTACTACTTCACCTGACGGGCACGGCCTTGGTCACAACACGGAGGGCTGAAAAGGTTTTAGAAAACCCTACTGGGTATGTGCACAGCCTGTTCAAGGTCTAAGTCATCTGCTCTGTTTGACTACYGGCTTCACAGCCCCACAAAATTCCCTCCTCCTGCCCCATGACCCCTGATAAKTTTTTTTTCTTCTATTTTTTCACATAAGAAAATAAACTCAAATTCTCCTTCATTTCACTTCTCGGATCCCTGCTAGCAACAAGGCTTTTCTCATTCACCTTTGGAAGCAAACAGCAGTATCCCTACCAACCTGACTAGTAAGATTTAATCATATTTCTGAGTCACCATCTTGCTTACAGCAAGACTAGGCTAAGCACCAGCCAGACAGTTATTAAAAATGCCAAAGCAGCGAGTGATCATAAAGAAGAAAATAGTGCCTTAATCCAAAGGAGGGGAGGGATGGATTTCATTATCYATGAAGGTGAGAGACCAGCTCACAACTGCTGTGGGGAACACAAGAAAAAACACCATAAGCCCTGCAAAAAGCAAGCTGTTGACCATTAGCTTTATAAGGGATGCATCCACATCAAAAATATTACCAGTAACAAAGTAACCATAAAAAAAAAAAGCTTTATTAACCCTTTTGCACCAGCAGTTCCTCAGGTATCCATTGCCAGCAACGGACTTCAAAGCCAAGTGATCCAATTTTCGGCCCCAAGAGGTTAGCACTTTACATTCATTTACAAAGCTGAGTGAGGTACATTTTCAGAAGTAGAAAGATTCAGTTGCAAGTCCCATAAAAAGGTGGAGTGTTCCTTGGCCRTTTTACTAGATTAAGAACTAGTATGGTCCTTGAGAACAGAGCAATACCGGCATTGGGAGCTCAAGGAGTCTCTGATGCCCAGGAACTCACGGTGACCACTCGAGCAAGACCCAGTAGTTCCTTCAAGATTCCTCCTCAGCCTTTCCACTCTCAGGAGTGGACTCCAGCCATCAGATAGGAGATGTCCTGTATAAATTAGTTTGCTTTGGAAACCCTTCCTGAGCAGGTAAAGAAATTCCCTGGACTGGAGCTGTAAATTCAGGACGAGAAGGACAGAGACCCTAATGCTCAGTTACTACAGTTAAAGATAGAAAAATAAACTGGTTCAACCAGAGAATAAAATACTGCCTACAAATCAGGATCTGAAGGTGACTGTAACCTGTGTACTTTTTAACAAGTCTTGCACAAAAGAATATATCCGGACACATACATAGTTCAAAAGGCACAGGAAGTAAAAGCATTTCTGAATGACCTCGGGTGAATTCAACATCAGTACAACTGTAAAATAAATAAATATGTGCAAGATTAGAAAGATCACAATGTTCTTCTGCATGACATATTTTGTAAAAAATACACACATACGTGCATACACACACACCTCATTGAGAATAAAAAACAGTACATACATCCTTTTATCAAACTCCTATACATAATTTTATAGGCATTCAGTACATCACCATAAGCAACATTTAAATTACTACCTTAAAATGTAACCAAACAGTTCATTTCTCCTATATAACCCTATGCTTATTTAGGTGTTTGCAACCCAGGTAAGTACAGTACATACAACCTCCYCCCACCTCCCCACTAGAAACTGCAGTTTCTCAATGGGGCAAATCTTCCTCGGCAACAATTCTTTGCCCCTCCCAAAAGAGTCTAACAACTGCATACTCTGTAAACCAGCCGGAAGCTCCACGTTCACATGATATTCTGGGATATCAAGAAAGAACAAGTGTTAACAGTATTCAATAAAAAATAACAACAATAATATTAAAAAAAAATAGTGGCCAGTTAACAGGTAACTTGGCAGCAGTTTAATGTATGAGATATAATCAAGGTGCTTAAGTTGAAGTGACCGTCAGCATTCCTCCCAAAAAGGGAACACAAAGAAAACTAACTTCTCTCAGACGCTGCTGGACTCTTAGGTAACCACTTATAGTGAGCACAGTTCTATTGCAGTTTCCTTTTTCAAGYGCTGCTGGAAGAATTCAGCAGATTATTTGGGACATAGGAGCAAAGAAAGGGAGAAACTCAACATGAGCTACAAACTGATTCCCAGCTAAGATAACATTTAGAATCTAGTTTTCTAAAACAAAGATTTAGGAGCATCTCATTTTCATGGCCTTGGATGTTAATTTTGTTATGTCTTATATTTTATTCCAGTTTTCTGCCAACAAATGGGCTGAAACAATTTTTTGTGTGGAAAATAATTGCAAAATTTGTTCTTAAATCCTCAATGCCATTGGCCCCAACAGGAGACCAACAGAAGAGAAGTTTAAACTGTTAGGGTCAGGAATATAAATTTGCATGTGTTAGCTGTAGAATACTTGCTTCCTGTGAAAACAGTAAATATTACCTCAGTTTGAAGTTTAATACAGTACTTCTCCCTGAAACAACACTGTACAGCAGCCTGCCTCAGTCTCTCTGACCACCAGGCAGATAGAGTATCTTACACAGGCACATCAAGTAGAATTTACATGTTTTAAGAAAAAGACCTTTCAGGTGTAACTGCCCTTAGCAAATTGAAGAGAGTGCAACCATAATCCAGTACTCCTAGTTTTCATAGTTTCCTTGGAAAAAGACCCACATGGTTATGTCACTCTGTCGAAACATGATTGCCCAACTCGTGTTCAAGTAACTGTTCTTAGTAATGGTCATTCCAGGTCCTGTAAGTTTATTGTGCTTCCAGTGAACTGGGAATTATCAGAACCTGCATCATCTTCAGTGGAATTGTGTGGCTCCTGTTAAGGCAAACAGCACAAAGAGTTCAGCACTTTCACCTCTAGCTCATCAGTCAGTCTTAATGCTAATCAGTCCTTACTTTAAAATTTATCCAAAAATCAGAGAAATGTTCTGAATTGTTTAGAGCAAGCCCAAGGCTTTCCTGCTTTGGAGACCCACTCAAACAGCACTGCTTCAGCTTTCCTTTGGGCACTTCAGATGAGTAGGAGATAAATTAACATYGATGACTATTTGCTTTCCATCTGATAACTCTGTGCCATGGCCAACTATTCTAGTATTCTTGTACTTCTAGATTTATTATAGTAAGGTACTTCTCTAAAATAGCAAACCTTTACCTTCCTATGCATAAAAAGCACTGTTCGTGAGAATACTGCATTGCAGAGTCTATAAAACACAAAGCCCCAAATGGCCRAGTAGAAAATGCAGTCTGCCTACACTTCACTGCTGTTGGTTCTCAGCTGCTCATAGTCCCTGACACACAGTTTGCTGAAATAGCAGAGAAGAGGCATTTACAGAAGCAGCAAGGACAATGAGTTACCTCCATATATGAAAGCTGGTATTCACAGAATCTCCTCTGACACTCAGTAGTTGCCAAAGCAAAAAGTTGAAACCAGGTCTTTTAGAAATGCCCAGACTTTTTGATTTTGCCTCTTTTTCTATTTAGATCCCCATTTGAAAAAAATCTGTGCTCAAGAATGTATAGTGCACTTCCGATACTTCCTCCAGTATGTTACATATCAATTCTTTCTGGACATATTTAATGTTACCATATGGCATCGGAAAAACAAGAACAGGGCACTGCAGTAATGAATGAGTAACATTTCTTATTCATCACTTGTTATCAGAGGAAGAAAAACTACCATCTATGATATGTCAAAGTTGGGTAACATATAGAAGATAAACAATCTTGGACTGCACTTCTCACAGCTTATTGTAAGTGAAATTAAATTTCCAATCAATAGGCAGAACTCCACACTGTTCACAGTACACTATCCTCGCTCTCTAGCTAGGCAATAAAAAGCAACAGCTCTGAAATGCTGTACCTGAAGTATGTGAACAGGTAAATCCACTGTAAGCTGAGACTGTGATGAGGAGGACTGAGAGCTCAGTTGAAAGGGCAAATCTCCCTCTCCTGGGGGATCATCCTGTGAAGGCAGAAACAAGGCGCAGTTATGAGACCCCCAAACATCACAGTAAATTTCACTCAAACTCAGTCYTAACAAAAAATCTGATAAAGCTCCTACAGCTTACTAGTAAGGCCTAGATTCAGAAATATGCAGAAAGCTAACCACTAGTTAAAATCTCAGCCTAGCCCAGCACACAACTACTCTAATCAACTCTGAAAYGCGGCAAGACTTCAAATAGTTCATCTTCCACTAAGCAWAATATTCTAAAACATRTTGAAGACTAAAAGATCACYGTGCCTTGTGAAGMTGGTACTTCAGTATCAAGCTACAAATGYTAACACCAAAAGGTTTTGAAGTAGAAGTGGTGAACATCTGGCTGCTTCAAGAACCAGCAATAAAGACTGAGGAAGAACTTCACCTACCCATAGCTGGCTCCCTACCATATCTTGCCATTACCAATTAAGTGGAATTAAATTACCCTCTCTCTGTATACTGGCCAAAAACTGCTGCCCAACATGTCCCACTGTCCAGCCTACATGGACTACAAGATTCTTTTTTTTAGAAAGTTTTAGAAAAAAAAAAACTTAAGCTTTTTTTCATTAATACTGAAATAATAGTTTGAGCTGAAACTTCATTTTTCAGGAATTTTTTGAAGCCAATTGTATTTACCTTTTAAATGGGAGAGAGGTGGAATAATAGAAGAATTTTAGGAGCAGGGCAGTGGAGCGGAGGAAAAAAACACAGAGGAAAAAGCCATACACTTATGTAACTTATTACCATGYAACATGTTAATGCATGCTCACACTCCTTTTTCTCAAAAGCATCCTTACCTCACACTTCAGAGCAGAATGCAAAACCTGCTCTGCCTCTCTAACAGCCTCAGGAATAATTATAATACTTGGAGGTATCACAATTCTCCCATGCAAAGTAAAAGCTTAAAACTCTTCCTGCTGCCCMAGTCTGTTTCCTACCCCAAGCATGCTCCAGCCTAAGGAGCTGAATGGGATGTTCCCTGTACTTATAGTGTCCGTACATTCCAGGTTGGAGTATTAGTACTAAAGGCAAAGAAGAACTACAGAAAAATAAACATGTATCTGTTCTTCCCCTAGCAGATGAATGATTAAGCAAGCTCTGTTTTCAGGCATTTCTAGACATTTCTAAATCTAGTTTTCCTATCAGCTTTCACAGAAGGATGTTTCCAGTGGGCAAAAGCACTAAGGGACATGGTAGGTCCTGCCCATCTCAGGATCTCATGGGGGCAGCAGTACCTGAGTTCATAGGTAGTGAGATTCTTCTATAAACGCCAGCTTTAGCAAATGACACAGATGATGAGCAGGTCTTTCTTCCTCAGCCCTTACCTGAAGCAGCTGAATTTGCACATACTGTGCTCCAGTGGCAGGGTCCCTTATTGTGAGCCCTCCATTTGGCAGAACAATGTTGCCACCCAGTCGGCTGCCAGGAACGGATGACGAAAAGCTGGTAGGACTTACTTTACCACCCTTGCTTTTCCTCTGACCAGAGCCAGATGCCCCTAAAAAGAGTAATTTTAATATTTAAACTGTCAGAAGTTTGCCACAGTTTCTTTCTAGAATTTTTCAGCTTTGTGTCGTTATTTATACTGTACCACTAATTAACACTGCACAGCAAACGCCCGGAACAGTGCAATATAATTAAGCACCATCTGATAACTAGACAGTTGCCCAGACAGCATTCAGCTCATGAACTCCAAATGCTGACTGAGCAGTCCTCCTTTGCAGTAATGGTATTCAAACCATATCACAAATTGCTGGGTTTAGGGCTCTCCCTTCTGGTAGCATCGAAGCATCAGTCTGTTTGTAGAGTTAAAAGTATTGGGAAATGGGATTGCATTTTCTATTTCTTATTTTGCAACTCATTTCCTGAGCAGTCACATGAACCGATTTTGCAAACTGTAAAAAGAGCACTATGAAGCCCATCTCTTTCCAGAAGTATTTTAAAGACTTCTAGAGGGAAGAGGCTGCTGAAGTACAAAACCACTACCATTCGTGACCCTGGTAGCTAAACACACACACAGAAGCTTTACAAGCAATTGCTCTTCTTTCAGCTATTTGCTTTTATTCTACAACAGGATTTGTCTTTCTGAACAAACTCAGGACACTCAAGTGAGTAAATCCCCTAAATAGATCACAAAACAAAGTTGGCCCTTGATCAGCAGCTGAAGGCCCAGACAGTTCAAATCAATATGTCCCTGAACTGGCAGGATATCCTCCAAAGAGGAAAGTTTCAAACTGAACAATATGAGCTTGATAAGTGACCATTTGTCAGTTCAGTTTTGTTCCGAGATTTACCCTGCAACTATTTCCCCTCTCCTTTACAAAGTTTAAATTTGAATATTCTTTGCTTTAAATACTTCTTTTCACCAGCCTCAATACTGGGGCGGTATTATCCAAGAAATCCATATGCAAATCCATTTTTTAAAGTCAAAAATAAGACCAAACAGTCTCACATGCTGGAAACCARACACATAACCAGACCAAATGCAAGGCTACAATAGCTTCAGATATTTCAGCAACTCAGGACCTACGTATACCACATGCACGGTTCTATTAATTTACAATAAACCAAACAGGGTATTGAGAAAACATGCTCTCATTTCTGCTCCGTTCCACTGCCATAAACACTGAATAACTATACTGACCAAATTTTACAGAAGGAATACTTCTCACCTGGGCTGCTCCCATTCCCTTTCTGTTTTCGCTTCTTGGCTAGCTGAATGGCTCTGTAGTCTGTTCTTGCAGAACCACCGCTTTCCTAGCAAAAACAAACACCCACAGAAGTTAGGACAAGAAGGTTCTGAATGCAAGAACAAAYTAGGACAATGACACCAGCCTAGTGGGCTCCCAGTTGTGGTTACCTTTCACATTACAAACATTGAATTTATTTTTCTGGGGTTTTTTTTTTCTGACTAAAGTCTCAGCAAATTCCCTGCATGCACTTAGAAAATTAGCTCCATACCTGTAAGTATCCAGACTTTAATAGGGTAAGCACTGTGATAATGTTTTGCACTGTAAACAAAGAGCTACAAGCTACACATCAATAGCACTGTAAAGCAGTAGGAAGAATACTGTAAAGCAAAAGAGAAAAGTATTTAAAATAGCTCTATGGGAATGAGGACTGAGATGAAAATGTTTCAGTTACTGTCATGATTACACAGTAGACAACCATATATTCTTGTACCTGGGTTTTCTCATAAATCCCATTTCATCCTCAGAGGGATACACTTTATACATGATTTTTAAAAATAATCTCTTACTTTGAAACATGCTTCCTTCACTTTCCCCACCAAAACTCAGTTTCTTAACTGATAACATACTCCTGACAACATACTCTTCAACAAAACATTCATCAGAAAAGCCASAAAATACCATCAGTGAAGTAGCACACGGGTCTGCCTATGAGGTATATGCAGCAATGGATATTACCAAAGTTAGGGTATCTGAGTCACCTCTGGGTAATGAACAAAGTTACTGCATACCAAAAATGAGCTGCCAGTCACTGTGCTGAGATCCATTTCTTTCTGAGCACTGTAGCTTCCTGGAGGGTTGGAGAAAACAAACTGAGTCACTACTTTGCTGCCCTCTTGTTGACCAACAACGTCCGAGCTGGGGAGCAAATTTCGTTCAGCTTTAGTTGGCGTTAGTAACTCAGGCACATTGGTACCACTGAGGCTACTAGAAGGAGTCAAAGTGGCCGTGTCAATCGTTAAATTATTGCTGGATGTCAAMCCGTGCACGTCTTGGCTGGAACTCCTCACCGAGAGCGACGCCAGCGAACCCAGGGCTTCCGCGTTGACAGTCTGTACGTCATCCAAATTTAAAGTGCTTTGCTGCAGAACCGTCGYGCCGGTTCCCAGCAGGAGAGAACTGTCCAGGCTCTGCGGCATGTCACTGCTGGCCACCAAGATCAAGGGATCGACCGCCTGACTCAAAGAGTTGTTAGTGACAGGCAGGTTTCCTCCAAGCGTCGAGCCCACTGAAGCAACGTCTATGGTGACGATGCCAGAGTTCACGAGCGCCATGTCCGGTGCTATTCCAGAATTGTTACTAGACACATTGGAGAACAGGGATACAAGGTCTATGTTGCTGAGATCACTTTGTGCTGGACTGGTGAGTTCACTGCTTGGTGTGAGGGAGCTGGTTGCTTCAAGTTGAGTTAGGAGATCTGGAAGGGAATATGGAAGAGAATAGATTTTGAACATCTTTAATCACTAGGTCGAGAAGAAAACACTACCACTTTTTAGAAGCAGGAACTCAAYTGTGGGGCTATAGAAACAAAAAATGGAAAATAGAAAAGCACTTGTCAAAAGGTAAGGGTAAAGCAGTCCAGACTACGTGAGGCTTTAGAGGAGTGAGAAGGGAATTGCTATTAGGCCTTTCTTCTGTTTCATAAGTGGCAAGGAAAATGACAAGCTCCATTCCATTCAAAAGAACTACAATTTCTGAATCAAAAAGGTGAAGCTCAAGTCTCATTTTCTGACACCGAGTTTCAGATCCCACTGAAAATTTTAGTACAGAAAAATAACTCCAGTCTTGAAGATTTTGCCATTCATATCAGTCRCGCTAGGATTTCACCATCAGTAAATACACATTTTATTTAACAAAACATTTAGTTTTTCCACTGCCCCTTCCCATAAGCCATGAAAATACTTACCTGGGCTAAAGTTGTGCTGTTTTACCATATGTGTTTTCATGCTGTGTTTGGAAGTRAACAGTTTATTACAGCTGGACACAGGGCAGCGAGTCTTTAATGAATCCACGTCTTGAAGATGCTTTTTGGAGTGAATATACAGACTACTTCGTGCTGAGAATTTTGCACAACAGCCTGCAAAAAGACAAAGATTCATATAAAGATCCATTTCACTCTACTGTTAATTTGACATTAATATTAGCGTCCTAACAAAACAAATCAAACTAGCTCTGAAGATCTCTATTTGCTATTTTGCAGCATCTAAGCATGCATTCTACAGTAATCTATAGAGAAATCAGAAGAAAATCAAATCTACATTTCCTTGTTTCATACCGAGGACAACTCAGTAGACAGAATAGCTCAACAACCCATTTCTGATAGCAAGAAACTCAAATATTTCAGCRAAATGGACAACATTTCCCCATTATACCATCTAAAGTTAAGAGATTTTTTTATGATGACTGCTTGCAAAATATTTTAAAAAAATAGAAACACAATCACCTGGGGCAGGGGGCTGGTTTACTTTAGGAAACAGAATATTCCAAATGYGGAAGCTGCATCATGTTAGGGCAAAGCTCCACACAACCCAAGTCACAATAACCCAATTTTGAGCGATATGCAGATACCCCATGAGGCACATCTTACTTTCCTAAGATCACAACAGAGCTTTTGTGTCTACTGAAACATTCAGCTCTCAGGGTAGGTGCACTGCTACAGTTGGCTCCTCTTCTCTTTCGTAAGAGGTTAAATGGCAGCTGCCTGGAGGCCTGACCCAGCCAAAAGGCCCCAAAYACACTACAGTAATCCACAAGTCACAACAGCAAGATGTGGCCTTGAAACCGCAGGATGAGACCGTTTTTGCACTGCTTTCCATGAACAAAGTGAAAAAGATGAGCTACAGAAACTGAGCATCAGAACTCAGATATTCCAGAATAAAGTTTTGTCCATCATAATGAAAACAAACAAACCCCCCACTGTTTTCTTTGCATTCCACAACTTTGAGTGATCAAAATCACTCTAAGTTGTTCCTAACCTGTAACAAGCGTGTATCTGTAGAAAAAGGATGCAGAACCTCTAGGTACGATATAATGAATGAAAATGACATATGAATAAAAATAATACCTTCTACTGGACACTCGAATGGTTTTGTACCAAGGTGAGTTATACTATGGCCTTTCAAGTGTTCTGCTCTTGTGAAGGACTTCCCGCAGCCTTCTACCGGACACGTAAACCTCCTGTCATCTTCATGTTTCCTACGAGAGGGGGAAATGACMACTGGTAAGTTTAAATCAACTGCTTAAACACCAGAAGGAAAACAAAACAAACAGAAACTAGCAGCAAAGGATGATCTAGAACAGAATAATGAGAAAAGGCTACCTTTTATGTCTCAGCAGCTTGGACATACTGGTGAAAGACCAGCCACAACCTTCAAAGTCGCAGATAAAAGGCCTTTCACCTAAAGCAAAGAAAGGTTCCATCAATAATCTTACATCAGAATCTACACTGGTGTCRGAAGATCTCAAAAGTTGATTAAACTGATTATTTCAAGACAACAAGATGACTCAACCCCGTTCTCATGCAATTCACTACACAGTCCTGCAACGTCTCCTTCCCCGTCACCCAATCTGAGACTTCCTCAACCTAGAACTACTACTTCTTTCCCTAGAGAACATAGGACCATGGCCTTTCTCGATTTTCTGCTCTTTACTTTCMGCAAGCACAATCCACCCTACCCTTTCATATTTGTTTCCCATAACCTCATCCTTCCCAGTGCTCTCCTAAGGCCTCTTTCCCAAAGACCCACAACTATATTAAAAGGGCTTCAATTACCATCTTTGGCATTACTTAAAACAGAAACTGGACCAAAATGCTTTTCCATTTTCATGACCTGTAACATGATTCTTCTTACTGGACAGAAAGCTCCCCGCTGTAGTTAGTTTTCATCACTTCTTTGACCTTTAAGACTTTTCCAGGGGACAGTGGAACGGCACTGCCAGGCCATGAAACCAGAGGAGAACTCAGGCCAGGCTAGAGTGCACACAGTTGCCTTGAAAGCATCAAAAGGTTGGTGTTCATGTTTAACAAGAGTCTTACAAACCAACGGGGCCTCCTTGAGTTGAAACGCACCTTCCTGCTGTTCCAAACCATTAGACATTTCATGTGTTCTGTTAAATTTCTATCTTTCTCAYGAGGGAGCAAGATGAGGCCTTTCATTCCAGTGAGATACCATTCCAAATGCCTAGMAAACCTTGGGAAAGGTGCCGATCCAGAGGGCCACCTTTCCCACCCGGAGCTCGCAGGCCATGGGACAGAGCTTTGCATCCCTGCAACTCCTTGCAGATTCTGCAGGYTCCCAATCCCAGGTGCGAGAGGAAGCGTTTCCAGGGACCTGGAGCACCGTGTGTCGCCCCCATGCGCGAGGCCGCCCCGCGCCATACCTGTGTGGCTCCTCATGTGGATCTTGAGGCGGCAGGCCTTGTCGTACTGCTTGTTGCAGCCRGGGAAGGAGCAGGAGAACTGCTCCTGCTCCCTGAAGTGGGCTCGGTTGTGCGAGAAGAGGGCGCTCACGGTGATGAACGTCCTCTCACAGCCTGAGCGGGGCGGAAGGAGAGAAAAAGGASGGGGATATGAGCGGGGCGGCCGGGCCGGCGGAGGAGGCCGGGGGGGCCGCTCCGCGCCGCTCACCGGGGTAGTCGCAGCGGAAGGGCCGCTCGGGCTCCAGGTGGCTGCGGCGGCGGTGGGCGGCGAGGCGGGCGGCGCTGGGGAAGCGCTGCCCGCACGCCTCGCACTTGTGCGCCGCCTCCTGCTCGTGCGCGCGGCTGTGGGCGCGCAGGTTGTAGACGGTGGTGAAGCGCTTGGCGCAGCCCGGCGCGGCGCACGCGAAGGGCCGCAGCTTGTCGTGCGAGTGCAGGTGGCGCCGCAGCTTGTAGGCCGTGGCGAAGGACCAGGCGCAGCCGGGCACCGGGCAGCCGAAGGGCCGCGCCGCCGCCCCGCGGCCGCCTTCCTCCTCCTCCTCCTCCTCCT
>PTEX01000079.1:2642440-2682329 GCA_003342815.1 Eudromia elegans
GGGCCGCCATGTTGGGCGCCGGGCCGGGCCCGGGCCGCCTCCGCGGCGGGCAGCCCCTGCGTTTCCATCTTGGGGGTCCCTGTAGCAGCGGCTGAAACCGGAGCCGCGGGGCGGGGCCAGGCGGGAGCCGCGCGGCGAGCGTGGAAACCCGGAGCGCGGAGCCGGACGGGAGGCGGACGAAGGGAAAGGCGGAGCGCGGATGTCCGGAACGGAGCGCGGGCCACGCGGCCACCGGCGGCCCGGGGCGACCTCGGCGCGACCTCGGCGCGCACCCCGCCCGGACGAGCCGCTCCACGAACCCCTGCGCGGCCTCGAGCGGCTCGTGCAGAGGGCGCGCGCAGTGATTTTCCCTGTTGATGGATTATGGCCGCACTTCGGCTATTTAAGGGGCTGTTATCCCCTCTTCCCGCTGGGAATGACCGCGAGCCCCTCGCGTGGCTCCGGCAGAGGGAGCTGCGCCCCCGCAGTGAAGTGCATCGGGTCTCAGCCGGGGGCTGCCCCCGTGCCCTCGGGAGACCCCTCCTGGGTTGGGAAGGCTGGAGCAGCTTTATAGGATACAGCTACCCAGACAGCAACTGTGGGCCCAGGCCCGTGTGGTTATTAATAAGAGGTAACATATAACACATGGCAAAGGAGACGCTGTCAAAGCTGGCTGACAGCTACTCACATCTCAATCGTGTAACTTGGCACTGCTGGGGTTTTGGGTTTTTTTTTCCATAATATGAAGCAATTCCACTCAAGTGCAGATTGCCCTGCGCAGGAGGCTCTGCTGCAAGCAGATGCCAACGCACACTGCTCAGCTGGAGACATACCCGGTACGTGAACAGAGGAAAGAGCTGATTTTCACACCAAAAAAAATGCCATTTTGCTCCCTTGGCAGCAGGGACAGCACTGGGGTGSAGAGGGCTCTCTTGGAAAGTTCCACAGCATCCAATAGTTGCATCATCTTAAGAGCACAGCGTGTAAAATCCCCCGTTAAAGCACATTTCAGGTTGCAGAAAATGGGTAGCTTGTATTTTCTTGGGGGAAAACTAGATGCCAGCACCAAGCATATGGATTTTTCCCAGAGGTTTCCGTATGTTTAGAAGATGCTCCATGTTGCTSAAGCAGAACAAGCCTCTACAGCAGAGCAGCTCATCGCCGTGGGCCAGCAAACTGGATGCAATATCAGACTCAGCACAACAGCAGCATCTCAGACAAAAGGGGAATTTCGCTCGTACTAATTTACCATGAGCTATTCCACATTTTTCTGGCCTTCATAAGGCATTGGGAAGTGGGTTAACATACACCACCACCTGGCAACGCAACCTGCTGCTGCTGGTGGTAAAAACCTCAGGTGATCATTTCCAGGCAAACACACACACACACGATAGCTGCACTAACCACCTGCTATTTATTTGCCCCTCTGTATCACAAGCAGCAGTCACTGCCAGGGCAGTATAGAAAAACTCGATCTAACACACGTAACCACTGCACCCTCCATCAGCTGAAGATGAATTCCACAAGTCTGTTCTCCCATCCCTTGCCTAGCTGGACTTCATGGCTATTTGCTRTTAGCAGCAGACTCCAAATTAGGATGGAGAGTTCCAGTTTCCAGTCCTACAACTCCTCTGTCAACCTAAATGCATATTTTTTATGCAGTTTAATTACAAGGAATGAACTTCCATTTCTTTTCTTTACAGTGAATAGTACCTTATTGTAAATATAATTCCAAATATGTTCCTGACATCAATGGACCTGTGTGAGTTCATAAACAGATTCACATCTGCCCCACTTAGGATTTAAAGAAAAAAAAAAAAAAAAGAAACTTCCTTTGGAAGAGATGTGTGTGAGGATTTTATCACATAGCCAGAGACCAAGGAAGGATATTAAGGAAGCAACTCCAAAGTGCATCTGCATGGATGGTATTGCATTTCAATGCCATTAGTGTTGCAGGGCTTGCTCCAAGATGCTCTCATCTGCCACCTTGTGAGGCAGCGTCACCTGCAGCGTGACATTCTCCTTCATTGCTTGGCAGATGGTTTCATAAGCATAGTCACTGCCTGACCAGCAGCGTCTGGCAACCTGTCAGACAGGAAAATATTGATTGATAAGTGTGAATGTGCTGCATTTCTCTTGCCACATCCCATCTTACCCAACATTTGGGCAACAAGGCACACAATTTCACTGCAATAAGTCTTTCAAGTCCTTGCCAGTTCCAAGTTTCCTTATTGATGTAGGAAGTAATTCTTGTAATGTCTACAAATATCTTCTCTCAAAGCATTTTTATGAGTAGCTGTTGGATGGACTTGGTTATATCCTGTAACATACTGTGGGGCTGATGAGACTGGTAGAGCCAGGTACCTTATAAACAGATACGTCACAAAACTCCCTCCCTCAAAATAATCCCCATCTCCATCCCAGCTCTGTAAAACTAGCAGTTGTTTTAGGTGGTAGTTTAAGCAATCAGTGCCTTCGTAGTAGGATACCAGGAAAAATGTAAAGATCACTCAAAGCATTTTGAACTGTAAATCAAGSAGTCAAAGTCTCTGCTAGTACCTGAGGGTCAAACTCCATGGATGCCAAGGGAACTGCCAGTGTCCTCTTTTAAGGGCAAAACTCTGAACTTTGGTTTATGTACAGGCAAAACTCCCAAATGAATAAAAATGCCAAGATTTGGCATAAAGGAGATAAGCACTTCCCTGTATTCCATAGCGTTACAAATTTCATTTCATTAAGAATTATGAATCAGTGCCTGGAATATTTAGCCAGACTCAAAAGTGTTCAAGGATGAAAATGTTCAACTTCAAATATTTAAGTACAAGCTTAACCTAAGCCTAATAATAAGATGCCTGGGTCATATCAATATGAGCTGGAAATTACCTTTTAAGTCAATAAATCAATTTCCCTGCCACTCACGTTTGATTATTTCTAGCAATACATTTTCTAGGATACATTTCAGGCTCTTTCCAGTCTTGTATATAAAGTGAGCAACATTCTTGGATTGTCCTTTTTAAACATGTGCATGAAGGAGTGAGGCTTTTGCTTGCAATAAATCAGAGCAACAGAAGATTTAGTGAGTTCTTAATAGGCAGCCTGTGGTAAACAGGGCTTGTTAAGGGTTTGCCTTCATAACTCAACTCTACAAGTTAATACAGTTGTCCTTCTACTTTTCCTTTGATAGTTTATTAATATGATATTTGAGATCTAAGAGAATACACACAAACAGGGAATATTTGAGCACTATTAGAAAACAAAATCTCACTCTGATGAGGTGCAGCACTCTTGCGCAGCAAGGGCTGCACAAGGTGGCACTTAAATGACGAGCATTTCAAGAAATCTTGATCAAAGTTTGGGACAGGCCTGACTAAGTTCATATAGCTGTCATTACTATGGAGACAAGGAACAAACACCCGATTTAAAATAACCTTAAGCTTGGTTCTGTTTTCTTTTTCTTTAAAAAAAAAATCAAAATGGAAAAAAACCAACTCACTCTGTGATATGTGGAAATGACTGGATGACTGGACTTCTGGTTGCTATAAAGGCAGAGAGTGCTCTGGACATTTCACAGCAAATTCCTTACCCAAGAATTTTTCAGACTTTTTTATTGACTCAAAGCCCGTTGAAGTTATAAAATTCCATTGATTTCAGTGGGATGAGGCTCATTCATAAGCAGCCCGTATTAGGAGTGGACAGAATGAGTCATTTGGCCCAGCAGGACTATTCCCGGGATGCAAAGGGCAAGATCCCACACTCTTATGCTCAATTCCCATTCAGTTAAATTGAGYAGGAGGAGGGGAACTGGAGCACCTGAATGAAGCTAGCCTCAARTAAAGGCATATTTTGAGGCAGGAAAAGGGTATTTATAATCTATATATAAATATATATATATATGAGTTTTGCTTACTCCATTGGAAACATCCCAGCTGAGCATCATCTTAGCTCGTTCTTCAGCCTTCGCAGACCCATCCAAAACAAGGCCAAAGCCCCCATTGATCACTTCACCCCTAAAAAGAAAAGTTGTAAATAATAATAATAATAATAATAATAATAATAATAATAATAATAATAATAATAATAATAATAAATCAACCCAAACTAATCCCACAAAGTTTGCAGAAGTAAATTTGTTCAGTTGCACTCGTGGAAGAAAGATGACAACACAGGAACAGTGCTGAATAAACAACATCATCAATTGCCTTTTTATACCTTAAAAAAATCAGCCAGGCAAAGGCGTAGTCTGGAATAGGGCAGGAAACCTGTGCTGTGTCCCCACTGATGCCCAGCTTGCTGGCAGCATCTGCCCCAAGTGCAAGGGCCAAATCAGAGCTCTGCACGTCCCGAGCACTGCGCTCCATACAGGCTCTACAAACAAGTAAAGGAATCTTGGTGCTTCTGGTGACCAAAGTTACCCATCTTGGGGACTTTTAGATTAAACTGCTCATGTTTACCACCTGGGGTCTTCTATATCAGCAGGACTATGAGAACCACATACTTACTAATACAGACAGATGGGTCTATTTATATTCTCTCGGGACAAATGGGAGAGTGTGTTTTATTAAAAAAAGTGTTAACCATTCCTTAACAAACATCTGCCTCGATCGTTTCAAAATCAGCCCTTTGTTTTGTATGAGAAGCATAGATGTTTAAAGACATCAGAGCCAACTTTCTGAGAAGCAGACTTGTTGGCAGGGGAGGAACAGAAATGCACCCCAGACGAGCAGATACGCTCGGGAGAAACACCAGTCTGGTTTCAAAAGGACAGGGAAAACACGCGGAGCAAAACATCTCGTCTGGTCCAGAATCTGGTCTGCTCTAGTTCCTGTTTTGTTGCATGTGGTGAATAGTGGTGAGGACGATCGGAAAATTATCTGCTGCTGTAAATCCGTAAGAGTTCTGGCATTGTAAGCCAGCAGCTGCAATGTTTGAAAGAAAGGGGACCTATCCTGCCCACAAACACATGTGGTACAAGAGGAGAACACTAATGAAGGTCCCTAGAAGCAGGTTTTGTTCTGTATTTTAGAGCTAATATGAGCTCACAACATTTACACAGAACATCAGACACATCCATGAACCARGTGCCTCCCAAACCAGTACGGAATTATTTCTTACCATATATTTTTCAGCAACAACCCGGGCATCTCAAAAAACGTGGTCTTTGCTCTCTCTTCTTAGAAGACTACATTGGACCCTGACAGACTTAAGATCTACTACCAGCAAGTAGAACTCACATTTTCAGTTTTATTTTATTGTTACTTATGCAATGTTCATTCCCCTTCACCAGTTACAGGTACCAGCAATGTGGTAGGTAGGGGCTCATCAGCAGGTGAGCAAGGAAGTTACTGGAAACTCCAGAGCTCACATCAGGTTACTAATCTCTGAACTCCTCCTGCATCAACATTATTAGAGCTGGCAGAAATACTTAAATATCTTTTCTGTTGAAATACAGAGATTTTGAGAGAGTRGCATTTCTCCTAGCAGGATGTCAGATGAGGAATGGAGTTAGCAGGGAGATGTTTGAATACCATGAYTGCTGGCATTTCAAAATGAGGTGCTTCTTTTCAATTGACGCTGTCCAAACTTTTAAGCTCAAAATGTAATATTTTGTCCCTTGAGATTAACTGAGAGCTTGTGCTGAAATTTCAGATTCTGCTTCCAGTCACATAAACCTGGAGTATCAACRTCAACACGTAAGTGATATCACAGGGTAATCACACCTCAAGTCACATGTTGATAATACTGGTCAATAAGAAAATCACATTTCTGGACTGGTRCTTTCTAAAGATCTTGCACCTGGCAATGATGCTCATTCAGTAGCAAAGATCTCTGTGCACAACATCCCAAAGAGCATCCCTAGCTTAGGCATGAACAGAGGGCATCTGGTCTTACACTCCATAGATTTAGCTTCTCTCCAACCATTCCCATTGAGTTACTCCAGTGGGAATCAGAATCTGCCCCACTGTCTAAAAACCATTCATAAATTAAACAGCARTGTTTGTTAGGATGAGATTTCTAGCAAAACCTCTCGCTTTTAAAGGKGTGCTCTCTGCCTTCATTAGCATTGGGTTGTATTTTAAGGTAGTTAAAGAAGCGTGTGGCATTTTGACCTAAGCTACCTCCTAGAATTTCCAAATGTCTCCTTTTAAAGTGATCAAAGAAAACAAGGCCTATCTCACACTGTCWACAGTGTAGTTCAGTTCCTAAATTACTTCTGCCTTTTTGTTACTACAGGTTACTCAGGCTCTTTGCTCATGTACATTTCTCCTGCAAATTAAAAGGCTGTAAGAAATGAATGACATTCATTTGCTGTATTTATAGTCAAGMACATGTTAATCTTAAGTCTCAAACAGCACATGTGATGCAGATTCCAGCTAAATAAATATTAATCCTGCGTTTTTCTGTTTGCTCCACAAGGCTGTTGCTCTGAGAAATCAGAGCATGCCAAAGGTATTTCTCTATTGTCTTKAGGAATACATGCCAAACCTGTCAATAGTTCCCAACCTCTGCTGGGAAGTTGGGCAGCTGAAAACAGAGCAGCTGCCCTTTCTGCACCCTTGGAACAGAGGCTTTCCGATGGCAATTTCATTTCTTCCTAATCATGTCCATATCCGCTTATAAATATAGGTCACCTTCCATATGCACTTTCACACCTCCATATCAGCTGACTACAAGATGCTTATTTTATTAGGCACGAGGAGATTGTGTTATGGCAAAGTCAACTGAACTTTTACCTCTTCAGAGGCAAATTAAAAACCTGAAAGCATCTTGCTTTTCCAGAAAAAAAAAAATAGTAGTGAGGGGTTGATTTTGTTTCTTTTCCCACGTTTAAATTATTCCTCTCTGTCCCTAGGGGGAAAAGGCACAGGGGGATAGTGCTTTAACTGGCCGGGGTGGTACCATGTTTGGTTAAACCAAGCAGGACCACGTGTCAGGCAGAGGCTTTTGGGGCTCTCCAGACCACAGCACCTAATGATGTGACATTGTTACCACGTCTCAGTGTCAGCCTGGAGGCTGATTAGGGCTTGTACTGAGACAGACCCCATTTTAACGCTCTGCATTCTTCACTGGAGCACAATAATCTAATCACAGAGAGCCAGGACTGCGCCCAAGCACAAGGTGAGCAAACGCTGCTCTGCGACAAGCAGCCACAAAGCAGCCACAGGAACTGCTGAGAGCAAAACCAATCCCTGCTTTTCCAGGGATATTTTGGTTTCAGTGAAGAGTCGCATGCTCATATCCCTCCAGTAACACCCCCCTCATCTCCACAGTTCCCTCCCCATCTCTTCYTCCCATGTACACACAGTGGCAATAACTGCATGGAGGGCCCATCTTTAGAAACCAGCCAGTTCTTACCAGCCAACACCACCGCCGTTGTGCAAGGCAACCCAGGTAGCTCCTCTGAACGCATCTCCCACAAAGTTCTGTACTGCCATGTCTAGGAAAAGAGGAGAGATGTTACGGCAGCCCCAGCACACTACATCTGGGCTTGGCTGGGCTGCTCTTTCACTGATACTTTCATCAGGAGGGTGTGAAATCGCTGTTGGAAGCAGGGCTTACTCACAGCTCCTCTCGCAGGTATGTACGTAAATAGTGAAAATGTCACGTTTAGGAGAAACAGGCAAGAAATTATTTCTCCCCATCCCCAACAGCCAATTTCTCTCTGTGGTTTGGGAAGACACTGGTGCCTTTTGTATTTGTATTTGATCAAGCTCAAGAAAGGACCTACCACTCCTCAGCCAGGAGATACCTCCTACCAGAAAGGCACTCATTGGGATACCTGGACACATTCCTGCAGAAGCTTGAAACACGGAGGGGGACATTTCATCTTGCAGGACTCAGGAAAGCCTGAATTGGAAGGGTTGTTTCAGACCAAACTACAGAGTTAACTCAAAACTGTTAAAAATGCATGACCTGCATTTTGGGAACAAGCCCATGGTGGAAGTGATAGGGCCCTGATTCTCTGGACATGAGAATATTTTACCCTGAACTCAGTAACTACAGAAGTCACACAAGATATTTGTTTTATTTCAAAGGGAAAAAAGGGGGGGAGAACACTAATGTCAAATGCCTGCTCCCCACTGAAACGTTCACTAGTATTTCATGTATAGGTCATGCAGCTGAAAGCACCAGCCTTTGCCACCTCTATGTGCAAAAGGACATATGCTCAGAGGTGGAAAAAAATGCATATAGCAGAGAATAATGGGGTGAAACCCATAGAAAATGTGACCAAATTTTTATTTCAGGAATTATAGATAATTTGCTGTGGTTTTAAGAGTAAAAATAAGCCCCACAGCCCCATTTGCAGAACTCACAATTATTACCTGTCTGATGGGAAAATGAACTAAATCAAGCATTAATCTATGTTAAACCCTGTCAAAAGCCCTATTATGGCATCTTTTATGTGGCATTATGTCACTTTAATAACCCAATTATCATAATTACGGTGCTGCTGAGAAGGAAGGGGAACCAGAGAGATAAAAAGCTCTTTCTAAAAAAAGCGCAGATTTTTCTCCTCAGCCAGTAAAGTCAAGGTCAGACGAGGATTGTGGCAAGTAGGCTTAAATATGTAATAACGTCCTGGCCTTTGGCCTCGGTAAAGGTCACTAATGGAACAAATGTCTGTGTGGAAATACACTTTGCAGAGCAGCAGTGACCCACGCTTGTCCAGTGATGAGACTGAGGTACTTAGGGATGAAAAAAAGGGAGACAGGGAAAGGTTGACACAATCCAGCGTGTCAGAGGAACCAAATCCAAGTGAATGAGCTATGGTGGGAAAGTGACAGGAAGGGAGGGAGAGGAAGACCTAAGGTGGCCTTTTCCAAGACCACAGAAACCGGTGGTCAGCAGGCTTTGGAATAGAGCAAGCAGTGCATGTAATTCAGAAAATATAAGCAAGAACAGGCAGTGTGATGAGAAATGGGTTTTAGCAAGCCTTGCTTCTGTTGCCCTCTTCTGTGGGCATCATCTGGGATTACTTAGGTGGTCTTGGATCTGCTCACTATGGATTTGGAGTTGAGTTGGATCAGCTCACTCTGCAGCTTCACCATTTTCATACATCTCATCAGAACCAAAAACTGAAGTCTCTGCCCATCTGGAACACTAGAATGAGCCAACCTACCCAAAAACTGGTGCTAGAAAAATGGAGTCTATCAGTGGAGCTGATAGACACAAAGCTATAAGTCTCATTTCATCAGGAAAGCCAAACAGGGAACTTTACTCCTAAAAGCAGAACCAAAATTTAGTCCTGCTATGAAGTGTCAGTTCTAATGGAAATCATTCAGTAGTCTCAGGTACCTCAGTCATAATTTCTCCTTCTATAGCAGCTTGAATCCTCATATCTCAAGCTACTTTCTGGCTGCCAATTCATGACAGGTGGAAAAACCACTGGACTAAAGCTGTACCGTAATTTTTTACTTTAGAGACAGAAAATTGAGAAAGATTCAGGTTAACTTTTTAGCTCTTCACTCATTTTTCATGCCTCCAATTTCGTATTTCTTGAGTTTATTTTTCTGAAGTGCCGTTTCACAATCCCAAAAGCAGATTCTGGTTAGCTCAGGTCAGGTATGCAGAACTAAACCCATGCAGTTTGCCCACAGTCACACTGTGAGCGAGCAGCAAGGCTTGGAATCTAATCCAGAACTCCTGACTTCCATTCTTGTGCTTTTCCTATCAAAGTATGTTCCCATATGACCGGAAAAGGTCCTTTCCAAACACTCCAGACTGTTTTCTTGAGTCCTTGCATGGTGAACGAACAGAGCTGGGAATCTGAGTGCCTTAAATGAAGTACTTTTATAGACCTGATTTGGACCTTGCCTATCCCAAGGAAGTACTGCTGTAATTCTGCTCACATTGCCTCTTTGAAGCCTCAGGGTGTAAAATTAAAATCAAATACAAGATACTGTCCGAGACAGACTGCTCTCCATTTATGTTCAGATAAATCTGGTGTTATAAATTTGGAGCAATGCTGAAAATTTGGTGCGGATGCATCATTGTCCCAAGCCTCTCATTTAACTAGGTCAGCATTCATTTTGGTATCATTTTTAAATCCTACAAAGCTTTTATGTCAAGTTCACAGGAAATCTGATTAATTTGGTTTAAAGGGTTAAACCAAAACACTTCTATAAATGTGGCACTAAGTTTCTCTTTTAAGGCAGTTTCCCTGTTCCCCGGACAGACAAGTCTCAGCTGTTCTGCTGACCTGCACAGAAGGCCGATCCATCATAAACGTTGGACGTTTCCCTGTAAGGGCTGTCGGTCCCACTCACATCGTGGTGATCTCGGCTGAGGACCACTGGAGCCTGTAAAACAGCAGTGACCAGAAACCGGCACCTTTCACAATGCTGCAATAAAGATYGCTGCTGGTCGTGTCTCTGTCTTACCTCATTTTGGATTTCAGCTGAAAACAACTTTGTTCCCTCGGGGGTGTTCCCTAAGTCCTCTGAATTTCCTCCTTCCTCTATTATTGTTTATTCCACCAGAAATGTTTTCATGTGCATGAGAGTCACTATCATTCCATAATTGGGAACAAGAGCTTGTTTTTTATGACCATGGTACCCTCAAAGCAAGGCAGAGAAGAGGGAAACGATGCAACTGAAGCCTTTCTTTGCTGAAATTTCAAAGACATTTCAGTATGGAAAAAAATAATTCAAAAATAGCTCTGTTTTTGAGCTTAGGAAATGCCTCTTTCCTCCCCTTTCCTCTTGGAATATTCTAAGTTTAAGCATAAGGTGGCAATGAGAATTAGTGATCTCCTACAGCTCAGACAATCTATTCTTGATTTGGAATTTAACTGCCAGGACAAATCTAGATCAGCTCACAGATCTTCATTATCCTTTGCCAGGCACAGGGTTTATACAAGAGCAATTCATTCTCTTGGCGTGGTGGATCTGGAATTAGCTGGCATTTTATGCTGGCAATGAATTAGCAAATTATTTAAAAAGAGATGTAAGCACCCATCTTGCCAGAGGGGGAATGGAGATTTTGATGTGAAAAAGCCCCAACAAAATCCTAAGGGCCTGAGAGTCTGACCTTGTCACTCCATCACTCCAAGGCGGTGCTCAGGGACATTCATTTTTCTGACAGGGTCGATAGTATTTGAAATATTTTAGCAGTTTCTGAGTAATAAAAATTCTGAGTAATAAACCTAGGTCTTGCTTAGCTCTAATCTGTTCTAAATTTTACTTGAGTGTATTTGAATTTGTCATTTTTAAAAAGGTATTTATACAAGAGAGAAATGAGTGAACACGCCTAGGTCTGATGCTGCTGCAGGCACGGCCACAAGCCAGGGCGGGTGCTGATTATTCTGCCTATGTGTGAGCAGTGATCAACCCCCTTCGTAAGCTTTACTGCCTGGAGAAGGAAAGAAAGAGCAGTTTGAATCAGGCTGTACCGTGGGGTTACAGATAAGTCTGAGCGTTGCAAATTCAGGTGGTGATTCAGCCCTTGCAAAAAATCATAATATCTCCTGTCTCACAACAGGGTTTACTAGTTTGGGATGGTGCCACAAACAAAATTGTGTCAAGGGCTTTTAAATTATCCTTATCATACACATGGAAACTGAACCCCCCGCCAGCATCAGATGTTCAACTGCATTAAATAATGGGCGTAATTGTGTGATAGTTTCCGAATTTTGGTCTGCCAGAACGCCACACTGTACAGCCACACGTAGCACTCATGAAAAGCTTCGAAAATCCACATGTCCTTTCTATAAAAGGAATTTTTATCCCTGCCACATATGCTCAGTAAGATTTTCACCTAAGTAATTCAATATTATGCACCACAGTAGCAACATCTAATCTAAGGATTTTCTTCATTCCCGCAATGCAGAGCTGCTTGTAGCCGTMATATGCCAGAAAGCAAAGGACAGGACAGAGGGGAAGCAGTGGCAGGTGGTGACAAGGCCTTTCCTGGTATACGGCCTGTTTGAGGCACTACTAAGGAGTTAGAGCCCCTGCCTTGTGTCTTCAGCAAACCTCCTCTTGCAGGCAGGAGGATAAACTGTGCTTGTAGATACACAAATGCAAAATAAAGCAGATTTCCAACAAGAAATGAAAGACAGCACGTGTCAGAGTTTCTACATGGTCTCCCCTCCATTACACAGGACAATACTGGGGACATTAGACAGAGGAAGGTTGAGCTCTAGTAGATACCAGCAGAATGCTGGTCCCACATAAACAACAGGAATTTCTGATCTTTGATKCTTCCCATTCCTCTTCCCACCTGCCAACCCGGTCTTGGATATTAAGCAAAATTGCCCGGCAATATCAAATAGAAAAACACAAACCTTGATCTTTCCTTCAGATATCGCTCGATTAATAGCCACAGCTATAGACACACGACCTCTCTGATCAGAATACAAGATTCTAGCTTGAGAACCAACAACCTGGAAGAGAAAAATGCCAGAGAGATAAGGTTCCCTGTGCAACTGGCTTATCTTCAGGTCCCAGATAAATGGAGACATATGATTGCCTGACTCTGTAGAAGAAAACACAGATTATTCATTCATCAACACCCAGCTTCCAGAAAAAAAATAAATTAAGCCACTCTTTGAACCAAGTTTATCTCTATTCACACAATCAGTGAGATTTATTTCTGTATTCAGCTGCTACTGTCCAATAAATCCCACTTTTTAAATCAACCTGGTTGCTAGGCTCTAATCCCCCTAACAAACACCTTTATCAACAGCTCAGAGGCAGAGGTTTGGGACCAGCAATGCTGGGCTGGAAAGGAAATAYGATGACAAAGAATGGCAAAGAACATCTGTCCCACACAACTCTGCTCCTCTCCAGCTCTTCCTCCACAAGCTGGTCTGGCTTCCAGATGAGGAGAGCRCAGTGCTACCAGTTAGAATCACACTGTGGAACTGCCCCAAAAGGAAAACAGAAGGATGCTTCCCTGTGCCCTGCTTCCCACTGTGCAATAGGATGATGCAGCCCTTTGGCCTTCCCGCTTGTTTGGAGAGGAGCAGTGGGAACTGCAGGGCTGAAGAGGTAGGGTCAAAGAAATGCCAAGGAGGACATTTCACATGGTGCCCAAGGAAGGTAGTRACAGAGGAGGTGGAGTCACTGGCTTGTTTCTCTCCAGAGATGAGACCAAACAATGCTGGAACATTTGGACATTTCCAAGATGGGGACAGGAAGGCTTCTTCTCACTCTACAGCCCCGCTTTAGAGCAATGTTTAAGTTGTTCCCTCCTCCCTCAGTGCACAAGAAAGAGTTAGAGCAGTGTTTCCATTCACGCCCATTCCGGGCTGGGACCCGGGGAGGCCGCCTTACCAAGCYGTGCCTGCCGGCTTCCCGAATCCAGCGGATGTTGTCACGGTACTGCTGCTTCACGGGCGCACTCACTTGAGAGAGAGAACAGGAGCGAAAGCATCTTCAAAACAAACGCAACGGAGTCTCGCTAAAACTAGATCCCTCTGACAGCACCTGGGAGTCAAATTCTCTCAGATAGAAACACACATATAGGAAGTAACATATAGAATCATTTGCAGCCCATGTCATTGTATACTTAGAAATGTCATTGTATACTTAGATTGTCATTGTATACTTAGAAAAAGGTATAGAGAGTCATGCAGAATGCAGCTGGGAATGATGTCTCACATTCAAACTTTTAGGAAACGAAACTAAAGCTTGGAATACTGGTCATGTGTCCAGTTCATACGGGCTTTCTGCCTGTCCAGTAAATGCCCAACCTTTCCTGGAGCCTTTGCTAAGTAAGTAGCTTTAGCAAACTTCATGATACGACCTGTGCAACCACCAGGGACAAGTCCATGCAAGATACCGTATTGCACRCCACTTTCCAGCTCTCATCCCTTTTCACATTGAATTACAACATACATATGGCCTGTAACACACAGAAGTAATTTCAAATTGTTCCAGGTAAATAAATGTTTAGACCACTTTCCACTAAGCAATATGTCAAATATGCACGATACAACTAGAAATGAGAAGACGACGAGATACTCAAATTTAATTTGTGTTAAATAGATTGTTAAGGGGAAATGTAAAACACATTCACTCCTGCAGAGGCAGGTCTCCTGCAGTGAGTTTTAATGATGCTAAACAGACCTGTCAGTGCTTTWTGGGTTGGCTCCAAGTAAGAACCTCTAAACTCTGCAAGGAGGATTAACACACCAGCTCTTAGATTTGCAAGGAGTGAAAGATGAATCATCTGCTCGTGCTGTCCTAGTACGATCACAGTGCCACTCACAAGCTTTAAGGAAATATCCTGTGKGTACCCTCTAGAAGCACCACGTCCCTTTTGTCCTGAAGAGCCCAAAACTGCCCCCAATACTCCAGGTGCTGCCTCCCCAGAGCTGAGCAGAAGGGCAGGATCCCCTTCCCTGACCTGCTGGCAATGCTCTTCATGATGCAGCCAGGAGCCCATGGGCCTTCTTGGCCACAAGGGCCCTTTGCTGCCTCGTGGGGAACTTGGTGTCACCCAAATCSCTCTCCACAGAGCTGCTTTCCAATAGGTCAGTCCCTCACAGGATTAACTGTTCCACCACAAATAGGAGAGCATTCCAAATCTTCCCACTTATAGTCATATTTCTGAGTACCATTCACAAAAGCAAAAAAAAAAGAAATGAAAAAATAAAAATTACCATCCATCAATGCTAGTAATGGTGGTCTTGGTAAAGTTTGACGAAAGCAGAAAAAGTAGAAAAAAGTAGAAAAAAGTAGAAAAATAAACCAGAACATAGACTAATCCAGCCTAGGATAGCGCAAAGGGTACTTGCAGCATTTAGGTGAAGTAGTAACTCATTTTTAATGATCAAAATAGATATTGGTTGATTCCAAGAAACACAATGGTCCACTATATGGAAACAGAGAACTTCAGTGCTATGGGACAATGACATTGAGTTTTTCATTGTGCTGTCCAGCTACTGTAGACACAAGAAAAGCAGAAGGGTTAGAGTCCTCCACTGTAATCTGGAAGGTCATGATTTGTTTCCTAGCATAGCTTCTTTAGCTCAATTCCCATTCATAAAATTGGGATAACACTGGTCCAYATCAGGGGATATGGGAAGATGAAAGTTGGTGTAATTCCTGGAGGAAAACATAGATCTATGAAGGTATTCCAGGTGGGTTCCATCAGCAAATAGGTTAAGGTGCCACTTGATTATCAAATGACATAGAAGACAAACATCAAAACTGTAATCACAAATAAATGACACTGGATGGAGCACCACACCCAGAAAATCTGGGTTCCCTGTCTCTGATCTGCTTGCTAACCTCTTACAAACCTCTCTAGGTCCCCCTGCCTTTCTTCTTTCTGTGAGATAGGGAYAAAATGATTTAAAAATGAAACAAAAAGAACAACTCTTTGAAACCTGTTGATGAGAGACATGCCTTCCTTTAARATTTCAAGGTGACAAACTGCAGAAAAATTTATAACAAACAATCAGAATTGCAATAGCTTCAGGATCAATAACCCCTCTCCATGGTGTTTTTACATCTCAACTTATTTTACAAGGACTGTAGGTAAAAAGTAGGAACTGGGGAACAAGTGAAATTTCCTGTCCATGTGGAATAGGCWAGAAAAGGCTAAGATTTCAGACAAAAGCCATCAGAATTCACACAACTCTTGGGTTTTTTTTGTGGGCACATGAGATGGTTTCCTACCTCCCCTACATATGGAGTCCTCCAGCACAGACATGGCGATTGAGTCAGTGGTAGCAAGGTCCTGTGGGTCACCTGAGGTGCAAACCCAGCGAAACGGTCCAAATCCCAGGGAAAAAATGTCCCTGAGAAGAGAATATGTTTCGTTAGGAGATAGTTGAAATTCTTTCCTTATTTATCCTGGCTGCTAGCAGTGCTTTTCTTTCATTAGCTGGAGATGGAAGAATTTGAAACATTTTGAATGAACTAATCTAAACAGAAGCATCAGGGACTATTAATTCAGAAACTAAACAGTGCCATTTCATGCAGCCATCAAATGGTGTCTAGAAACTCACAGGCAGACCAGCATTTTCATAGGAATACTAAGCAATGCAGGCAAACAAGTGCATCGGATGATTTTTTTTTTTTTTAAATCTGGTCCCCTCTTAAACCAGGTTAATTATGAGTGCATCCACACTATTAGGTAAGTTTAGGTCTGAACAAATGCCCAAATCAGACTCACTTGTTGTTTATACACAATAGCAAAACACACTTCACTTGAGCTCCAGAGGAAGAGATCTAATCTGAGTGGTGCTTCACCATGTCTAGCCTAGCACCATGTTTAAGCCTTTATTCACATGGTCTAGACAAGCTAAGCATGAGTCAGGGAAAAAAGCTGTCACAACTCAGTCACCCAACAGACCATACCGCCTGTAGGAAAAGCTGAGCTCAGGAGGRGAGCTTGGGTAGAGAGTAGAGTCAACAGTGCAGATGAAAAAGAACGCTATTTTAGGCCTGCTTTAAAATTCAGTGCTGGAATTGAGCTATATTGCTCCGAGACAGCACACTTGCTCTATAAATATAGAGGTGATGTTGCTGGTAGGAGAATGGACAAGTCAGTCTCAAACTAAACCACACACAGATACTAATCCTGAACAGAGGAAACGTAACCAACCCTGACATAACATCTGTGAGAAGAAATTCACTTCAATTCACTTCAACCTCCTTCCTATCACCCAGTGAGATTTGCACTAGGTAAGTGGAGCCTGTACTAATCTCCCTTCCCCTACAGAAGGGGTTTGTGACTCATTCTGGAGGGCCTTGTTCCAAGCGCTGCCCAACATACCCCATGATGTGCTGCACGTAGGAAGGATATCGGAATTCTGTTTTATTGGCTCCTCTTTTCTCAACATCAGCACCTAGAAAAGGATTTAAAAGGTCCATGATTAGATGAAGAAAATCTGTAAAATACAAAACCAGACTCCCCTGGGGTTCCTATGAAGGATTTACCACAGCCAGCAAAAAAGGTCATCTTAAAATTCATCATGAGAAGAGAGATCCAACAAATTAGTAGAATGGTGGCCAGCCCCATCTTAGCAAAGCACAGGACTGGGAAGATGTACTTTGAATTAAGCTTTGTTTCTGTCTAAAGACTCCAATATCTACTCACCAGCCCTCTGAGCTTCCAAAAGAAAAGCGTTGCCATAATCCCAGAAAAACATGCCTTTATCAGCTAGTCTGTTAATAGCAGCCACTTGTCTCCTCAGACTGAAAAAAGAACAAAGTTGTCTTTGAAATTAATAAAATCTCAAAAAGAATACCATGAGATCACTAACACCATGAGGAAGAGGGAGTGAAAACCCAATTGATTTGAGAAATCTCAGGGAAATCCAGACATAGTATTAACATACTTTCATTCTCTGTAGAACCTGTTATCCCCAAATCCTTAAGTGGTTTACAATAATCAAGAGAAATTAATTGTTGAGATATGGCTTAATTAATAGAAAGGGGTCACACATTCCAACAGAGAAATGTAGCCAGCCCTGGGAATGAAAGGCAGTCACAGTTAAGAGCCAAGACAGGAAAGACAGAAAAAAAACAACTAAACATCACTTGCTTTGGCCTCTCCTTTTCAAGTAGACTTATTTTCCCTTTGCAAGGATAATCATAATCAGGATCCTTCTCTGATACGATTTTAATTTAATATCGCCTAGCTTTAATGTTAATGCATACTTGTATGTGCAGCTGCACATTTGTAGGTTCAGCCTTCTGGAACTCTGGAGAGGTAGATCAATGTCTAACAAATGAAACTAGATCTGTTTMACCATACCATGTCCTTACAATTCCMATTTCACCTGCAAGCTTACAAAGCAGGAGTAGCCCCTGAAGTCAAKGTAAGCRAAAGYAAGCTGGATTGAGGGAGTCTCTTCCTTATATCCTTACCCAAAAACCTGCTACTAGCTAAAGCTGATGGGTGTTCTGACTCGCCAATTATGGTGATCTAATCAGTGAACTTAAACCACTAGGCACAATTAGACCTAAGTAAAATTGTATTCCCTGTCCTGAAYTTTTAAAACCTAATGCAGTTTAGTAATTTGTAGAAGATAAATACTTTGCTAGTTCTCAGATCTTAGATCAAATACACTAGAGACTATTCCTGAAATGGTGGGTGGGCAGCATCTGCCAGATTCTGAGTAATACTTATGTAAGTGCAAAATCAAGGGATATTAGTAAAGAAACAATAGCTTTACCTGTACTATTAGTGAAAACACAATAGTTTTACCCCAGACTTCTACTGAAATATCAAGTACAGCCAAATACAATGATTTGGTGAAACTTAAGGGAAAGAAAAATCTCATCACTTGGAAAGCAACTAAAATAATATTAACTCTAATTAAAGCAACTAAAAAAATATTTCTCACTAAAACATTTACCTCTCTTGTACCAGCGTTCGGAACTTCCCTGGACTAGTGGACAGGAGCTGCTTTGCTTCCTCAAAGCTGAGCTGAACCGGGTAGTATCCGCCGCTGAATGGGTTATGACATGAAGTTTGGTCAGATCCAAGATCAACTAGCAGCTCTCCAGTTGTGTCCAGCTCATACACGAGCCTCTCCCTGGAGGAAGACAAGACAGAGAGCTTGAACAGAAGCGATCCTTCCACATTCCTGCTCCTCTTCCAGGTGAGGATCAAGTGCTTCGAGGAGGAGTATCTGCATCCCAAGACACTGTTTATAAAGCCATGCTCTTGGCAGGCTAAGTCTATTTTAGGAGTTGAGAGATGGAAAATGAGGATGATAAAGATTTAGAAAGACTAGTAAATTTTATACTAAACATTTTCCTGTATWGGAACGCTGGTAGATAAGTCTGAAATACTAGTATGACATACCACCAGATATATTGGTCCATCTCAACTGTTGGTATATTGGGTAACATCAAGGTTAGCCATCAAGAAAGCCTCAGGAGTGCCAGAATCTCTATCCATCATCCAATTGTTATTATTCAGCTGCTAACTCAATATTTCTATTCTTTACTGAAGCCAGAGACATTCTCTTGCTATCCAGTCAGCCAAAGGTTAGGATAAGGGGGATACATTTTCTTCATCTGAGAAGGAATCATAGTGATTTCTTTCCTTAAAATATTYATTGTCCCATGAGGAAAGGAACAGGTGCATGGGAAGCAGCAAAGAATCAGGACACCAGATCCTCCTTTTGATAATTCAGTTTTTCATGAGCATCTAAAGTCATAAACATAGTAGTTAACATTCCTTTTATTCCAAATGGTGGGAACTAATTTCAAGTTGACTAACAAGCCAGAGCACTTAGATATCTATTATCTACAACTTACCACAAATCCACGACATTCCCATGATAACCCAAACTAAGGGCGACTTTATTTTTTCTTGCATCCCTAAAATAGAGAGTAAAAAAATACTGGTTGAAGATCATACACCACATGGATAATTTTAATGCACAGATCACAGGCACAGTAAAAAACAACAAAAAAGTTATGTAGCTAAGACAGGAGCTCAATGGCCTGCTCCTTCCTCTTTAYCCCTCCTTCCTCCTCCTCTGCACCAAAGTTGAAGAGGAACCATAACCTTCCCATTCATTTAACAAAATTCAGCCATATTTTTAATTCACAGGCTCAAAATGTGACCACAAGGCTCTTCCAAGCATCACTCTGTCAGGTGCAAATCCTGATGGAGCAGCCATGCAGCATTGCTTCTATGGCTTCATCCGAGCCTGCTCTACTATTGCCTTCTAAAAAAGAAGAGTTTTTAAAATAGATAAGGAAATTAAAAATCAAGAAGTGCTAAAGAAATATACAAAGACCCTCGATCCATGGATAAACAATCTTTTTATCTCTATGCAATTGTCAATCTTTGATTCCAGAATAGTTGAATAGTTCTTCAAGTGCAATGTTATTTGTAATTGCTGTATGTATTTATATATATATACATACATGAACCTGAAGACATTTAATATATCATAACAGAAAGGATAAGCACTGCTCATGGTGTTGACTAYTAACAATGACAAATGGTCAAATTGATGGATTCACATCAAAGAACAGAGCTAGGATAAGAAGATGTGTCCCCAGGCCCTCCTCCATGCTCATTAAAATTGCAAATGAGAATTAAAGAGTAGAGAAACTCACTGTATTATGTGACAAGTTATACCTGAGGCGAGCAATGCAGTGGTCCAGGTTATTAGAGATTTCCATCAGCCAYCCTTGCTTGTAACGTTTCAGAAGTGCTGCTTCATCAACCTAGGACAAATGGCAGAAATCTTAAACCTCCCGTTTCTCCCACCCAGTGGGTTATTTTCACTTTTTCAAATATGCTGGAAGAAAGAGCAGCAAATCTGTGAAGAGAATAGTCCTGCCCTGGCCTTAAAAAGATGGAGTAGAGGTGACAGTGCAGTGGTTTRCTGACTAAACATGACCCTCCCATGTGCTCTTTGACTTCTTATTCAAAATTTAACAAAATATGGGAATAGGAAGGAATTTTTTCATCCCAAACAACTGGTGCTTCTGAAAACGGAATGGAATAAATCCCTCCAATACCCTCTTATTTGGAACTTTGGAGCTCCAAACAAGCAGATTCCAAAGTCCATTTCTGTGCATGTCAATGGATGTACACATATGAGACAAGCAGGCAAAAATCTAAATGAACACAGTTCTGGAACCTTTGATCACTTCCATGCTAATGACTCAATGAGCAAACTTGTACATCACTGAGACAAAATGRCTTACCAGGGATATAAAGCAAGCAGCAACACTAACTCAAGACAATTTTCTGGGATAGTACCTGGTTTAAACCCTCAGTGTTGTGAGCACAAGTATGTACATGCCCAGCCTTTTTTATGGTAGTTCATTAAAGCATTTTTACTTCTCTGCGACYATCCCTATCTTTTCAGTCCATTATTCTTCACTACCAAAATATTTATATGTTAATTATGTTCCATATTCAGGAATTGCCTGAAGTTCAAGAAACCTCTTTCCTAATAATTCCAAGCATGAGAAACCTTCCATCAATTCCTGCATGACTAACAAAGGCTATCCTACCAACCCCCAGGTTATGATAATATCACTGCCAATGGAATTATTCAATGGGAAGTCAGGTATAGAGGGAGACAGCTTCTCTGGGAGTTATCAATCAACACAGGGAGAGGAGATTAAATGGTCTGGATGAATTATCGGGATTTGGTTTATTTAAATCTTATAGCAAAGATAAGATTTAAGTGTTACCATATCCTACATATTTTACTGCAGGCCATTCTAACGAGCTTAGATCTGCTTTCACAGCCATGCTAGCTTCCATTGCACCACATTTTCAGAAAAATGCCTTTTTTAAATCAGTAACTCAGCAGTTTAAAAAGACCGCACACACACAGTGAACTAATGTCACCTCCAGGGTAACCCTGTAGAGCTGAGCACAGCTCACAGGAGACCGCCTGCCCCTATGCACAGTTATTCCATAAAATTACACTCCGCTTCACGTCAAACAGAAGAGGTAAAAGACTCACACCATTAATCCTTCTGTCTGAGCTTTGGAAGCCCTGGCTGACAAAATGACATCTCTTGCACAATTCAGTGTCATTTGCATAAGTAGTTCCTTTAAGTAAATAATATGTACATATATTTAGCTATCCACATGTGCTCCTGAGACTCATTTCCGACAAGGATCATCTCACAGGAGATAAAAAACAGGCGATATTCAATCTCCTGAACAAAATCATCTGCAGCCGTAGAGATGAAAAGGACAAAAGGCTGCTGCAAATACCATTCACTGGAATCCCTCCTTTGTATTCTAGCATTTGAAAGATCGTGATGATAGAGTAGAAGGCTGGATAAGACCTTTTACTCAATAATAAATTTATTCAATAATAAATTGAGTGAATTTATTTCACCAGCAGGGAATACCTGATGAGATGTCAAACGCACGCAAAGCTAATGGTGTGCTAACAAAAAGGCTTTTGCACCATCACTGCAAGCCAGACGACGTTCTAGCATTCCATGAATAAGACCTCAGCTCGCCATAGCAGGCCAGATTTACTGCATGCCACGTGGCAGTCTGACCCATAGTGTTTTGAAGCTTAATTATAATTACCACAGGTCAGATTGCAATATTCTTACCCTCTTCATTACAGCAAATGACATGCCTACCGCAGAGCCCTGCCAGCTAATTCTTTTTAAAACCTGCYTCAGCTGAGAAGGCTGAACTCCCACTCCAGAGTTGACTCAAAAAAATCTCAAAAATCTCTTGTACTCTGGAGCAAGAAGAGCTCATCAGCTGCACATACCCCACGTTCTGGTCTGTCCTGTATTTGCTCTACTASAAATGCTTTCCCAATGTATTGATTAAAAGGTTGCCATGATGGAAGAAGGCATGAAGGAAAAAGGCAGGAAAGTTATTTCTCAATAGTCAGAGATATCGTTCATTAAAACAAAAACATTCACTGTCACAAACCCCTTAATTGTAGGTCAATATTTTAGGAAAAAATGTTGAAATATTTTTTGTCCATTCTTCTGTCTGATTTGCTATMATAAAACCTTGCAGTAAACACTGCGGCTGCAAAATGTGGATTTTAGGAGACCCTAAGTTTACTTTAATTTCAGGCAAGCTTGAWCACTTGAATCATACAGGTGTATATAGTTATCAGGGTCATGATACTAATGTTCAAGATTATATATGATACTTATGGGTCTCTAAGGATCCAGTGGATCTACAKTCTTCTGGTTCCTTTGGCATTACCAGCCTTTGCCTCACAGATCACYATTAGATTCTCCTTGCTTAGGAGATCAAATAGCTGTGGTATTTTAGCCCATTTGGAACAGACAAATATCACATCAAGACAAGACACTCAACAAGGATATATGCTGTGGGTGAGCTCCAGGGAACCGCAAGAATGGCTCTGCAGAACGTTATCAGCATTTGCCCAAAGAAGAACTTAAGTTTTCTGTTCAGAGCTGGCAGTCTTGCAGTTGGCTCTATTTCAGCCTGCCAGGATTAACTGAGGAGCAGGTCAGGAGAGTTCGGATTCAGCATAGAGGGAAGCCAGAAGGGAAGGAGCGTTGCTCTCACCTCCGCGATGATCCCCACGCACCCAGCRATGACTGCGGCCTTGGCTTGAGCCCCGCTCATTCCCCCGAGACCAGAAGTAACAAACACCTTCCCGGACAGGTCTTCCACCTTCAGGTAGCGGCGGCCTGCGTTCAGCACYGTGAGCTACACACAACACAGCGGTTATTTTGAGCCATTTGTCTAGAGCKCCTGGAATTTAAAGACAAACATTTAACATTGTGTACTCCCAGTGATTTCCCATACTGGATAGATTTTTAAAACACACCATTGTTTGTAGGCAGGACTGCCTGAGGTGCTCAAAGTCATTGGTATTTTTGTATTTGAAAAAAATCTTTCATACCCATTGCAAACAATTTGAAGCTGCAAAATTTGCCTCAGGGGTCATTAAGATCAGGAATCTCTTCTACTCCTTTTAGAAAAAAAATACTAAGTGATGCTACAAAACCATCTGATCTGATGATACATGATTCAGTGACTGAAATAGAATGATCAGTGGTTCCCAAAATGCTGGTCTTGATATAGACTGCATCAAGATTTCAGCAAAATATGAACAAAGACKACAAGTCTATTGTTAGGATATCTGCACATGCGGTATAGTGTCTGTTCTGACAGAGAAAACATGCTAATGACCCATMTACAAAAAAGTTGAAATGTAGGTTAAGAGATTTCTGCAGATCTCTAGTTCTTCTGGGACTAAGGYCCCAAATACTCCAGCATTACAACCTAAATACTCCCATATTAGGTCCTAAATACTCCTGTGAAATGCTTAGGTCTGCCATGATAGAGAGAAGAGCCAGATGGTGCAAAAGGATTATCACTGTAGAAAAGATTCTGTAGCCACACTAGCTGAGTAGACCACGTATGCACAGATACTTCAATACAAGTTTCAGTRCTATGCAGAGTCTCATAGAACCAGGATGCTTTAAATTGAGGTCCAATAACATTATCAGCCTAACGCATAGAGAACGTTTGGTCAATTCAATTCTTCTTTTGCTGTAGCTAGACATGAGCTCAGACTGAAACCTTGCTTACATATCTTTTGAGGTTTTGTTCTGGATAAGGACATTATTTATTTAAAGGAGGAAGCAGAAAGAATTTCTTTGCCTCCTGCCCACAGCAGTTCATTCCTCTATAGACACCAGGGGATTCTCCCCTCCATTGGCTCTACAAAAATGGATCTTTTCCCAATTTCTTACCACAGTCCCATGGACTATCCCTTGGGGCCCAATGTAGCAGTAGCTCCCCGCAGTCATCTGACCATACCTAGCAAGAGGAAGAAACACATGGAATGAAATCTGTATATATCTRTACAGTTTCAGTATAATAAAAGTAATCATGTCCTGTGCCTCCACTTGTTATTAAAGAGGTGGTATTATCAAATTCCCAACTTAGCCGAGTTCTGTCTCRGACAGAAGGCACATCAGCACATTTTCAGAAGAACATTTAGCTTTATAAAAGTCTGAATTCATTTAGCAAAACAGCATAGATGAAAGGAATAACTGGAAATTTAGTGTCGTGTCAGTATTATCACAGTGACTAGGACAAAAGGAAATATTTTTGTCCACATTATTAGCATCTTTATGTAATTAGTTTTCAGTGGAACTCCTCCAAGTCAAATAGTTGCTTTTGGAAATGTGACCCCAAAGGCCATTGTCCATGCTCCTATTAAATCCCTAGAAGGGTGGTGATCATCATTCTGTATTTATGCCCTTCCTCTGGTTTCCTCACTTGTACACTTCTGCAGTAGTTTTCACTGACTCCCTCCATGGCACACAACCCTCCATTCATCAACTAGATACATAATAAAAATAATAATGCATAATGAAAATAAACAGGCAACTAATTATTCTCTATATATATCTCCTACTTTAAAGCCTTAGTATAATARAAAAGAAGCTTTTACTGACTTGTATTCTCTATATAGATTACAATAAAACCTCTGCAGAGTGGAATTAGTCAGTCTTGCAAGTAGGTTTTGATTAAGACTTTGGGCTGTAATTCAGCCAAAACATATATATATATAAACCTAATCAAGTCCAGTGGGTCTCAACTACATCCTTACATATGTGACTGAACACAGCTTGAAATACTCAGTAATTCCACTTAAGTGTTCATTAATGCTTTGCAGMATTAGGAGGTTGGTTCAAACTCCTCTGCACTAGAAATTTTAATCAAGCAGTGGCTGACGTTTAAATTATGATTCAGTTCTCTGACATATTTTAATAGCAATGTATTATCTTACATCGTTACTCCCAAAGCAAACATCTTCTCATATTCATCTCTAGTGGAATAGTTGGGAATAACCTAAGAAAACAATCAGATAAGCAAATTAGAGATTTAAGTAGTTCTAACTATGGTCACACACATCAAAAAAGAGAAAAAGAGCAGGAGTGAGGCAGGTCTTATTCCACACATTCCAGTATTATGAGAGAAGTGTCTGGTCTTCCTGGCAACATGATGGTCATGCAAGTTTTGAGGAAAGAATATGTGTAGGCCCAAGACTAGCCCAGGGAGATGGGCAGTGAATGGCCCAGAGACTGGAAAGGAACCAGTAGATCCAACTATCCAACCTGCCTTTAGCATAAAGCAGTCCAGAGATCTCAGCATCTGATCAATAATGASTTTGCCTACTGTGGGCTTCTATATCCTCCAAACTGAGCCTGTCTGAACTGTTTTAGCTAAGAGTGTACACAGATTGGACTCAGCCAGAAGTTGTTCATTCCTTCCACTCCTGCAGTTGAATGCACTTGAGGTAAAGGGACTGTACTGGAATAGATAGTGCAGAATTTGGATCACAGGTTCTCCCATGTGCTTTCCTAAATTCAGATTGTACCAATAATGTCTTAATTCAGCAAACACTCAAAGAGGAAAAAGAGAAAGCAAGATTCTAATACCTACCATGCCGTTAGTAATGACTAATCGAGGAGCATCCTGATGGCTGGGAAAGAGCCCCAGAGGATGCCCGCTGTACAYGACTAATGTTTGCTCTTCGGTCATCTCCGACAAATAGTGCATGACCAACCAGAACTGAAAGGGAAACCAAGGAGAATGAGTGACCCCATTTCTATCCCACACTAATGATCTTCATCAGTCTCACAGAAATGCTTTGCTAGCATTTTAATGCRTCACTTTTAGAGCTGTTCTAATGTTATCTTGATGATAACCATTGGATAYGGCACTCAGATACTACTGGAAACAGATCATTTAGCATCTTCTGATGCTTATCATCCTTTCAATAAATCAGTAAAATGTGCACTTGAAAATACTTCATCTTTAAAAACCATCAGCCTTCATTATGAACAAAGATAACCCTTAATGTCCCCAGTAGTGGGTGAGAAAGAGCATACAAGCAAGCATGTGTGTRCATATAAATATACTTATAAAAATGCACATACTTGTATATAAAAACATATTAAAAATGCCTCTCATCATCTCCATAATTCAATAGTTACTCTCAACTCACATGTACKACTGAGTATTACAAAGCCCAACATTCCCTGACAAATTTCCAAGCTGAGCTTAAAAAGCTCATTCAGCCAGGAAAGAGTTACTTTTTTTTCTTGTTTTGGTTTTGTTTCATGAGAAGTGTTGAATAGGGCAATTCTTATCCCAGGACAGAACAGGTAACAGACTGAATTTAGCAAGCTAGGAAAAAAAAAAATGCAATAATAAAAGAAGCTGAAAGACAGTCAGACCTTGCTGCATTTTATGCAAAACAAAGCAACTTTTGGATGATTAAAGAAAGAGAAGAAGAAAGATGTACTCTGCCTTTCCTAGATCAAAGAGCCATACAAGGCACGGTTCTGTTGCCTTGAGGCTGACAAGGCTGGTAAGGGAGAATTTTAGCTCGACGCTGYTCTTTCAGAAGGCAGCACAGGGCTTTGGGGAATAAACTCAACCTTTTCATCAGGAATTTTGCAGTGCCATAAATTCACAAAAAGCGTGTTATTTTTGAGGCATAAACAAGGAACAAGAYGTTCCACTACAATGGAATCGTTCATGTGATTGCTACTCTACGTAACCAGAAACAAAAAGGTATTGTTTGCTCCCCTGCAAAACTACTGCAGGTCACAGCTCCCTTYAACCTCAGCGAGAACAAGGGAAAAGACAGGATATTTCTGAACTTGGCAGTGCTTCCATTTCATTTGTAGTGAAACATCTGCTTAAGGGATGTCAGCTTATTAAAGCTACTATATGAGATGCTGGCATTGCTCACATGTAGGTTGCTCTAAATCCTTCATGCAAGGCATTAACTGATCAATACACAGGAAAAAAGAAACCTTGTGAATTGCCATAGTACATTTCTTTCAAAGAGACAGAAGAGTTTTGCCTCAAGAGTCACCTGAGGTTTCCATTTAASTCATTTTACAGATTAGGAGACTGAGACTTAAGCTAAGTCCTTGGCCACAGATGAAAAGCAGTCAAACTGAGAAGAAAATTCAGGTCTCTCAGTTCTGTGTTTGGGTCAGAAATTCATGGATTCTCCCTAACTTGGAGCCTCATTCACCAGTTAGACTTGCTTGCATTTTCTTAAATGGACAAGTCAAGTTTTGGCAAAGACACAATAAGGTCTGTGGAACACCCCTCTGGACAGAAGCTGGCACTGGAGATCAGCCCTTGGTTGTTTAATCTAAACAGCTCAGGATCTTCCCAGCCTTTGGGARTGACACCGGCCTTCAGGTTGATGCACCTTTCCCCCAGTGCCATATCTGTCCCATGTTGCAAAACCTATTGTCCCTTTTGTCAGATTTTAGACAGGCCTGTACCCACCAGAGATCAGAGGTAACGTTGCTAAACCTGAGAGTTTAATCCAWTACTTGTGAAATATTTTGCAAAAATACCAGAAACAAAAGACATTTTTTTCCCTGGTATTCAGTCTGCCTCTAAAAAATGTGTGCRAAATAGAGACACATACAAAGGCAGCAGGAAAAAAAACCAAAACAAAACCACCCCCCTGTTCTTTATACCATCATGCACAGCTTGACACTTTAAACTGCAATGTTTCTACTGGGCTGTCTGTGCTCTTCTTCCTAAATAAAGCTCTCCCCATCTATGCAGTTCATAACTGAGCATTCATCTATCCAGACAGGATGTTTTGGAGTATTTTGAGACAATGACTGCCAAGAATTATCACAAACTCTGCCTAAGCAGAACGTGCTTGGGGGAGGGTGAGACGGGCTCTGTGCAATACGGTCCGACAGTCGCTGTGTCCTACCTGCGCCCAGTTGCTGAAGACCTGGCCGTTTCCTCCATAAGTGACAAGCTCCTGGGGAAACTGAGAAAAGGAATTTAACAATAKCAAAGCAAAGCAGAGGAAATACTGGAAATGTATCATCTGAAAAATAAAAAAACTCAGCTATCGATGTTTTCTACAGCTTATTGCATTAATATCCTGTAGATTCTTGAAATCAGAATATACCATCATGAAAGTAATAGTTCAAGAAAAAAATCTTAAAGTGTTTTATGTTGTTATAATGGTATTTTGGTGATGTAAAATACAACAAAGTTATTCATGGGTTGCAGCTTCTGTAGGAAAACTGTTAAACAGGGTCTGAGTGATCTCGGTCAGACTGCAACTGGCATTTGCTGCTGCAAGRGCCCAGGACCAGTGGGGCAGGGTTTTATAGCCTCTCCCTTGCCCCTTGTACAACCAATGCATTACACTGGGCAGTGTTTGTAAGGACGGACTTTGATCCTGTAACCCTCTAGTAAATCTGCCCTTGAGAAATGAATTTGCAAAGCTGTAGAAAGTATTAGCATCATTTTTTTCACTATATGCTGTAGAAGCTACACACTATGAGCTGAACTCTACTTATTGTAGAAGCAGTGATCAATCTCTCATAAGTAATGGGAGCTGAAGATGTTTCATCAGCATTAAAGGAGGTCTTCAAAGTCAGGGTCAGAACCAGTGCCCACAGCACAGAATTAAATCCACGTACAGAGGCAAATCTAAGAACTTACTACAAGGATTCAGCATAGCCATAGGAAGAATGTAATGGATGTATAGTCACACTTTAGTCCCCTTTGGATGTAGCCTCAGAAATGACYATTCTTGGACATCACACTGAGTGTGACACTACTGAACTCCACTGGCTTTGCCAACTCRGAGCACCTTACTCTCCGTATAGGAGATGTGGCACAGAACTAGCAAAACGCTAATGAACAACCGAAAACCTGTTCAAGGTTTATCTGCACAGAAACTTCACCTCTATGCCTGAACTTTTGATTTTTATATAAACATACACAGAAGTAATTTGCAGGCTTGCTTCTGTTGCATGAATGCTTTCCAGCTTCCTTGTTTTCACTGCTCCTTACCTGAGCCACCGAGGGATCCAGATTATTCATGATCATCAGCATAATAGCAGCAGCTGATTTGGTCTTGCAAGGATATTCTTCTATGGGATATGCCCTGAAAGAGTATCCAGCAAACTTCAGAAAGACACTTYGACTCACAGACAAAGACAGCAGCAAAACATCCCACAGAAATCTGAATGGCAAATTGTCTWGAGTTACAGGACTTGCTCTTCAGAAGGGAAGGAAAGAAACTCAAAAGAGAAAGCRCAAACCTGAAATGTGTACACACAAATTGGGTTTCAACTATCAGAACYAAGCAAAGAAAGCTAAGAAAGAAATTGGATTCTGCTTATCCTTTGCTGAGTCAGTCAGTCACAAGTGCTCATAAAAATATGATTGTCAGGACTTCTCTTGAAACCTTCCCAAAGCTGTTTGAGTCAGGTTTCTCTACCCTGATATCCTTTAAGGTCAACCATGGCAATCATCCTCCCCAAAAGAGTCACACAAAACAGTGAATAACACTCCCTGGAAATGAAACTATTTTCTCTAGTGTCACAGAGAACACTTAAGAGATCAAATAWGATACAGTGATGTCTCTACTCAAAGAGAACTCCTATAGATGAAAGCTGGTAAGCAAATGSCAGCCAAATGCAACACATTCTGAATGCTCTAGTCCTTACCTCATCTCAATATCCGGATAGAATCTGTACATATATATATGTCCGTACAGCCTGAGTTCCTCAGCAAACTCCAGCGCTAGTGTCTTTTGTATTTCAGGTGGGAAATAACGCAAGGCATTACGCAAAGCCAGCTGCCAAAAAGAAGCAAAAGACACACAAAACAAGGTAAGGGAAACTGAGTAAGCAGATGGACCTGAACTTCCAGGAGAATCATCTAGAAGCCTGCCCAGGATAACACMGGGATGACTTTTAAAGGCCAAGTTCATACTGGAGGAGCCACCATTCCTTCTTTACTCCTGAAATGTCTCCATCTGCATYTTTCCTTGTAAATTAAGTTTACACCTGAGTACAGGATGACTGTGGGAGCTTTGCCTCCTCTGTTTGGAGGTTTGTTAACTACTACTTAATCTTATAGATCAGGAAGGGACAAATTCTCTCTCACAGTGCTAGGGGGCACTGAACTACCAAGAAAAATATATTCAGATATCATTAATCTGGGAACCTGAACTCTTAGAGACACTGAAGACCCTACGGTACCTTTCATTCAAGTAAAGGATCTTGGTTGTGAATTATGGAAGTTGGTCCCAGATTAAGATGTTTTATCAGATAAAGACACACTACATTTAGCATCCCAATATCTTGCAAAAGATGGTAAGCTGACACTATTTTACTGAGGCTACATGCATCAATTCTAAATTAGGTAMAGTGATTAGTAAGCACTGAACTAAATTCTGCSYATGATACCAAGAGACTTATACTGTYTRTTGCTTTCAAAGACATCCACAATTTGYRCARAACAGTGTGTCCTTTGGGATGAAAGAAACCGTAAACAAATCACAATCCTTAGTAAGAGTCATTGCCGTATACTTCATGTTCTATTTGTTTAAAACTATAATGAGCATAAAGATTTTGTAATGTTTAAGAAAGCCAACTGCATGCAAAGATATAAAATGATCCTATAGCTTCCCCTACAAAGGGCAGCACTAATCAAACAACTCTTAGTTAAGAGAAAAGTGTACAAAACTTCACAGCTTCATTAAGCTGATACTTGTAAGTACTGGGTGAGGGCAGAAGGAAAACAAGTTTGCTTCCAGATCTGGGAGGAGTCTAACCAGGAAAACMCAGACTTGAAGAGGCCTGATATTGCCAAGCTTGAAGGACCTGCTGTTGGAAGTTCCAAGAGTCATGGAAGCAAGGATTTCCTGGAGGAAATAAAGGGAGATATTTCTTGTAACACCAAAAATGTAATAATGAGATTAGGAAAGAGAGGTGTCTAGAAACCACCCGTTTTGGTATCTTCACTATCTTTATTGCTCTGAGACAAGAAAATGCCATGGCAAAGAGTCCTCACARACTCTACAAATCCCTCATTTGGCTCAGCCATAAACCTTTTGTAGGTTCTGTAGACAGTGTGGTTTGGACCTCATGGTCAGAGCTCTCCAGTTACTTGATCATCAGAGACTGCTGGTCCCACACAACCTAGAGACAATATAAGAGGATTTCTACCCTACTGCCTGAGTCTTCTTGTCAACTGACACATATAGGTCAAATAGTYTTGGATCAGCAAAGCTATGTTGATTTATACCACATAGGAATCAGACCTGTAAACCCCTGCAATTTCACACAGAGAAGACCAAGGGGAAAAAACTATTTACCAGACTAGAAAATGCAAATTCCATCTCAAATACCACTTTATTGTTCTTCAGAAAGATACGCAGTCATTTTTAAGTATATTACCAGGCCAACAAAAATAAACAAACAAGATAAATTTACCCTGTGACAAAACGAGGGAGGTTTTTCAAAGCTGGTGTCTTGGAGTCAAGCAGCCATCATCCGAATTCTAGCTCTAAAAAATTTCTGAAGTGACAACGAAATGCTACTTCCCTTGCAACAACAAAATTAAGTCCTACAAAAGGAACAAGAGTGTCATCTTTTGAAATGAAAAAAGTACTGCCCCCTTTGGCATTTTGAATGCCTATAAGAACTACAGAAAACAATCAGGATGAAAAGATTTTTGTTTCCAATATGGCAAGGATAACCCAGGCTTTGATCAGTGTTTTTTCTTATTATAATGAATTTTCATATTTACCTTAAAAAAAAAAACCAAGCAAAATCTGTTCGCACTTTCAAACAAATGAGCCTCTGCCCTGTTAGTGTTCCATGTTAACAGACGCTTGAATTTTGATGATGGAAGCATTAAAGAAACATGAATTCTGATGCTACRTGAAGGGCAATAAGGGCTCCTGGTCTGTGTCAACAACAGAGAGCTGATCTTATAAAAGGAGTCTAAGACCATGGCTTGCTTAGCCTAGAAGAACAAAGGTGGCATTTGATTGCTGTCTTGCTGCAGGATAARTGTCAAAGCAGCAAGGCACTTCAGGGAAATGCTGGAAGAGGAATAAATGGCTRTTAATTAGCCATGAAGAAACAGTCTTCAAATTAGAAGAATTTGAATACAAGGTTCTGAAAGAGCCTCTTAATAGGAGAGGTAGAACCTTTGAAAATGGTAGAGCCTATCTGATTTATGAAAAGGTAATTGCTACATGTATCTGGGTGAATTTTGTGTATTCATTATTAAATGAAACTGTATAATAACCTCAGAAAAAGCACTCAAGGATTGAATTCAAATAGACTGATCACTATGCTTTTGTGGAAAGGCAAAACAAGGCCACCTATCCCCTAGGTTTTATTAAAGAACCGTACCAAATATTAACCTAACCTTTATATGGGATTAGTTTTACATTATGGACAAATTTTAGACATTGCTGGCTTGATCCTCAGGTGTTATTCCTGTTCATAGCYTCCCCTCCCAGCAGCTTAAGCTACRTGTGCTTAGCATCTCTGAAAATCAGGTTCAGAGTTCAATGGAATTTGAAAAATCAATGGTGATTATACCCCTGAGCCCAATTGGGCATTTTGAGAGTCCCTGATTCAGCTCCGCACAATGCAGCTATTTGATGCAGAGTCTTCCTCTCAGATCTGCCAAGTGGATCTAATGCTTATCTCTTACAGTTAAGCTTTCACTAGCAGATTGTCTTTTTGTACTTAATGGAATTCAAACAGCAAAACATGATCCTGCTGCCATTGAATCAAGAGTCAGAACTCATCAACATCAACTCCTCAACATGAGGCAGTCAAAAGAGTCTATGAAACTCTGCTTCACTCWGTCAACTGTACCTTTGTCACGGGAGTCTCTTGAGAAATCAAATCAGCCTCTTGTTAATTGGTTCTTGTTGAAGAGCTGGTGCCTCTTCACAGCAAATGGCATACATTTTCCTCCCAAACAACATAAGGACATCCAATTTAAGGATCTYAAGACACTTTACAAATACCAAAATCTGCAGTCTACCCTTTTACTAAGGGGAAAATAAAACATAAAGAGCAAGTAACCATCTCAGCAGTCTCCACAGTAGCTCTCCTGTCTTTTCCTAGAGAAAATACTCTCATCTATTTTACATCTGATGATAGCCAGGTTGAGAATCACTAACGAAACTATTTCCTAACCAGCAACCATAAGAGACTGATTTCATCTATTATTTTCTCTAGACAGGTCTCAGTTCACAAGGAAATATAGTAATTTCTGACCAGCCATTGCTATAAATGCACCATTGACTGTGAAAGTTTATTTCTTTATCACAAGATTATAAAACAGGAGCTAGTACCTGACCTTCCCAATCCACGTATAGGCTTTTAGAAAGTGGCCTCATCTCCAGCTGTGTAAAGCAATCATCAAGGGCAAAAATCCTCCTCCCTCTCCATCAGGAACATCAAGAGGCTCTTCAGGYATTATACAGCTCAGCAGCACTTCCAGCTGTGATTTTTAGCTCTTTGTACTAGGATGTCACAGAGCAGCCGGTGTAGCCTCTYCCTAAGGAATGCAGAGCCAAGGCAAAACTGCCAGAAGGGCAGAGGTCTCACCAGTCAGGRCCCTGCCCCACAGCAAGGAGAGCAGAGCAGGGCAGACCAGGAGTCACAGCCAGATTCAACCAAGAACCCAGAGCATCAAGAGAGTTGGGGGTGATGAAGCAGGTCAAAGCTCAAGCCAAGAATGCAAGTCCTGATCAGGTCTGGTGACCGTAACCAGTTAGAAASAGCCCAGAGATCACCAGGCCACTTGAGACGGACAAGGAAGGTCCAAAATCACACTGGAAATAAAGTCTAAAGTCCAGATCACTGAAGTCTCTAGACAGGAAGAGCTTCAACCAAGCCAAGAACTCATCACAGAGCTCAGGCTCAGCTGAGCTTAAATAGGGCCCCAGGCCCGTGGGGCAAGTGGAAGTCACAGGTGAGSCTGGTTGAGGCTATTAAAGGCCTATTAGTGCCCTCAGGGCTCAGATACTATGGAAACACAAATTAAAATAAATTGATAAGAGGTGGTGGTGGTGGTAGGAATGTCACTGAACTTAAAGATACATAAGGAAAGTGGTATATGGATTTAAAAAAAAATATATATTTTTCTCTAAGCTACACTGACAAGTATATTTCCCAAGCTCTGCCAGCTTTGCTGGAAGTATGCAATGTTTTGCTTTGCAAAGGACATACCAAGCATGAGGTTTTCAGGGTAATTCATTTGCAACGTATTTAAACCGAGATACAGATGCTAAGAAACAAAAAGCTAGAGATACCTGATCTGGGAAGGGAAAGAGAGAGGATGCGGCTGCTACAGGCCCTGGGGGAAGAAGGAAGAATGAAGAGGGGTCTGGAAGTGTATAAACAAAATAAGTTCTGAGAAATAGTTTGATTTGTCCAAAGATATTAAAGCTGGTATGATAGGAAGAATTATATACCACGTCAGCAGGCCCCAAAACACACAGATCTTGATAAATTTCATTTATAGGAGGCCCCAAAAATAAAACATTGGCAGTGCTAAGGTTTACTACTGTGAAAGAGAATAAATTCAAACAAAGGCAGATGAACAGGGGGACAGATCCTTGCTGAAACGAACTAGTGAAGCACTATTGACTGCTGTCAAGGCTTCCCACGAGCACTTTAATTGGAGAATGAATGCAGTGTCAGATGGAAAGACAAGCCAAGCAATACGCTCAGCACTGCACTGACAACAGTATTTGGATGCTTGTTGCAAGGCTTAACCACCACCTTGCCCAAAGACATACCTTTATAAGTAGAGAACACCCCATAAAGAAAAGAGATTGTGCCGTGCGRATATAAAACAAATACCAGCTGAGCCTCTAAATCTGTTACGAGTTTGAGGTGGAAGATTAAAACAAATCAGAAGGGAAGCTTCAAAATCTTTAATAGGCTACTACAAAACAAGCAGCACATGTTATCACGTGCGGTAGATAGGGAGGGGAGATGAGGGCAGGAGGCTGGACAGCAGCGTGGGGCTGCGAGCAGAGGAGCAGCCCAGCAGCGGCTCTCTCCTTGCAGCAGCTACAGGAGGCAGGAAACCCGTGCAGTTYGTGCACAGCGTGTGAGGGCTTTGTCACCGCGATCCCTTCCCAGGTGGAGAACGGGCTCTGGCACCGGCGCCAGCAGCTCGCTCCCGGCTCCTTCCCCTTCCTGGCCATCGCCGTGGTCCCTCCGCACACCCAGCCGCACTCCCCCGTGTCCCTGCGCAGACGGTCCCAGCCAGGAGTGCCGCCTGCCGCTCCAGGARGGCCCCTTCGGATGTCCCACAGCTGTTCCCCTTTCCACCCTTTGCCTGGGCTCTTCTTGGCTTGTGCAAATGGACTTGGAAAGAATTTRGCCGCTCGCGCCAGCGGGGAACTCCCACAAAAAGCAAGGACGCGGTGAGCACCTTCGGAGGAGCGGGGAAGGTACTTCCGTGCACTGAGCAGAACGTCATAACCGATGTTATATATGATGAAGCACAGGCTTGCGAAYGAAGGAATTCACCTTTTCCTCTCCTACACAAAATTCCTAAGGACCTCCACCCATCAAATTATTTTCCGCTGCAGATTTCTTTTCAAACGCTAGCATGAAGCAATGCAATGATTACTTTAGTGCTCACGTAGACAACTCAAACAAAAAGACATAGGAAAAGTTACACAACTGAAGAAAATAATTAACCCAACTTCTTACAAACTTGCCTAAATTCCAGAACAATTCAGACTCGAGTTTAAAATAAATKATCTTGGCATCTTTGAGGCAAATATATGTATGTGCGCCTGGCTTGCACAAAGGTTTTGAGTCTCTACATTTTGTGTTCTCTGTATTGGAGGGGCAAGCTTTCACTCCCATGAATATGCAGTGTTCTTGTGACAGCATTCCTAATTACATCTCCAAGGAATGATGCTGAACTGACAGCGCTGGAGCCTAAGGGCTCTTGTTCAGCCGTTTAAAGGCATGGAATCTGTTGTGTAGCAAATCTCCCTCGTATGAACCTGCTTATATCTACGGAGAAAGAGAGCAAGCAAAAAGGCAGAGGAGTTCCCACCACTKTGGCCCATTATGCAGTGAAATTATAAAAGAAGGACATGCATTTGCCACAAAGTTAAGTCCATCACCAAAAAAGCATTTGAGGAAATCAGGTCTGCTGCTCCGAGCTGCATTTATCCGAAGGGAGGGCRGTGAGGCCCGTGGGAGCCCGTGTTACCTTTCTCTCGTGAGCGCTGAGATCAGGGGTTCGCACGGGTGCATGGGGCACTCCCGCCCTCCGCCCTCTGTTTTCGGGCAGGGGGTGGAGAGGAAGACCGCGACAGACGTCCTGCAGGCTGGTCATCCTGCTGGGGAAGGAGCGGGAGGAAAGAAGAGGCAACGCGGAGAGGCCCGAGGACGGGGGAAGGACGCGTGCAGGCGGCTCCCAGCGAGCGGCTGGGACGGGCCGCCGCTCCGGCGGGTCTCCAAGAGCACGGCCTGTCCCCCGGCTCTGGCAAACAGGTGGCACAGGTGACACACCTCCCCGCTCCCAGCCGWGCCATTGGCCCGTCCGTCCTCCCCCAAAATGAATCATTCACAGTTTTGCTGTTTATTTCCTAGGCGCTTTGTCAGCTGGGGCTGAGCTGACGCTGGAGAAGGTCCCTCGCTTCCCATGGGAGCTAATCTTCCCAACAGGATCGTGAGAGCGACGGGCTGGAGCGAGAGCCTTGCCTGTGACCACAAGGCCTCTGCTTTTCTGTAGGTTGGGACTGACTAAAGCGACCCCTTAGGACTCATGGCACTATCCAGACGGGCCTTCACGTTTGATACCTCTCGGCACAGGCTGGTCTGATCCGTGTGTCACATAGAAAACCGTGGCTGTCAACGCGTAGTTGTGAGCTCAGCTCGCAGGAGCGCCTTGGTTTTGGTAGAATTAAACAGGAGACCTAGCAGCCTCATCAGCACCATTTCCTCGAGAGAGGGAAAACAGTGAGGAGGAATTAAGGTTTGCAGTTCTAAGTCACTTTATACCCCACTGCAAAATCTTATGCTAGTGTCATCCAGACATCACAACTAAACGCATAAGCTTTAACATCGACTCTCCACTTAAAATGCAACACGCACCTTGTTCCTTGCTTTGAGCTGTTGTTTAAGTTATACCCCAGCTTCTTCTTCTTCGTTCCATCCCCTGAACTACAACTCACAGGCACAGATTTCTCTCAAGTGCCACCGTTTAAGACTGGTGAAATGAACTCGGAGAAACATTTCAGTTAGGAGCGAGCCCCAAACCTTTGGAATAAAAGTAAAAAAAACAGCCCCGCGTTTTTCCACAAGGCATCAGTCAACAAGCAGTGACAACAAAGCCTGGTTATTAAATGACAGCATCTCATTAACGTCGTGTTGCCTTTAGCTCTAGGACATGCCGCGCACCCCCAGCTCCCACCGGAGATGCTGGAGTTGAAAGAGTCCCGGCATCCCGGGAGAGCGGGGCGCGCGGCAGGCCCGTCCTCTGAAGGATGCTGATTGTCATCTGCAGCAGGAGAATTTAGGTTTGTGATTATACAGTGTTTTAGCTGTTCTCGAACAAAAGGCTAGGACAAAAGAAAGAGGGAGGAAAAATCTCCTTAATATTTTAAATGTTTCTATTGGGCTTTCCTATTAAAAACATATAAAAAAGGGAAGATAAGTGTAACGTGAAAAAATTCTATGCCAAAGCACAGCTATATGGCTTTGCTTACATCAGTATCCTAACCCACAGGAAAATAAATCTTTCCTTGTAAGACCCGCATCCTCCGTGTCCCCCTCAGGTCTGATCCCACACACATGTGGGCACAGGAATAACCTCTTCAGCATCTGGAAACCCATCGGTCCTGCTTCCCTCTGCAGCATCAGCCACAAGCTGGTGGCATCGCCCTGCCTTAAAAGCTGAAGGAAGAGAGACGGGAGCCAGGGAGGGAAATCACTCCCTGAATTAAACTACTGCCGGGACCCAGCGCTTCCACAGGGTGGGTGATGTCTACACCGGACCCTTCTGGGTGACCTGCTGGAGAAGCCCCTGGGCAAATCCGTCTGCAGGGTCATRCTCAGCACCCGGTAGGTCCTTGGGACATGCAGGTGTTTCCATGGTGCTGGGCACCCTCCAGGACATTCCCCAGCTTGACGGGCCGGTTGGAGGCGCATCCCAGCTCACCTCCCTGAGCACTTACGGACACAGCCCCGGGTGCATGTCCCGCTGAGCCCCGTGCGGTGCACGTAGAGCCCGCAGAGCCGCTGTCCCCCGCGGGGGCCCGGCTGCCATGTGCCGGCCGCCTGGCAGAGGGTGCTGCAGGGCCCTGCACACGGACACGGGGACACGGGGACACGGGGACACGCGGCCCGGCTCCTGCAGGGCAAGACGCGGCTGCAAAACAACGCCTGCATCTGAGAGCGGCGGCGAGCAGCCCAGCTGACGAGGAGGTGCAGAACGAAGCCAGCCTCCTCCTCCTCCTCCTCCCCACTTTTTTTTTTTTTTTTAAAAAAAAACCAAGCACATATAAAGCGGCACAGGAAGAAGATCACATGTTATAATAATCCCTTTTGCAACCAGACAGCACCAGGGAGGAGAAASGGCCCGGTTCGGGCTCCGAGAGATGTGACAGAGGCTGCAGGAGAGGGAGAGCAAAACTTGGAGCCGAGCGGGCAGCCCGGGCACGGGCGGCCGCGGCGGGAGGGACCTGCCCCCGGCGCCCTCCCTGGGAGCCGCCAGCGGAGCCCCAGCCCGGGCCGGCCCCGCCGGAGCCCCGGCCCCGCTCCCGGCGCTCCCGCTCCGGCGCTCCCGGCGCTGACGGCGCTCCCAGGGCGCTGGCGCTTGGTTTGTTTTTCAGCGCTCTCCCCCGGCGCTCGCCGCGTGAAGCAAATCCCTGAGAGGGGCCAGAAGTGGCTTCCGTGACAGAGGAGGGAGGAGGGAAATGCGGTAAAATAAACGCAAACAAAATAAAACGAGCGAGGAGCCAAGGAGTCACTTTCTCCCTCTCCGCACCCCGCGGCGAGCGCAGCCGGCGGGGGCGGCAGGGCCCGGCGCGGCCGCCGGCGACGCGGGGTTCGCGCTGCCCAACGCGCCGCAGCCGCGCAAAGGGCGAAGCGCGGCCCCGCCGAGAGCAACGAGCAGAGCCCGCCGTTGGGGACCGCATCGGAACGGCCGCCAAGGACCGGAGCGGGCCGAGCTCTCCGCTTCGCACCCGCCCTCGATGGTGCGTCCGCGGGGCTACGCCGGGGATGTGAACGGCCCTCGCCTGCAGCTTGAAGAGGGGTAAAGCCGCGGGAGAGCGCTGTTATTTATTTATTTATTGGAAGCGATGTACGGGTGACACCCAGAAGGCATCTTGAGCCCTGAGGAAAAAAAAAAAAAAAAAAAAAAAAAAAAAAAAAAAAAAAAAAAAGAAAAAAAGAAGCCACCTCTGGACCCGAACAAAAGCAAGAAGAATGAGAGAGCAGCCCTGAGCCCTGCACTAAGGGGAAGGTGAGAAGAAAAGAAAGAGCGAAAGAAAGAAGGAAAGAAGGAAAGAAGGAAAGAAGGAAAGAAAGAAAGAAAGAAAGAAAGAAAGAAAGAAAGAAAGAAAGAAAGAAAGAAAGAAAGAAAGAAAGAAAGAAAGAAAGAAAGAAAGAAAGAA